>JADRCH010000119.1:682699-749603 GCA_019843965.1 Rhynchomys soricoides | reverse complement strand
AATAATAATAATAATAATAATAATAATAATAATAATAATAATAATAAATAAAACTTCAAAGCTCCATTATCACAACTGATTCACTCCTGTCTTTTCTGGGATAGACTAGAAAGCATCCCAATGTACAAGCATCATGTACCTGAGTGGTACTGGCGACAACCTAGGATAAAGCTGGTTGGTTCTACCACAATTCACCAAGTAGTCCCCTAAGGTCTGTTCCCAGATACTCTATACTTCTTATCTAGGAGTTCTTTATACCTAAGGCTCCTCAGCCTACAGTTCTGCAGCTCCCAGCAAAGATGGCCCTACATGGACTACCTCCTCAAGTCCCCCAAGGGAGATGTGGCTGGGACCTGATGATAGGCCACCCTGATCATACTTAGCACAGCCTAGACAAGAGACCAAGAGGACAGGGCAGGGTGGCTTTCAACTTACCACAGTGGCCGGCTGCTGGAAGGCCCCTAGTGTAGGCAGGCTATGGGTCAGGCCGGGCCCCTCACTCACAGGGGGGCTGCATACGCACGAGGCTGGAGTTGGAGCCGTGTCCACGAGGGAGCTGAGCACCATGCTCTGCTGGCTGCTCTGGGAATCCGAGTACACGGTAGAGCCCTGGCCACTGTCGAAGGTGCTGTCCGCTGGGGAGGACAAAGATATGCCTTAGCATGGACACCTCCAAATGCCACACCCCTGGCACTACTAGCAAGTATAGGCTTGTTCCTAAATTCCTTCTGCAAGACCAACTAGGGTTTTCAGGAACAGTTTAAACTGTTACCTGCTACACACAGCATGGGAAGCCACACCTGTGATCCCAGCATGGTCTGACGCCAGGGTAGGCAAGGTTTGCTAGCCCACTAGAAGCAAGCCCTGTTGTTCCCGCCTACTCTGGTATGCAGGTGTTAAGGCTGCCCTGCTCTGACGGTACTTGGCAAGGCAGCCTGCCCACATGGTCAGCCAGTGAAGAATGAAAACCGGAAACCCATCTGAAACAGCACTTTGAGGTTACGGCTTACAGATTCCAAAAGCTACAGGCTTCACAACTTGCTACCAAACACCAAGCTATTTTCACTGGGGGCTGTGTTTCAGAGTGAGTACTCTGTCCACTGATAGATAGTTCAAGTCAAGTGAGGGGGGAAGTCCTGCTGGTTCTGCACTAGCAAATCTTTCCACAGTGATCTTAACCTAAGAAGACAAGGAATGCTGAGGATTAATTGGGCAAAACCAATTACACACTCGGCTCTGGTTTTAAATGAGCCAACTGCTCATTAGAGCGACCACTTCTACCTCAATGGCCAGGAAGGGAGGGTAGAGTGAGGGAACGCAGGGGGAGAGAAGCTGAGGAAGAAGAAGGTGGCCCTCACACTAACAAAATTCAAGAGGCACAGCTCCAGCCAAGTGTGTGACACTTTAAATAGTGCAAGTGACTTGTATAGATTAGGTGTATAATTACAGTCTCACTTGGTTTTTCACCATTCCCCATTAGTTATGTTGTCTTGGTCCTCATCATGTGGCAGCAGAAGCCACTTGCTCAGGTCAGTCAGGACTGCTTGTGAAGAATCGAGAAAGCTGACATGGTGTGGTATTGCCAACATAAGTGTATGCTCTGTGATCCTGCGCAGGCAATGTATTGTCTGGAGTCCTAACCAGCGACAAGGCAGAGAATGGTCAGCCACTGTAGAACTTACAGCCAGGGGAGAAAATGAGGACAAAAAGCCCACCAGAGCAGCGGGCAGAAGGGCATTTGAGGGTGCTGTCCATTGCTGAAGAATATATATGGTTTTTTAGAGACAGGGTTTCTCTGTGTAGCCCTGGCTATCCTGGAACTCACTTTGTAGACCAGGCTGTCCTTGAACTTAAATATCTGACTGCCTCTGCCTTCCGAGTGCTGGGATTAAAAGCAGGCGGCACCACCAGCCAGTGCGTATACTCATGTATACATGTATAGTCCCATGTGTGGAGGTGCACGCATGTGTGAATGTGTGTATACATATGTCCATGTGAGTACAGGGGTAAGTATGATGTACAGTGTATGTGTGTGTTTACATCCATGGATTCTCTACATATAAGGGTATGCACACTGGCTATGCATCTGTATATATATGCTATGTATCTGGCTGTGTGTGTGTCCCCACATGTGGATGGCACATGTAGACCTTGTGCCATAGTCTGGAAGGACATGTCTCTGGAAGAACAGTTAAAAGACTTGGCAGCATCTGTTGCTTCTGGGAGGACAAGTGACTTTCCTGGACACCCTTGGGGGTTTAAAATTCTGAAAAATATGACTGTACCATCTATTTTAAAGAAAAGATAAAAAAGTGAGCAGAATTCCTTTGAAAAGCCACACACATGGCTGGAGTTGTGCTTTTGAAAAGCCGTGGCCTCAATGCTTAGTCCCTCAGTGTCCCAAGTCACATAGGAAGGGGAGAGAATTCCTACACTTGACGTGAACTTGTCGCCTACTCTCCATCTCCATGGGATTTTTTCATATTGGGTCACCATGGCCTTCAGCATCTGATCACAATCAGGACATTGTTTCTAGGTCTCAAGCTGGATCTCTTCGAAGTACAGCATGCAGAGCTCAGCGTGGGGTGAAACAAACAGTGGGCAAAGGACTTCAAAGTGAGGGCCGCTCATTTGCGAGTAAGAAGTCTTCTTGGACGCTATCTGAGTCATGAACGAAGGGGGCTGCATATTAAATAAACAAGGCCTCAGTCTTTCCACACGGACAGCCTCAAATATTGGTCTGGGTGAGTTACTGGGCTCTGCTGATCTGTTCCAGGCTGGTTCACAGAGTGGGCAAAGCCATGTCTCCTGCCTCAGCTCATTGTTGTGGTATCAAACATGGAAGGTAAAAAGGACAGACACTGATTGCCTATCCTGAAACTTACTGGATCCTGTCAGGATGGTCTCTGAGGAAGCCTGCATCCAATACACCTCAGGAGATATAACTCCTTGAAAGTGGACAAATGCTCTCAGAGGTTTCTACTGAGAACAATAGCAGAGATAGACAATCCTAGTGATAAACATTCCAAGCCAAGACAGCCACCACTTGGTCCCCTGCACAGTCATCCCCCCCACCTCCCAAAGACTGGGCAATGATACTTCTCTTGACTTTTGTATCCCTCCATGAGGCAAGGACTACTTGAGAGAGACTAAAGAACCAGCTGCCAGTCCACAGATTCACAAGTGGAAATGATTCCCTCAGACCCTACTAGGTCAAGGACATCTGACTTGGGAAGCCAGACTCCAGCAATCCTTAGCCCTCTGGTCACAAGTCACTAGGGGAATGAAGGAAAAGCCCAATCCTTTTCCTGAAACAATCATCCACACCCTGCAGGGCAGGCAGTGGGAACAGGCCTGGACTGGCCAAGGAATTGGGACCCATGTGTCCTAGCACCTGGGGTCCATCTGTTAGCCCTATAACCCCAGGACATGCTGTCTTAAAAGATCACCATGTGCCCTGGCACAAGGTGGCTAGCAGGAAGTGAGCCTGGAGCAGGAGATCAAAGCCTAGCCAAAGCTTCAGGGAACCACTTACAGCTGGAAGTGACAACCCAGCCACCTGAGGACAGGCAAGAGCTCACTGGGTACCTGCCTTTCTCACAGAGTATTTTAATAAATAAAAGATGAGGACTCTGTTTTGCTTTGCCCTAAAACTGGTTATGCTGGTAAGGATGGGACACAGCTGACCATGGTGACCCCATTCCATATACTCACAGGCTAAGGAGGTAACGCTAGCTGGCAAGGTAGGGGGCAGGAGATGCTGGTCGGCCTCAGGCTCCTCAGGTTCTGGCTGTCCAGGCTGCCCACTCTGTGCGTGGTAAGTCACCTGGACCTGCAGGGGTGTTGGCAGACCCCTGGCCTTGTCAGGGCTGCCCGAGTCCTTTGGCTCCTGAGACTGCAGTGCAGGCCAGATCCTCTCACGACGCCACTGAATTAGTGCTACCCGGTCACGGATGGACTTGGCTACAATCTTCACATCACTCTCATGGAAAAATCCAGAATCAATCTGCGAAGGCAGACACATGGTCAAGCGTCTTGGGGATCAGCCGTCCTACACGTACCACTTACACAGTCATACACATCCAACTGCTTAGGATCACCCCACCATAGTCCCCAGGCCTCCTGAGTCACCTCATGACCTTCAACATTTCCTCAAGTTTACAGGCTCCAGTTTGTGGGACGGCAGCTCATGTACTCAATGGTCTTGTAAACTCTGACCATCCCGGAAGGAGGGCCTGGACACTGGATAGTAGTATAGTATGGGGAACCGTGGCCCTGACAAAAGCCTAAACTCCCTTTATCAAGCCAACATTTCAGGGTCTCCAGGGAAACACAGTGAGCTGGGAATGTCTGTGGCAAAGCCACTTCCCTTCATGAAGACCACAGTTCTAGGGAGACTGAGTAGGGATGCTGGAGAAATAGTTCAGTGGTTAAGAAGACCAGAGTTCTGTCTCCAGCACCCATGATAGGTGGCTACAACCACCAGTAATTCCAACTCCAGAGGATCTGACACCCTCTTCCGGACTCTTGTGAGCACTGCACAGTTGTGCATATTACCACCACCTCACCCCTCCACCCTCCCATACATATAATCTAAAAATAAATCATTTTTTTTTTAAAAAAAAGAGGGTTATGTTTGTTTGTTTTGGTTTTGGTTTTTGTTTTTGAAAGGCCAGGTTTCACTGTGTATCCTTAGCTGGCATGGAACTCATTTTGTAGACCAGGCTGGCCTTGACTATGGAATGGACCCATGGTACCACTGGGTCCCTGACTATCAGTAAAATAGTTATGAACCCAGAGGCACATGGATGGTGCTTGTATGTGAATGTGCAGATAACTTGTCTCCATGAGCTGTGTCTAACCTAAGGGTCCTGAAACAACATCCACAATCCTGAGAGGCCACAGGAAACCAGAGCTGCCACTGGCTCAGTCTCAGAGCTGGGCAGGAGGACAAGGAAGATAAGCCAGGACTGCCTGGACATGCTCAGGGAAGGACAGGGACGTGCAAAATGACATGGGAACTGGTACTGGGGCAAATCCAGGACATCTGACCATTCAGAACACCAGAATGAGTGGCAACACAGTAATACTTTAAATCCTGGCACAGTTTGCAGACCACACATGAGGACAAGTGGGACAGAGTATCCCACTGGAATCAGGTTGGGAGGTGTGAAGGGTCTCATTCACCCTTTCTATTTCCTTTCCATGACTGTTTCTGTGCATCTGAGTCTCTCCTTATCACTCTCCCTGACACACACCCCATTTCTCTCAGGCATTACTGCACTGAGTAAGACCACATCCTGAGCTATTCTCCAGAGACCCATCAGCAGGGAACTCTGGTCCTCTGCTACACCGGCTGACACTCGACTACCTCATGAGAGGCTGTAAGCCACCCTTTTCCCTCAATTTGAAGACTGCACAGGCAGGAGCATTCTGAGTGTTATGGTTGGAGTAATCTGCTGTGAAGCTATGGACATCTAAATAGAACTGTGCTGTGTTGTCTCAGATCAAGTATTCCACACAATGGGACGGACAGAAACATATCGCTCCAGGCAGGCTACGATGACAAAGTGGCTCCTTCTGTAAGATTCCTGAGAATGCGTTGCCTACCCCAAAGGGGCATCTGAGCTCTTCCCAAGTGTCAGGCCATAGAAGACAGAGGACTGAAGAGCCACAGAGTCCTGTGATAGTGGTTTAAGGCTTGGTCACCAAGAACCCAAGGGTCCTGAGGAATGGCAGTAGCATGCTGATGGTACTTTTGATGCTGAGTACAAGACAAGTCCCCTACTTCATAGGAAATAACAGACAGGAATGTACTCAGGGTGAAGGGTGCTAGGCAGCAGCTCACTCTCAAACAGTATGTGGTGGGGGTGGGTGTCGTTCTCTGTAACACTCCAACTTTCCAGGGGGATTGGCCAGATCATTTCAAAGCAGTTTATTTTGAGAGACAAGTCGGCTTGTCAGAGAGATACCCCACGGAAATCTCCCAGGTAAAGGCCTCACTGACTCTGGCAGAGCATAAGCTGGGCATGTGGCCAAGGAAAGTGTCATATGAGAGAGGACACAGAATCTTCTGTGGGATCTGCCTTCTGGCAGATGGGGGCAGGCCTGTGGTTCAGCCACCATCTTGGTGGGGAAACTTCCCAGCAGCAGGACACTCCCCACCCCAAGAGAAGACCAGATAAGGGTCTTTTTCTGTCCTTACAATCTGGAGCAGGCTCTTTCCAGAAACTTCCAAGCCAACCACAGAAGCTTTTGTGAGGCAGCTGAGGCTAGACAGGCCAGAATGACCCACATCAATCATGACCTAGAGTGAGTGACCCCAGGCAGGTGTAGTAACTGATCCCTGGGAGAGGTCTACAAACGTGGCTCAAGTATGAAGCTCATGGTCAGGGCCATCCCTAAAGTCTCAGGTGATCTCAGTCCACATGAAAGACAATTGGCTATTTCTGCCATTTGCAGGATGCCTGCTCTAAGGTTCCCTGACTCTACTGGGCAAGGCCTACCTGACCACCTCACACACACCATGGTTAGTTCCATTTTCTGTAACACTTCAGCCATCCCCAGGATGGGCCTAACTGCCTATAGCCCAGTACCATACAGAATCTGCCCTGCTCAACCTCATTCTGCCCTGCTGACCTGCACCCCCAACCTACAATCCCCCATCCTCATCCTCATCCCCCTCTGGGTGGGTCCAGACGTTCTCATCTGGATTCTCAGGTGTCTGTGGCACCTCACACTGGGTAGCCTCAGGAGTCAAGGGCATCACCAGACAGTGACACCTAGAGCCTAGGGCTAGGGAAGGGTTGATGGCCTGGACAGTAAGGACCCTGAAATCTCTAATATACAGAATGTAGAAGAGCAAAGATGGATCCTTGACAACCCTCCTGGGATCCAGAACCCATCCTGAGGCCCCGTCAGAGAATGGTAGAGCTATGAGATGGACCTATGTGTGTCTGCTCACAAAACAGAGCCCTCACAGGGAGAACGAGGGGCTTTCAATTTGCCATGTGTGACGACCAGGCTTGGCAGAGGGGGGATACACATTGGTGGTGGTGGTTATATTATCATTGTTGTTGTTGTTGTTGTTGTTGTTACTTGAATTTTTGAGACAGGGTTTCTCTGTGTAGCCACAGCTGTTTTGGGATCTGCTCTGTAGACCAGGCTGGCCTTGAACTCAGAGATTCTCCTACTTCTGCCTCCTAAGTGCTGGGATCAAAGGTGTGTGCGTTCCACCACCATTTGGCATTTGTTATTATTCTTTAAGTTGACACAAGTCATGTCCTTTCTACATGCATGCCCATCTTATGGACAACATGCCTCAAAATGGAAAGAAAATGCAGTTCAAGGCAGAAGAGGGGTGAGAGGAGACAGTGGGAGGGAACAGGAGAGATTCAGGGGAGGGTGCTGGGCCCAGACTTCCCTAGCACTGACACAGGGACATAGCCTGGGAGTTCAGCCAAATAGCAGGGACCAGCTGAGGTGACTCACCTACCATGGCCCTACCCTGTAAGAAGTGCTGTCCTTCTCTACCCTATGACAAGCAGAGGTCGGGTAGGTGTCAACTGCTTAAGAAGCAGTTAAGCAGCATCCAGGAAGGGTGAGAAAGGCATGCTTGGGTTTAGGACACTGAGTCTTTCAGGGAACTAAAAACAAACTGGGAAGCTGAGGTCTGGGTGAAGCCAGACACTCAGAATCTCCCTGTCAGGGATGCTGAGCATCACTCAAGGATGCAAAAAGCAGCACTCAGGATGCAATCACTCACACTGAGCCCCAACATCCCCTTACTGCATCTTAGCTATCCCGTAGCCACGGATCCCAAGGCGCGGCTCCCAAATCCTTCTGCACCTGGCCCAGTGCATAGCAGGCTGAATTACATTCATGGTACAGCCCTGGCCTCATTTATGAAGGCAAGTGTGGTAGACTGAATAGGTAAGGATCCCAGAGACTCATGTGTTTGAATGCTTGGCCCACAGAGAGTAGCACTGTTAGGAGGTGTGGCCTTGTTGGAGTGGGTGTGGCCTTGCTGGAGGAAGTGTGTCACTATGGGGGTGGGCTTTGAGGTCTCCTATGCTCAAGCTATGCCCAGTGTGGCACACAGTCTCCTTTTGTTACCTTCAGATCAAGATGTAGAACTCTTAGCTCCTTTTCCAGCACCATGGCTGCCTGGATGCTGCCATGCTCCCCACCATGATAATAATGGACTGAACCTCTGAACTGTAAGCCAGCCTCAACTAAATGTTTGCCTTTATAAGAATTGCCTTGGTCATAGTGTCTGTTCACAGCAATAAAGCCCTAACTAAGACAGCAAGAATGTTATATCACCTGAAGAGATTCTGCCATGTTAAAGCCACAATGACCCTGAGTAGCACATCAGTAGAACAAGTTTATAATGAAAATGCCCATGTTGTTCAAGAGTCACTCACCTTGGATGGCACTGAACACTTGAAATGTGACCAATGAGACTACGTTTTACACTGTAATTAAATTTTAGTAGGCTCTTGTGGGTCATGACTACCACTGTTAATGGTGTTGGCCTCGAAAACTGAGTAGAATGATCCAGTCTGGCATCTGGACTCTAGGAATTCCTATGTCCTGGCTATTCTCTTATAGATGTTAGGATATCACAGTGGTGCTGCAGGGCCTGGGCCTGGACCTGAGGCACTCCTTGCCCTGAAAGGGTTGTTCTGCTCCTTCTCCTACCCTGTTACCCCAAAACAGGCTCAGTGCCTCCTCCTGAGGCCCCATCTGACATCCCAAGGAGAAAAGGGTCACCCTGCTCCAGACAGGAAGTGGGACACACCTGTGCTCTTTCATAACCTTTCAAGATGGTAAAATACCAGGACCCAAAACAACACAAGTGCATCTCCAAAGAAGGAGAGGCAGGCACATTTCATGTTCAAAAACCACAGCCCTGCTATAAACTGGCAAGAATCTGGTTAAGGCAAGCAAAGCCCTTCCCTCTTTCCACTTTTCCATTAGACTCCCTAAGTATACCCTTGATGCTTGTCTCCCAGGTCCTGTGCAGGATCTCCATTCTTAGCCCTCATGTCACTGTACACACTAGCCACACAGGAGTAACCACTACCCCTCTCTCAGGACTGCCCCTGACCATCCCATGCCCCCAACATCCCCCTGGGGGCAAGTGCCCTTCTGGAAAAGCAATCAATTTGTGATTTTTTATTAACCCAAACTGGACCATGGGTAGTCTGGGCCCCTTTATGTGCACATTACCATTTCTTGGGCCACCTCATCGGGGGTCTCCTTCTCCAAGTCAAAGGTAAACTCTATGGCTCCATTGTCTTTGGGCTTGCCCTTCAGCTTCTTGGGGTCTTCCACCCAAAGCCGCAGGGCTATGGTAGACTTCCTGCCGTGATCCTCCTCTGCAAGTTCCACCCGGACACCGGTGTCTTCCGCGAAGAAGGCATGGCTCAGCAGGTCCTTAATCTCATACCTGGAGGGAGAGTGGCTCCCAGGCAGAGCTCAAGGGACAAGGGGGCTCTACACCCATCTACATGCACAATATCATACCCAGCACACTGTGCAGGTTATGCTAGAAAGTTCTCTCACTTCAATTCTGGTTGGCAGGCTCTGCCCCCAAGGGTAGGACACAGGTGTGTACAGTAGCAGTCTCTAATTCCCAGGAGATGTTGAGAAATTATAGCCTGACATGCTCTTATTGCACTGTGCTTTAAGACAGCTTCCTACCCAATTACAAAAAGAAATCACACTCTGTACCAGGCTGCCTGCTCGGCAAGGAGACACAGACTCTGTTGAGGTACAGGTGAGAGTCTTCAGCCCTCATAAGAGACTCCTGGCTCAGGGTGGATGAGAGGAAATAGAACCCAGGGTTCCTGGACCTCACTGCAGCAGTGAAGTTAGTAGGGAGCTTCTCTCAGGAAGAAGGGGTGTGGGAGAATGGAGGCAGTAGACAGAAAGATAAATAAGGACTTCCAAGACTTATGGATTTGGAGCCAGAACCCAGCCATAGGAGGCTCCGCCCAGAGGCCAGGTCATCTGGCAGCTAGGTGTTGCTGTACAGTCACTTCCATGCACCCAAACGTGGGTCCCTAACCACTGTGTCTGATCTGTTCTCTAGTGCCAATGCAATCAATCATGCAAGATCCTTTGTCCTAAGTCTGGCTTCCTCTGGACATCATGCTGATAGCAATGAAGACCTGAGAATGTCGTGTGGATGGGTGGGTACATCCCGGTTTGTTTTATGGGTATGAAAGCTAAAGGGTACCCCTAGCTTCCTGGTTGTCCAGCTGGGAAGGCCAGTCCTGTTTTAAAGAGGCATTAGCTTTATAGAGCCACTGAGGGGTCCAGAGGTGAAATCTGTAATCTGAGATGTGGCCGGAACAAATCCACTCCTACAGTGTAGAGCCTGATGTTCAAGGAGGGACAAGCAAAGGCCTGCGTCCTCAGCACTTCAGACTGGATTAGGAGCCTGTCACTGGAAGCAGGAAAGGATGTGAGACCTACACTGCTCACAGCAACTCACAAGCCTGGTGTCACATAGCCTGAGCCAGTCGGCCTGACCTGGGAAGGCTGCATGGAGAAAGCAGCCTTAAATGCCAGCTGGACCGGCATCAGCTGGAGAACACCGGAGTGCGTGTGCGGCTCACCTCTGCTCTTTGTTCTTACAGATGCACTCTCCGATGATCTCCTTGATCTCAGGATCATGCACCTTCTCGAAGCTGGCCGGCTTGATGCCCTGAGAAGAACAGAGCAAAGTTACCTGGCACCACCCAGAGCTGAGGCACCATGGATACCCTGGTGTAGCCCATGGCCCAGCTTGCTACCCAGGGCTTTTCCCAGCCTGAGGCCTGGGACCCATGGGAGCCTGGGTCTCACTGAGATGAGGGCAGAGCTGTGTTCTGGAGCTGAGGAAGCTATGAGGCAGAATTCTGGAAAGGAAAGAATGATAAAGATCCCATAAATCTACAGTCTTCTCAAGCCTTTGCTTAAAACCAAGATGAGTACCTAGTCAGTACCACTGATTTGGGCAAAGAATGAAGGAGCTGTAGGCTCCTTCAGCTTACACAGAGCAGGGATGCTGTGATGGTACAGTGTGTGATGCTCAAACAGAAACTACTAGAAATGCTAGGAGACAAGACGACAGGACTGCTCACCAGGCAGAAAAGCCAGGCAACAGAAATGAGAGCATGCTGGAAGCTGGAGGCAAGGGTCAAGGGTAAAACTCATTGCTGCTGTGCAGTAGTCAGAAAAAAAAAATACTTCTGGTGATGAGCAGAAATTATAGATACAAAGAAATAACCAATCAGAAATGAACGCTTCACAGGCCACACATGCAGATGAAAAGACAGGGCAACAGAAGCTGCTGGGCGTGGAGCAGAGAGACAAATGGACACACGGCTCTGTTCCCTTCTCCTCAGAATTTGTGACATTAATGAGGTGCAGGTTGGCACATAACACACATATTAAGTAGGCCACCAGAAGGACAGGATGGTGAGCGCTGAAGGAAAATTAGACATACTTAAAGACTGAGATGACGGCATAGGCAGTCCAAAGATTGCTGTAAGTATGTGGGCCTGTAAGCCTGATGCCCAGCATTCACCTAATTGCCAGGTTTGTTGGCACATGCTTATAACCCTAGCATTGGGAAAGGCAGAGACAGTCAGATCCCAGGCCACACTGGCCAGACTGTCTAAACAAAATGGTGAGTTCTATAGCTTCAGGTTCAGTAAGAGACCCTTTCTCCAAAGAAATGTGGAGACTCAGCTGAGGAAGACACCTTGCTAACTTCTGGGCCCCACACATGTTTGCATAGGGAGGAAGCCTTGGACCTCTAAGCTCTTCCCTTCAGCTCAAAGCCAGTAGCCAATGTTTCTCCCACTTAGGGAGGACATAGAGGACATGTTGGGTGTATATAAAGCAGCCTCAGCCTCAAACTCAGGCCAGGGCCCTCTACCATGTTGTCATGAGGACTGTCATCTGGCACCAACATGCAGCACAGCCTCCCCCTGTGCTGTAGACCCTGATGCTGCAGCTGATGCTTCAGATCTAGCAGTGAGCATCCACAAAGCTGTCCCTCAGCTTGGCTGCAGAGCCTGCAGGCAGAGACCCCGGGGCCTCCCATACAAGCTGCCCCTCACCCTGGTGAAGAGCCTCAGCCCATGGTGGATTACACACTTCCCAAAGAGCCAGGCCTTTCAGCCTACACCGGGGCTTCTTTCCTATACCATCCCCTCCCTGGGGAGTCAAGAGCACTGTTTGTGGTCACTGCTTCTGGCTACAGGCCAGGAAGAGACTCAGGAGGGAGAGGGAACCATCAGCCACTCAAATCGCACAGATACCTCAAGATCAGAAGTAGGAGCTGGCAGGTTTAATCTGCTCTAGTGCAGGAGGAAGGAAGTAACTAATTACAAAAATGAGATACATCGAAGGCTTCAACCCTCCTGTGTTTTATCTATCAGCAAGATTCAGACTTTAAAAGCCTTGCCCTTTTAAAATGGCTATTTTTATTTAAAAAAAGGGGGGGGGGGTGGGAGGAAGGAGAAAGGATAAGAGGGAAGAAGAGAAATACACCTACTGAGCCTGACTGCTGCATCCCCACTTGGGACAGACAAGAGTGAAGAATCTCAGAGGGGTCAGCACTATGCTGTCTGCTAGCCAGAATGAGAGGCCCCTCCAGTCTTCTGCCTAAGATGCCCCTTCCCGTTCCCAGCCCAGAGGACAAACCACCACCTACTGTGTACAGTAGCTTGAAGCCCACGGATCCTTTTCCATATCCCACACCAATACCACCAAGATCTCTCAGGCCTTTAACATCCTGCTTGGCAACTAGCCCCTGTCTCCCTGAAGTAACTTCACACCAATACCAGCCAAGGACTCTTGCTGGTCACCATCTATACACAGAAGGGGCTCAAGGCAACTAAGTGACATAAATTCAAATCTAACAGCAAAAGAGGTTCCATACCATCTGCAAGAGGGCTCAGCTGGCTGGGTGGGCCCAGAGTGGAGCTACACAGGTACCTAGGCCATGCATATTGCAGAGGTAACAGCAAGTGGAAATAAGAAGTACTGACCAAGCACAGGGTCCTACCGGGCTGCCCAGGCTGAGGAGGACACAGGAAGGACTAGGGAGATCACAACCACAAAGGTCAGGAACACCCTAAGGGCCTGTTGGCCTCTCCATGAAAGCAAAGATGACACATCATGAGAACCAGCACAGAGGAGCCCTGGCCCAGCTGTTCTACCTCAGATGCTGTGTTTGTTCCACCAGCATAGGGGCCACCACAGAGAGAGGGGGGACAGCCCAATCTGTTTGCACAGCTGAAGCCTTCGGATTAACTCAGAAATCACAGTGACAGCTAAACAAGGACCGAGGTTCCCAGGCTGAGTGGTGCAGACAGCCGCCCAGAGTTGTGTTTGGCTAGGGTGATGGTTTAGCAAGAAGGAAAACAAACTGTGATTCTAAAATAAAGAAGATGGGGCTTCCTGATAGCCAGCCTGGGTCCACTTCCTGAAAGGAGGCCCCAGCAGAGTTAGTCTCTCAAGCCTTAGTTTTTCCTCTTTCTAGGTCCTTGGATCCATGCAAGTAAGAGCCTCTGGGCTGACCACCACACACTGCACCATTACTTTTTGTTAGACTTCTTACCCAGATAAGCTTCGGGGTCCCCAGGGTAAGGTGCCCATGCTTACTGCTTTTCTTACACAGCTGCCCAAAGGACTAACCAAGGCTGTTGTCCTTACTAACAAGGTGGCTGAGTGGACTCACACAGGTGACCTTGCGATAGATCTGGGCAGCATTCTGACACTCCGAATAGGGGTACTCTGACGTGGCCATCTCCAGCATGCACATCCCGAAGGCGTAGACATCAACCGACTCGTCGTAATGCTCCTCGTACATTTCAGGTGCCATGAACTCAGGTGTACCTACACCAGGAGCAGTAGACACAGTTATTACTCATCATGGTTCCTTGGCCCCATAGATGTTCCCAGCCTCTCCTTTGTATGTGTCCCATGATACACACAGGACAGCAGTAGAGTCAACAGATCCCAGGGTTTAAGCAGGTGTGCTCTACAGACTGTGTCCAAACATCACCTTATGGCTCCAGGGATAGCCATCAGTGTTCAAAGCCATCCCAAGCCACAGGGATGGAAGACAGAGCTTCTGGGGACCATATCTATTCTTGTACCCCTCAAAACAAGTCAGCATCAGCCAGTTTCTCAAGTCTTCCAAGAGATGACAAAATCATTGGTTTACCCCAAAGCTGCCTCTGCCTGCAAAAAACTCAGGAAGGTCCTTAGTGTCCCCAGAGAGGGGAATGACTAGGTTTTCCTGGTATAACTAACAATGAATGTGACATGCAGCTGTCACTCTTGGAGGGGAGATAGATGAGCAATGGCTTTCACCTGACACATCCCACAGAGATACTGTTTATAGCACATCAAGCACACACAAAAAGTAAAACGATGCTTGCCCCGACTGCCATGAGCATGAACATGTATGCACATGCATGTGGAAGCCAGAGGGTAACCTGACGGTGTCACTCCTCTGGCACTGTCTCCCACAACTCTTTTTCTCCTTTTCCTTTGAGTCAGGCTGTTTCACTCCCCTGGAGCAGAATAGCCTAGACTAGCTAGCCAGTAGACCCAGAGATAGATAGTAACAAAGCTATTGCTTCAAAATTTCAAATCACCCACTAGTCTGGCTAGCCTGCTTGCTCTGAAGATCCCATCTCTGCCTCACAACCAATAGGATTAGAGGCTGATTGCCTCTCTACTTACTGGCTGTCACTGTCAGGTAGGTTTGTGCTAGGGACCTGAATAGCTTAGGGATCCTCGAGCTTAGGTGGAAATGCTTTTAACCTCTAAACCATCTCTCCAGTCCTATGTTGGTATCTCTTGATCATTATTTTGGTTTAATATACATTGTTAGTCTAGCCAAAAACTGACAAAATATAAAAACATAAGTATGGGCTTATGTAAAAGATACAGAACTATAGGAAATGCCCATCAGAAATGACAGAGACCAAGAAGAGACCTCGTGCTGAGAGCTTTTATTCTTTTGTACACTTGAAATTCTTTGGTACTACTACTACTGATGCTCAGTATGCTTAAGTTTCTTCCCATCCCTTGTCACAGAATAATGAATACACTTCTTAATGCATGACAGAGGTGTCTCAGGCAGGGGTAGCCTACAAATGGATCAGGTTCTTCCCACCCTTCATATATCCTTGGGACCCCAGGATATCCTGGGGGGTGGGGGGGGAGACGGTTACATGGGCCCAGAGGACAATGACCCTCAAGAGGGTCACCATGGTGGCAGCTGGAACACAGTGAGAACAGGTTGACTGACTTGGCCAGAAACCCCAAGTTGCAGGAAGGCAATGCTCCCTCCCCAGGGCTACCTCTATTGCCCATAATGCCACCCCATGATGCCTCTGCCAGAGACTGTGGTATAATTTGTCCTCTGATAACAAGGAGAAACCACAAAGCCCTGCACATCTGCCAGGCATCCGCAGGTCGCTGCAGATGAGTCTGTGTGAGACTAAAAGTGGCAGTCCCTGCCCCCACCCCAGGCCCAACTGTTTTACCAGGTGCTAGGGAACATTCTGCACACCACTGCTCTCCAAGGTCCTCTTGTCAAAGTCAGGCAAGACTTCTGTGGGTCTAGCCCCTGGCCACCTTCTCCTTTCTAATGGAGAAGTAGCTTTAGCTTGTGACTACAAGCATCTCTGTCCTCTAATGAACAGAGAACGTGTGCTGAAGCCTGGCAGTAGTGGAGTAGGTAGGGACTGGCTCCAGTTCAACACTATACTCATCCTTCAGCCGTGAGTCTGTGGTGAAAGAGAAATGGTTTCCTTCACAGGACACAAAAGTTTTATTGTTTTAGATTTCCTTTATGTTCTTTGACTTTTGTTATAACAAGAACAAACTAACAATTGGCCTTGCCCATCTCCTCACTGAGCAGACAGAATCCATGTCCTCATGTTCTAGGTGTTCCTCACTGCCTGGAAGTCCTAAGCGCTTACCTGTTGCATCTGCATGGTACCCAACAGCCTGGGGCCCCTCCTACTCTCTACCTGGCATGTCCACCCATCCAGGACTGACCTGCAGCTCTTTCTAGAATACCTATCTTCAGTTCGCCTTGGTCTCTCTGCCATTTCACTCTTCAAGGGCAAATTTACAAAACCTGCTTGGAAACTGCCCAGAGCTCAGGGCCTGGGTGTGCTCCCCGCAGAGGCCAGAGCCTTGGTCACCAGGATGGAACACATAGGCTTTCATCTGGCTCCACTATTTCACAGATCAGGAAAGCAATGCCTCTGTCATGCCCTGATTCCTACCACCTCCAAGAAAGTCTCTTGGGTGGGTCAGACCTCAGCAGCCCCAGGGTTTTGCCTTGGACACAATACAAGCACTACTGAATCTACTTTATTCTCAAGTCCTGTAAAGGGACTGTGGGGTTCTCCAGCCCCACCAAAGCACCTAGAACAATGAGGACGTGAGGCCCATGTAGCTTGCTATAGGTATGTTAAGGTTACAGGTATGCATGTAGCCATGTCTGGCTTTAAAATATATATTTTAAAAATGTAACCTATGACATTGTACTTAGCCTAAGTGATCTGAGTGCCAAGATTTATCACCTTCTACTCATAGGCCCAAGAAGAAGCTCCATTTGAGGACCTAGGGATACCTGGGTAACAGACTTCGGGGAGCCCCCATCTGGCCTCAGCCTCCCCAAATGCTGGCACTTGCTGGGAACAGAACTTTCCAGTCAGTACCCATGGGAATCCCCCTCAGTAAGTCTCACTCCCCCCGCCCCAACCAGAAGCATCCAAGCACACTCCTAACCCTAGCCTCTCTAACTTTCTAGGTTTCAATAAGCAAAAGCCAGGGTGACAGGGGACACCCCACAGAGCTGGCCACTCAATGGTTCAGTGCCTTCCTAGACCTGACAGAAACACCATCCCAGTGTATTCTTATCATCCAAGCCAGCAACTCAAAGCCTTGTTTCCAAAATGGCAAAGAGCTCACAGGCTGTGGGACACAGGGCCTCAGCTCTCTTAAGTGGAGTCAGTCTAGCTCTGAACATTTATTTCTGAGGCAGGTGACCATGTGGAGTCCTCCAATCACATGTCAGAGCTCAAGATCTGCAACCAGAAGTCACATCCAAGGAAAAACAAAATCTGGCTAGATCCATCCCAGGGCTCAGCGTCAGGGTGTAGCTAATATACAGCCCTGGACCCCACCCATTCCTCTACATTTTTAAAAGATTTTCTTTTTTTTATGTTTAGAAGTGTGTGTGTGTGTGTGTGTGTGTGTGTGTATGTATGTATGTGATGTGTATGGTATATATGCATGGTATATGTGCATAGTGTATGTATGCGTGTATCAGATGATGCCTGGTGTCCTGTTCTATCGTTCTCCAGCTATTCCCTTGAGATAGGGTCTCTCACTGAGCCTGGAGCTAGGCTGGTGGCCAGAAAGTCCCAGAAATCCTCCTGCATCCCTGCAGTGATAGGGTTATAGACATATGTGCAACCACATCTGGCTTTAAAATGCATAGGTTATTTTAAAGTGTGTGTGTGTGTGTGTGTGTGTGTGTGTGTGTACACGTCACATGTGACAGAAGCCAGATCCTCTGGATTTGAGTTAAAGATGGTTGTAAGCCACCTGATATGTGTGCTAGAAATTAAACTTAGTCCTCTAGAAGAGCAATACATGCTCTAGTTAAGATCTGGGCCATCTCTCCAACCCCACTCTCTAGCTTTTTAAATGTAGGCTCTGGGGATTTAAACTCAGGTCCTTATGGTTATGCTGCAAGTACTCTTCCTAGCTGAACTATCTTCCTAGCTTAGCTCTATTTTCACAGGCAGGAAACTGAGACTTGGTTCAGTCCCAGCTCCCACCATGCTACTCTATCAGGATAAAGAGACCAGAGATCTAGGTTCTAAAGGGCCAATGCCCAGACAGACAGCTATGCTAAATGTTATATTCCAAAGACACTATTAAAAATTTAGCAGTTCCCCAAGATTGCTACACTGGCCAATTTCTTTCCCCAAACAATTCATGAGGACCTGAGGCCAACCTTACTCCTTGTCCTATTCATGTGAGTAACCAGCCTTGATAGAGGGACACATCTGACGTCAAGACAGTGAAGAGGCCAAAACAGTTGTTACTGCAGTCCCTCTAATGTTCTTTCCAAAGCCCACAAGATCCTTCCCAGCATCTGATAGATACTTAGTGCTATGCTAGTCATTTCAAGGTTGGGCATATAACATGATACAGACCCCCTTTATCCTTACATAGAGTTGCAGGCTACAATCCCAGGACCCAAGAGTTGGCCAGGGAGGTCCCTCAGAGGAGGAGAGGCCTGGAACTAAGGCCTGAGGACAAGAAAGGATCCAAATCCTCAGCACCGCCATCCACCACCATGTAGACACCATGCAGGGCCTCTGATCCCACCTGTCTGGTCAGACACTGCACACTGTCTTTTCTTTGTGCCTCACAGTCTTGGGTATTCCTCTCCTTGACTGCTGGGACCAGCTCCAGTCCCACTTCCCACAAGCAGTGTAATTCCTCTGTGGTAACACTACTTCCTCCTCCTGAGCAGCCACAGTGTCCACCACAGCTCAGAAGTTGGCATCTAGCCCACCACCCTTGGCAGGCAATCATAGGTGTTACCCAACACAGCCAAGAACCTGAGACCACCCCATTCCTGAGTCAGACAGGACTCTCAGTGGGAAATAGAGTATTTCCAGGCAAGCTAGAAGGAAGAGTGTTCCCCACTAGGCAGGTCCTCTGGCTGAGCCACCAGAATCCTGGGGCTCTTGGATACCCAGACACACTGATGAGCCTCCTGCACCAGGTCTGAGGTAATTGAGCAAACCCAGGTCTCCATGGCTCTTGGATGATGTGTGGTTCCCTAGATGCCTAGGGAGAAGAAACAGGCGTACCTATCACACTTTTGGCAAAAGATGCTCTTTTAAGGGTGGCCAGACCCAAGTCACCAATCTTCACAGAACCAGTGGGCCCAGTGATGAAGATGTTGTCACACTTGAGGTCTCGGTGGATGATGGGGGGTGTCCTTGTATGCAGGAACAGCAGGCCCTTCAGGATCTGCCGGCACCAGCTCCTCAGTACCTTGGGCTTCATCACCTTGAACCGCTTCAGGTACCTGGGAGGGGAGCAGAACTCATCAAGCAGTTCACCTGCTTCAGGCCCTTAGGAAGGCCCTGCCTGGCAAAGTCCAATCTGTGACAATGCTCAGCCACATGAGCAGTGTAACTGTGTGGGACAGACAGTGAGAGGAAAGGGAGATGCCAACAGCTCTTCTCCTACTTGCCTTGTCTCAGCTGAATCGAGGCAGCTGAGCCAGGACCACGGCCCCCCACTGGATCTTTTCATTGGAGACCTTCCTACCAAACCCATGCTCATCAGAGCCTTAAATCTCCTGGATGTGATAAGAAGCCACCAAATGGGGCAGGGTCCCAGCCTAGCATATGAGTGATAGAGGAATACCTCAGTCAAAAGTCATGAAGCCTAGGGTATTCACGCAACAAGCTATGTGTTGGGCCCTGATTTCACCCAGGGAGAGGTAGGAAGTAGCATTCCCTCACTGAATGTGCACAGTGGAGTGAAGCTGCCCAGAGACAGAGAATATCAAGGTCCTAATTGGGGCCTCAGGATTAAAATGATTCAGAGGAACTCAACTATGGCTACCCAGAGGGAACATTCCCATACACCCATAGCACAGACCTCAGGAAAGAGTAGCAAACAGCCTAGGTCACTGAACTCCCAACCCCCTGCTGTGTTCTGTTTGGCCCTTAATCTTCATTCTGCTTCCAGGCCATTAGAACAAGCCAGGATAGCCTCTAGGCAAACAGATATTGGCCAGAAATAAGGTCCCAGACAAAGCAGACAAAGGAACTATGTCACTGGCAAGTGTTCTACACAGGAAGGGAGAGTGGAAATAGTCGAGTGGTCATGAGAAACAGTCTCATTTGTTACAAGAAGCCAGAGGGGGCCAAATGCTAGGAAGACTATATTAGGTCTGAGTCTTCTCACTTGAGGAATGGGCTTCCCATAGCTTAGAGAAAGAATATGACTTGAAAAGGTCACTGCTATATGGACACTAGATCACAGGCACCAGCCAGGCTGACCCAAGCATTCTACAACCTGTTACCCTATCACAGCCCCTACCCAAGGCTACCCCAGCCCACATGTGTGCAGCACTTACGTCTTCAGTGTCCCCGAGGTCATCAGCTCCGTTACCAGAACGATACATCGCTTGCCCTTGGCACTGGACTCCCAAAAGTCATAGAAGCGCACGATGTTGGGGTGCTGTAGACCTTTCAGCATCTCCGCCTCCTCTTTGAATCGCTGCCTTTCAAGCTTGGTGAGCTTCCGGTCCTAGAGCCAGAGATAGGTGCACTGGGTGGGTGGTGCCCTGGGCCCTGTCAGGCACTCTCCCTTCTTCCAGGGGAGTACAGCAGGAGAAGCCTCAGGGGCAGGCAGTCTCCAGCAATGACATGTAGCAGAATCTACCCTTCCTTTTTACCCACAGTGACAAATGGTGCACCATGGCTAACCCCTTGGGCCCCACAACCCCAGATGCTGCCTGCCTGGGGCCCTCTGTAAGAAGTTGCTCTGAGAAGCCAGAAGCAGCTCACACCCCATTCTGCCAAGCTCTTGCACTTTTACCTCTAAAATACCTCAGAGGCCCCTGCTCCCTCAGAGATCATTCATTTCAGAGTACTGTTAAAGGGACAAAATGTCAGCTTGCTTCTAAAGCACACACGAGGGGGAGGTACTCAAGACCCAGGGGACTGCAGTGCCAGAAACCAGCACTGACGTGACAAAGGGCCATTTTGGCAAAGGCAATCCTAAGAGCAGGCAGCCCAGCCCTCGGAGCAGAAAGAAGCATGCTTCGCTTGGCCTTAGGTCACTGTGCCTGGCCTAGGTGGCAGAACTAATCTGCTGTCCCAAAGTTTACAGCAGAGCAGTAAACAAACATCACTGTAGGTCTAGGGATGTAGCTCACTGTATAAAGTGCTTGTCTGCCATGCACGAAGCCCTGGGTTCAGTTCTCAGCACTTGCTGAGCAAAACCTGGTGGCCCACACAGCACTTGGGAGGTGGAGGCAGAAGGATCATAAGTTCAAGGTTATTTTCAGTTATATATCGAGTTGGAGGTCAGCCTGGGCTACATGAGAGCCTGTCTCAAGTTAAAGAAAACTAAACCTCATTACTATCTTGAACTTTCTTTCATCAAGTTGTGTGCCCTCTGACCTCTGCCCTAGCCCCTGCCTCACTAACCCCAGCAGCCTACCTAGACCCTGACCCTATCCCCTTTCCCAAATCCATCCATGGATTCCCATCCTGGAGCATTCAAAACAACCCCAAAGAGCTCAAATGCCCCCAAGCTCTGCTCCGTGCTTCTCATGAGGTGCCATAGCCATGGGTCCCAGGGTGACCCCCCCCCCGACTCTATAAATACAGAGAACTCTTCTCAGCTCCACCTAAGTGGAGTCACCTTCCAGTCCGGCCTCCCCTACCACACACACCAGAGCCACAGGAGAGTGACTAGACAGGTGTTTATATTCGCAAAGGAAACTGTTAACACAACTGAACCCAGAACACAGAAACTCGGAGGAATTCCAGGAGACAGGAAGCAGATGGTTTGAGATAGATCACTGAGAGATCAGAGCTGAAAGGAAATATAAGCAAAGACCCCAAGGACCCTTTTAGAAGGACCCACACAATGTCAAGCCAGAGTCCAACAGAAGCAGTGACCCATAGGATCATGACAAGAGTCACCGTGTTAAGAAATTACACCCCACATATCAGCCACACACCAATTTAGGCCAGACCCCTGCCCCATAACACAGACCCTCATCTGACTCTTTGCTCATCAGTGAGACAGTGGCTATTATCAACAAGGTCAAACAGCCAAGAGAAATCATAAGTGTAACCAGCACTAATCACTCAGAGACTTCAAAACAGATAATTAGTGTTCTTCCCATGAAGACCCAAGATGTGGACCTGCCTATTCAAGAGCAGACTTCTATTCTAAAAGAAAACACCCAGAAATGAGTTCTTACAAATTTTGAAAGCTGAGCTGGCTTTGTTTAATATGTAAACATATTCCATAATCCAGTGAAACACTGAGTACAAAATGAGTTCATCTCTAATCTAGACAATAAAATGGTAACATGTTCCACTCATTAAAATTATTATTTATCTAAGATAATGAAAGCAAAGCTACACCCTGGGAGAAACCATTTCCAATATATACATCTGACAAAAGACTTGGCCCCTAAATGGAAAGATGGCATCTATAAATGATGCAGACAGACAGAGGCTTCACCAAACAACCTGAAGAAATGGCCAAGATCTCTCAGCAGCTTCCTACCAGCTCTGGATCTCATCATTAAAGATGAGAAGATCTTCTCTCAAAGAGAAGATCCATGGAAAGAAAAGAAACAAGTCCTCAAAAGATGACACAAGAGAGGGCTCCACCACAGCCCCACCTAGAGTCAGCTAAAGGATCCCGTGCTGGTAAACAGAAACACTTTGTTGCTATAGCCATAAAAAAATGATATATACCTCAGCAAGCACTGGAGTTGAAGGGATGAGCCACCACACCCACTGGTCATGCCTGTTGTCCTCCATCACTCCCCACCTTTATACTGAGGCTGAGTCTAGCTTAAACCCAGAACTCGCTGCTGTTCCTAGTCTAGCTAAGCAGTTTGCTCCTGGGATTCTCTGTGTCTGCCTCTGGGATTAAAAGCAGGCTGCGCCACCCACCCAGTTTACTTACCCACTATGCTTCAGATTTAAATTAATGCTTCCTCAGTCTGTGATTCAATAACTGAACCGTCTCCCCAGCCCCAACTTGAATGTTTTAAGATACATATTTCAGTGTTTATAAATTTTAAAATGTAACAAAAAATAAAAAGTTAAAACTTTTCAAAGACTGAATGAGAAAGGTAAGTCTAAAGGGTGTGTAGAAGGGAGGGAGGAGGAGAGACAGGGAGAGAGAGAGAGAGAGAGAGAGAGAGAGAGAGAGAGAGAGAGAGATTTAAAAAAAAACAACAAAGAACTACCTGGAAGACAAACAACTATGTAACCTTGGTAAGGAAAGACGTCATGAAATATATACAGTGGAATATCGTTTCCCTGGATTAAAAGGAGAATGACTTAGGATGAAAAGGTCTGCTGAAGTCAGGTCAGTAATGAAAACTGACCTGCCCAACAGATCTGTCCCGGCGAAACTTCAGAATCCTGAGGTCTGAAAGGATTTCCTATCTGCAAAGAAATAGCTCAGGCAGCAGTGAGTGGGGTCAGCGATATTGGTTGTGGGGAAGGCAGTGGCATCCTCAAAGTGCCGACTAAGAATTCTATACCCAGCCAAATGTACACTACTCCAGGCTGATGAGACTCATGTCTAGGCCATCAGCCTAACTCCAGGTTCAGTGAGAAATCCTGAATTAAATGGAGAGTGATAGAATGGGACACCAGACATCCTCCGATAGCCTCTATGGAGGCACCTGCAGCTGCACACAAACACGTGAGTGTAAACCACACATACTCACACATATGCAAACATATACAAAAGGAATGCAGCTAAATTGACTTTGGGGGTCACTGATGAAGCAGCTGAGAAGATGGCTCCTGGGCCAGCTCAGCTTCCCCACAAAGCCTTCTCAGGACAGCAATATTGTCTCCAATTCCCTTCCCATGGGCCTAGTTAGTGACTTGAGAGGAGCCTCAGAGCACCATTAAAGCCTAAGTTATTTTACAATATTCACCGTTGACCAACAGCAGCATATGGCTCAAAGTGCAATGTCCAAGCTGTAAATAACAAAACTAACATAAATGGGATGTGGGAGAAGGTGTCTTGCATAAGCTAGGGTCCAGCACTGTCTTCCCCATGTGAGTGTGTGAGTGCGTGAGAGTGTGTGTGTGTGTGTGTGTGTGTGTGTGTGTGTGTATGCATGTGCACTCATGTATGCATGTGCATACATTCATGTGTTGATAGTTCTCTAACCCAGGGCCTGAGTTACTGATGCCAAGTAGCTAAAGGCAATGAATTGAAGACACCAAAGTCATAAATTGTTAGCCATAGTGCCTCTAGGAGTGAGCCAGAAAGTGGGGCAGAGACATTATAATACGTTCCATGTCACCAGGACATTTTCCCAAGGTGCCATGCTCCTTGGTCATTTAAGATTAGGTCACACGTGCTCTTTGGAGCATGGCCCTCTCTTCACTAGGTTATCCAAGTTATCCTCATCCGTTGTTCCACCATTTGCTGGTCATGCAAAGGGGAGACAAAATGGCAACTTCCAAGGTGGGGAGAGGGCCATTCAGGAGTGCTTGGGTCTGACAGCCCAGGTGATCAGATAACCTGTTCCTGATGGGTTTAACCCGTGCTTCAGGGCAACACGGAGACACACACCAGAGGGTGCTTTTGGTATGAAGAAAGGTAGAATGAATGGTGGTAGTAGAGACAGCATACACCTTTAATTCCAGCACTCAGGAGGCAGAGGCAGGCAGATCTCTGTGAGTTTGAGGCCACCCTGGTCTACAGAGCAAGTTCCAGGACAGCCAGGGCTACACAAAGAAACCCTGTCTCAAAAAAGAAAATAAAGTCAGCGTTGCTGCCTAGAAAGTGAGAGTGTAGTATCTGCAGGTAACTACCCCTGTGGCAGCCCAGGGCCACAGCACCATCACAACAGCCCCAGTGGTGATGGCTGAGGGAGTCAGGCCCAAGAGGGACATGTTGCAAGAGAGCAGTGTCTATCTACAGCAAGGGAGGTGAACCGTACCTTCTGAGGACTACAAGAGGGTGAGAACCACACTCAGGCATGGTGGCAGAGTGCTGGCCAGCACAGGCACAGTGCAACTGGTGGCAAGCCTCTCTCCAGAGGATGGGCTTGTAGTCTAAGTCAAACCAAGGAAATACCACAGGATTTTTTTTTCTTTTTGCCATAAAGAATGAAGATATGTTATTTGTAGAAAAGATATAGTTGTCATAGTCATAGCAAGAGAATGATGTCTTTGAGGAAAGACAATATTATAAGTTTGCTCTCATTTGTGAGTGTTTGACTTTATGCAAATGCATAAAACCATGGACAGACAGGTAACAAAAGGAGAAGTGAAACTTTCCAGGAGAACAAAGGGAACCACTGGGAAGAGTGGGCGCCCATAAGGGAAAGGAAGTATGGAGAAATATGCTCAAAGTATACCATGTACTTCATGAAAGTGTAACTTCATGAAAGTGTAACACCCAGTACATGGTTTTTAAATTTTTTATTTTACATGTATGGGTATTTTGCTTTGCATGTATGTCTGTGCACCATGTGCATACCTGCTACCTGCTGAAGTCAGAGGAGGCTGTTGGATCCTCTGGAACTGGAGTTACATATGGTTATGGACCATATATGGTGCTGGGAATTGACACGGGTCCTTTACAAGAACAAGTGCTCTTAGCTGCTAGGCCAACTCTCCAGCTCCCAAATACTTTTTTTTTTTTTTTTTTTTTTTTTTTTTTTAAAGCAAACACAGGCTCTGGACTCTGGAGCTATCCTATAAAGGGAGACTAGGATTAGTCTGGGCTCCAACCAGTTAGTCAGAATGGGGTTACAGGTCCCTGGAAGAGCTCAGGCTTACCCAAAGATTCACCCCCCTCATGTGTCCATACCCAGTGGTGCCACCATCCTGTGGCCAGCAGGCATCTGGTCAGGTAGCACAGAGCTACAACTGCACACCTGCATCTCTTCTGTCCCCTCACCTCCTAAAGCACCTCAGTATTCCAGAAAGGTTCGGTGTTCCCCAATGTTCTACACTGTCCTGGAACACAAAGCCTTCCCTTCACCCTCAGGTTCCTAGGGGCTGAGTCAGGCCCACTGTCCCTACTGATGTGGGTGCATACTCTCTTCCTCTCACAGTCTAGGGCAAGTGAAGGTGTGTGATCTGGAAGTCTGTGGACTAGATAGGTGTACAGGGCACAAGTTCTGAAAGGGTGAGCCACTGTGTCCACTAAGCTCTGCTTCAGGTCAGCATCTAGGCAAGCAAGAAACTGTAGGGGAAAGTCGCCAACAGACAAGAAAGTAAACATGCAATTGCCCATTGAGCCAAAAAGGGAGGGGGGTGCTGAAGGAACAAGTGGGCATGGCCAGCCAGGGTACCCATCCACCAAACAGAACCCTCTTTGCAGGTAGCCTGGGAGAACTATGACTCCCTACTCTATTCAAGACACAGACAGGGCCAATATCTTTGTAGGAAAACACTTCTGGGAGGGACATCATGAAGTGAGACCACACAAGGTATAATGCAAGCAGGATGGGGACAAGACCTGGACAGCAGTGGGTGTCAGCTTGTGGATGGTGCTAGAAGCTGGTTTCAGGCTCCCAAAGGTTGGCTAGACTTGGTAGCCCTACGGTCAGCAGAGAAAGTTCCTGGTTCCTCTTATACCAGCCGCAAGGGAGAACACCCCAGCCCTTCTTAGCATCATCCTGGCGACACAGTCATATGGATCAACAAGCAACCGGGTGTAATACCTCCCGATCCAATGTTTAAGAAAAGATATTACCATCGAGGTCAAAGTGTCCCTCACAGCTACCAGATAAAAACAGTGGATACAGATGTGACCTGGAAATCCAGACAGTGGATGATATGTACCTAGAGTCAGTCTCTGAAAGAGAGAGCAGCCATCAATGGTTTGTACCACTGCCCACCTTGGGAATCCAAGCAGATTGCTCAGATTGAGGGTTCAGGACTCAGGGAAGTCACCAGCGGGCGCTTGCCCTACCTAGCATCAAGAAGTTCAGTTATCTGAGGCAGAAATGTGTACTGGAAAGTCCGGCGCCTTGCTGCCTTTGAAGATAATGCTATTTTCTTCAGAAGGGAATTGATAGGGGCAGAGAGAGAATGACAGGTGTCAGGTGACTTGAGGCCCTGCTTCTCTCAAGGCCAAGCTCCTGACTCAAGGACTCTCAGTTGGTTACTGACCGAAAGATATTTGTACCCTCACCAAAGAGAAGCAAGCCATACTGTAAATAATATAGATTAATTTTGAATATAAACATCAAAATGCCAACTTATTGGGGCTTAATTATTTTAAATGACTTACTGGTTCAGGCTGGCATAAATCCAAAAGTTTAGGTATCAGGAGTGGTTTTAAGGCTCCCTCTCCTATTTCCAACGTCTTGGAAAAATCAACTCTCTCTTGACTATAAATGTCTCTAATAGGATCCAAGTGTCAGACATCAACTCTCTCTATCAGCCACTTCACAACTAAGTTTATTTGCAAGGTCGCCTCCCACTCCGGGTGAATTCAAAGTCTGACTTCTGCAAACCTGAGGATGCAGCGGTGTTCTCAGTCTCTTCTGACACTCCCCTAGTCCTCCCCAGCATAAAGATACAGATTCTGAGATACAGCTCTGGCTAACATGCTTCCCCAGAACTAGTTGACCATTATGAATTAATAATGCACAGGTGACCAGAACAGAAAATAAATTTTACTGAAAATATGCCTTCTCTGCAGCATGGGGAGCTTTTTGCAGCTGCACCAGGCACCTATGGGGGGGGTGTGTGTGTGGGATTTTAATTATCTCAGGAGAGAATCTGGGCCTGGCATAAGTCTGCCCATCTTCTGGTGCATGTCCATGAACTCTGAGAGGGTCTCCACTCGATCAGTAAAAGACAAAGAAGGTCTGCAAACCATGGAGACGAAGCTTCGCACTTCTTCCCAGCACTTATGAGACCTGGATCTTGTATTCCCACATTCCCCATCAGGATCAGTAGCCACCTCATCCACCAATCAGGAAGTCCCACCCTTGTCATGAGCACCCATGTCATGAGTGGGGCAATTTAAGGGCAGGCTCTGTGCACCCTCCTCTCCCCATTAAAGGGCTTGAATTTCAGGAAGCCATCATTTGCCAAAATAAAGTTGTCACAGGGCAGAGAGAATTGTTGTGGAGACCAGCAGACCCGTCACCATCTATCATGAAAGCAAAGAGAAGTTCAAGTAAAGACCAGGAGAAAGAAAGTTAGCAGGGCATGGCGCATGACAGAGGGTGATCCCGACACAGAGCTCTTCTGAGGCCTGGCCCATGATGTGGTACAGGTGATGAAGCTATGGGTTGTCTGGTCCTAGGCTTCAAAGTGAGTGAATGGGAGACATGAGCCTTCTTCAGGACACAAGCACACATGGCTGATCTCATAAAACTTCTCTAGTAGCCTCAGGCCAAACAGAGACAGAGTGGATACTCACAAGTATCCTCTTATTCTCACAAGTGCCCTCTTATTCTCACAAGTGCCAACTGGGAAGGCACCTGTTAGCAAGGAGTCACTCTGCATACCATACAGTCTCCAACCCTAAGCAGGCTGGGTCACTATGGAGTCAGGGAGGTACAGGAGAGGAGGGGACATTTTCATAGATCCATAAGCAGCCCCTAAAGGGAGAAGCAGCATTCAGGTGTTACCTGACTGACTATGGAAGAGAGATCAGAGGGAGGCCAGAAGGTCTCAGGTGACACCTTCTACCTGTACATCTTATACATGCTGCCCACTTGGGCTTCCCAGTGAGTCTGAGAGGTAGCCACAATGCTTGGAGCCAGCCTGTCTTTCATTTCACTATGACCTTCTAAAACGGTTCATGTGGGGGCTGGAGAGATGGCTCAGTGATTAAGAGCATTGACTGCTCTTCCAGAGGTCCTGAGTTCAATTCCCAGCAACCACATGGTGGATCACAACCATCTGTATTGGGATCGGATGCCCTCTTCTGGTGTGTCTGAAGACAGCTACAGTGTACTCACATACATTAAATAAATAAATATTTTAAAAATGATTCACGTAAGTGGTTGAGGCTACACCAGACAGAGCAGGTAGAGAAGTTAGCCACCCTCTGTCCTCTGAGTACTAACTAGACAACTGGTGCTAGCCTACAGTCGGCCCCTAAACGGAAAAAGGAGGGTGAGATGGGGGCCTGCGACGTGCCCAGCAGTCAAGAGTGGACCAGATTTCCAGAGACTCGCTATCTTCTTAAGAAGCATATAGTATACATCATCATGGTGTGCTCTCTGTCAGGTCAAAGCCCTCATCCAATAGGACACACCTAAGTATAACTCACAGGCTCTGGACCATGTTTCTTGCAAAGAAACCCAAGAGACCTGGCCCTGCTGACAACTACCTTAAACAATGGAGACCCTCAGCCCCATAGTCAGGGTCTCAGGGCTGAGGGTCCTGTCCTGGAGGGAGATGGCATAACAATGACCCTTTAGCCCAGTCCCCTAAATACCAAGTGATGGGCAGTGACACCATATCCAGGAAGAGCTTGTTGCTAGCTGGGAATGGGGCCACTTTTTGGGGAGAGAGAGCAGATGCCAGTGGGGAGCTTGTGCACCTGCGCTCAGCTGCGTCAGATATAACAAAGCAGCTGAGCAAAGAAAGAGGTGGACACGCCAGGAACAGCAAGTGGAGCTGGGTGCAGGGCGTGTGGGCGTTTCATTTACAGGTACAGGTATCACAGTTTACAGAGCCAACCTACAACTCAGGGGGAATAACTAGAGAGTTCACAAGCAGCCTGTTCCACTCCTTAGGACAGCACCCAGGGCCTCCTCTCCAGCCTGTGGTGGCCCTACAGGATCTAAGCAACAGCCCACGCTTCACCCCTGAGCAATGCCACCTGGCCACTTTCCCAGGAACTGGCATCATCAGTGATAATTACAAGCAGAAAACCTAGGGCAGGCTTAGGAGTGGCAAACAGGTCAGAAGAAGGGGCAAACATGTGAGAAGTAAAGGGTGACTCTGTCATCTTCATCCACTCTTTCTAGAAGAAAACATCACTGCTGTACTTAGAAAGGTTGCAGAGTGTTCACTGTGTCCCTCTACCTAAGCCCTACTACCACCCAGAGCTACCTCAGACCTTCCAGAACAACAGCTGGCCCCACTTGCAGTGGGTGTACCAATGGGGACCCGGGTATAAGTAGACATAAGCTATTCATGTTTTGTGGGAACAGATGACCTCATCACATTTGGAGGGGTCAGCTAAGAGGCAGAAAGCCACTTCTTTGGAAATCACCTATCCCAGAGCACCTGCCTTTAAAATGAAAGGGACACACGCCTCCCGCCTCCTACCTCCCCATAAGAATCCCCAGGGACCCGACTTATCCATGCTATTGTGAGTAAGGGATGAGGGCATTGACCTCTGACACCACTCTGATCCCAAAATGAAGCTCAGTGTTCTCCAAAGCAAGACTGGAAGACACATAGCTGTTTCACCCTGAGTGCCAGCCATAAATTGTCCTGGCCCTGAATGGAGTCCCCCCTGAAGACAACAGCTGACAACAGAGGCTGACACTATGAATGTGGACCACTGTAAAGGGAGGTCACAGTGGAGGAGAGCCACTTCAGAGTAGTACAGCAGTGAAAGGGGGCCATCACAGAGGAGGCCACCATGGAGGAAGGCCAGTCATGAAGAAGGACCTTGTTTTCCTTCTTTTCTCTCTTTTTTTCCTGGATTTTGAGACAGGGTTTCTCTGTGTAGCCCTGGCTATCCTGGAAATCACTCTGTAGACCAGGCTAGCCTTGAACTCAAGAGATCCACCTACTTGTCCCACCCCCCCCCCAAGTGCTGGGATCAAAGGTGTGTGCCACCACTGCCCAGCTACTTCAATTTTCTTAAGGGAATATCAGCTTTACTCTCATGTAGAGAACCAGCTTGGAAGCCTTGGATACTTCCTAAACTAGAAGGTCATAAAGATGGAAGCTTCCAAGAGCATACAAGCCAAGAAGCTCACAGAATCCCCCTACCCTGAGGCTTATCCTGCACCTCCCCACATACCTGAAGGGTCCAGTCCCCCTCAAGCTGACTATACCATATATCTGATTTCTAGAAAGGGTAGGCCCTGCCTCACAGCCTCTCCCCTGCAGGGTCACCTAAAGATAGATTTGGATGGCATCATGGCCACGGGTCAGCAGGATTAACACAGCTCAGTCAGCATGGACAGCTCCCCTAGGGTGAGTCTGTGGAATTCTGCTCAGTCAGTTTCAGATGCCAGGCTGGCAAGACTGCCCACTCACTCCCTTGGGGTTGAACCCTGGCAGCCTACCTTACCAGGCAGATGCTGCATCCTTCTATCAGGTCCAACACTTCAGGGCATCTCAGGGTGAACAGCATAGGTACAGGGTCTTAACACTCTGCTGAGAGCTGTGGTGCTCCCTCCTAGAATGTAAGACCCCTCCATTCTACACTAGCTGATGGCCAGACATGAAGCTCAAGGCACTCAAGAGGGTTGGGAAATGTATGTGTTGCTATATCAAGCCCATTTCTGGCTCAGAACTCCAAGATCTACTTCTTAAACTGTGTGTTACCACCCCAAATAGGATAGCTGAAGATGGATTGAGGAAACAGAAATCCAGCAACAGCAAAAAGGTTTATGAGGGCCAGCGAGATGGCTCAGCAAGTAAAAGTGCTTGCCTTATAAGCCTGGAGACTCCTAAGTTCGATCCCTGGAACCCACAGTGGAAGAAGAATGAACTCCTCAACGTTGTCTTCTGACCTACACTCTGGCACACATGCACCTGCACCTGCACTTACACACACACACGATAATAATAAATAAATAAAATTTAAAAACAGGGAAAAAATTTTAAAAGGCTTATGAAAATGTACTGGCCGCATACTGACTCAAGAGCAAATGCACAATGAATCTGTAGTGTTTCTGACAGCATTTGCTGGTGTTAAATCACAAGACTCCACTGCAGCCCTAACCCTGAAAACACAGCATGAGCATGATGCACTGTGTCTGCTTTCACACCAGCAAGTTCTGTGAGCAGGTAACAGACTCCTCCGTGCTGCGAACTGCAGTGTTTTCACTACACACACACACACAATTTTCTGCTCTTATAGAAACACAATGGCCTAATTATGGAAAATAGAAACTAAATATTTTCTGTCATCCCTCAGCATATAAGTAGTGTCAAAATAGCATCTCTTTGGATCGTATTGTGTTAAGAATGTTTGATTTTAAAATTTTTGTTTGAGTTGCTGGCTTACATTTCTTTTTCTTTTTCTTTTTATCAAGACTGTAAGAGCCAGAAGATAAATAAAGGGGTTCGCTGTGAGATTGTATCTTGTTGTAAAGTTAGAAGCTTCACCAACATGAATGACAAAACATATGAGCTGAATAAGGACAAGAAGACACATACCAAAATTAAGGGGGGGGAACCATAACACCTCAACCTTACACAAAGAAGAACTACAGTCAACTCAGGAATGGGGAAAAAAAAAATGGTCTTCCCCAGGAAGAAGCACACCCATTGGTTATCCTATGCCAAATGATCAGCCCCGAAAACACACATACAAACAACACTATACAGACTGAGCAGGTAGCAGTTAGGAATGTGTATGCATATACGTATACATCTATGCATGTAACAACAGTTAATGAAATGAGGTCATAAATTTGAAAGAGACTAAGGGTTGGAACACAGGAGAATGGAATGGGTTTGGCCTAGTGTTGTTTATATTTTAATGTTAATTTGGGTCCCTAAAACTGTTTATTTGAATGTCTATACATAGTTTTTTGGAACCTGTCTCTAACTGGTTCTGACTGGTAAATAAAAATATCAACAGCCAATAGCTGAGAGGGACAGACAGAGGCAAGATTTTAGAATATCCCAGGCTTGGGACCAGGAGAGAGATAGAAAGGAGAGATCTGTCAAGTCAGGAGAGGTGGAGGAAAGGAGAGACACCATGTCTATGAAGAGTACAGGACAGAGAGACATGGCCACCATGTGAAGGAGCCAGGAGAGCGCAGCCCAAAGCACAGCCCAATTAAACAGCCCTATGGGTCCAAAATAGCTAAGAAAAAAATATAAAACCTAATAAATAATACGTCAAGATTATTGGCAGGAAGTAGATTAACCATAGAGATTAGACAATGGCCCAACTATTGAACTATATAAGACACATCAAAATATAAAGACAATAGATATATGTCTTTCATTTGAGAACATAAACCATTGAGGCAGGTAGCAAACCCACCAGTAAGAATTTATTAATTAGTTAATATTTCAACAGGGGAATTTGAAGGAAAGAAAGAGAAGGGGAGAAATGATGTAATTATGTTATAATTTTAAAAACCAGAGAGATAATAAAAAATTAATATCACTCATTGAAGTCTGACTGGAGCTAAGACAGAATTTTTAACAATTTCAGAAAAGGCCATGGACATATTTCTACAATTTTGTACTACATATTTCTGTAAATAGTGTTCTCGGTATTGACAATTATAAAGTCATAGTATCGATCAAGTCTGGGAAGCGCAGAAGGTGCTCTATGTCCAGCAGTATCAAATATTCACCAAGATTTAATTATTTATGCAAAAATAAACAAGTACATCCATCTCTTTAGTGTGTAAATTTGATTTTGTTTTTGACGAATGGCAAAATTATAGGTATACCGGCGATCTGTTTTAAAATAGATTTCTTTAATTTATTATATTTGATTCATAGATCTATTTTATCTATCTATACATCCAGAGTAACAGATACACAAAATTTAACAAGCCTTGCTCATTAATACCCCCAGAATGAAGTTGACTGTACTACATTCTCCCCCCTCTCTAAAGTCCCTAAGTGGTCCGAATGATCCCACCAATATCTAAGATGGCCTTGGGGGTCAGGCTGCAAGGACCTAAGACCAGGGAATGGCTTCATCTGAATGTCTGAGTAGCCATGCTTTGAGTATGAACATCCGGGTGTCCCTCTCAGCCAGACACAGTCCTAAGATGCAGGCAGAGTGGTAGAGACATGGGCCTTATCCTAACTGCCTTGAGAAGCAAAAGGAAATCTGTGAGAAAGATAAAATCAGCCAGGCCTGGTGGGACAGGCTAGCAATCCCAGCACCCTGGAGGTAGAAGCAAAGATATGAAGAATTCAAAGTGATCCTTGATTTTTAAACATATCAATTACAAATGTGGAACAAAGACCAACTGACAAGAATGAGGAGGAAAAAAAATAGTAACAACAATCCTGAATATTAGACTTTAAAAGAACCAGGTTAGCGGCTGGAGATGGCTCAGTAGCTAAGAGCTCGGGCTGCTCTTCTAGAAGTCTGTACTTTGATTCCCAGCACCCACAGTGGCTCACTATCTTTAACTACAGTTCCAAGAGATCCAGTGCTCTCATCTAGCCTTCCCAGGCACACGTGTGTGTGTGTGTGTGTGTGTGTGTGTGTGTGTGTGTGTGTATATCTATATCTATATATCTATATGGTTTACTTGCATATATGGGATTAGTGTGGCCAAGAAAATAGAAGATGAATCATTTCATCAGAACTGAAAGACCTGTAGAATAAGAATATAAAAATAAGAATATAAAAACTGAAATGAGGAACTCAATATATAGGTTTGACACAGATACAGATGAGGGTAGAACCAGCAAACTGGAAGGCAAGCCACAGAAAATACAAGATCAGGGCTGAGGTGATGATTCAGCAAGTAAAGTGCTGGCTTCACAAGCATTCAGACCAGAGTTTGGATTCTCCAGAACCCATGTAAAAGTTGATGGACATGGTGACCTGCCTGTAATCCCCAAATGTGAGAAACAGAGACTGGGGACCCCCCCTCCCCCAGAGCAAGCTGGCTATCCAGATGTGGTGGTTTGAATAAAAATGACTCTCATAGACTCATAGGGAGTGGCACCAACAGGAGGTGTGGCCTTGGTGGAGAATGTCACTGAGGGTGGGCTTTGAGATCTCGGATGCTCAGGCCAGGCCCAGTGTCTCTCTCTGCCTGCTGCCTGTGGATCCAGATGTAGAACTCTCAGCTACTTGTCCAATGCCATGTCTGAATGCATGCTGCCATACTTCCTACCATGATGATAACGGACTAAACTTCTGAGCTGTAAGCCAGCTCCAATTAAATATTGTCCTTTATAAGAGTTGCCATGGTCATGGTTTCTCTTCACATCAATAGAATCCCTAACGAAGGCACTGGACTAGCTAAAACAGAGAATTCTGGATTCAATGAGAAACCCAGAGTCACTATATAAGGTAGAGAGTAATCAAGGAAGACTTGATCCAACATTAACTAAGGTCTCCACACACAGCATGCAGAGACATGTACCCACAAACACGAACCTGCATACACATATGCACACATCACATGTAAACATAAGCAAAAGAAAATACATAGGTTGAAATCTAGAGAGAAAGAAAATAAAACACAGAAGATGGTAAGAAATGTCCAACCTACTTGTAAATGGGTTTCTGGAAGTAGAAAGCATAAAGAATGGAACCAAAGAAATATGTAAAAATCAATGCCTTCCAATTAAAAAAAATATATATATCCATAGATCAAAAAAAAAAAAAAAAGTATAAGCCCCAAGCAGACTAAATAAAAAGAATATTACACCTGAACCCAATATATTTCAAATTAAAAAAAAAAAAAAAAAAGCTCAGACACAAAACAATAATCTTAAAATAGAAAGGAGGAGGGGTATCTGCTCCCTTGCAAAGAACTCTCAGTTCCCAGCATCCAGGTCAAGTGGTTCACAGCTCCAAGGAACTGGAACCTCTCTTGTTCTTGGCAGCCACTTGTCCTCTCATGCACAAAACACACATATGCACATTATTTTAAATGTTTTCCTTTAAATAGCAAATAGGTTGGGAGGCAAGGTATTTACTACCTCCAAAGGAGCCACCAGAAAAGGGGCAGCTGACCTCAATGGAAACCACTGAAAATGGTCTGCACAGCATCTTGCAAAGGGTTGGAAAAAAGGCAACTGTCAACCCACGATTACAAACCAGGAAAAAAATCATCAAGAATAAAGATGCTTTTAGACACAGACATTCCTGACAAACAGATACTAAAGGGAATACAAAGGAGAAACCTTCGGGTAAAGGACAAACAGTCACAGCTGGGACTGCAGGAAAGATTAGAAAGCAAAGGCAAGGAAAGATGCATTAGTCACACGCAACCAGTACTGACTACACAAGAGGACAGTCATTTCATGTGAGATACAAGACAGGTGTGCGCAGCGGTGGCAGGATGAGGGGTGGCTTAGTTGGTAAGTGTGAGTATGAGGTCCTGAGTTCTATCGCCAGAACTCACGTGAAAAATCCAGGTGAAATAACAAGCCATAAATCTGAGAAGGGGCTGGCAGGGAGAAGGAGGGTGTGTCTGAAGAAAGGAGACCAGGGAAGGTGGAGTAAGGGAAATAAGAATGCATTATGTACGTGCATGAAATTGTCAAAGAACAAACAGAACAGGAATCATGTAAAATTTAAAAGGTGAGTAGCACACTTGGCACCTCTCTGGCAGTGGGGAGGTGGAGACAAGGGGATCTCTCAGGCTCTATGGCCAGCCAGCCTACTCTGTATGGCAAGCTCTGGGCTAACAAGAGACTTTCTGTCATAAAAAAATAAGATGGGGATGGGGGTATGGCTCAGCAGGTAAGAGTCCTTGCTACTCAAGCTTATGGAGCTGAGTTTGGATCCCCCAGTTCCTGTGTAAAAAAAAGCCACATGTGGCTGTGCACATGCTTGGATCCAGTGCTGTGAAGGGCAAATGCAGGAAGATCACTAAAGTTTACAGGCTGCCAGCCTAGCACCAGGCTAAGTGAGAGACCCTGTCTGAAGGGAAGAAGAAAGAGAGTGACAGAGCAGAATACCACACATCCTCCTCTTGCCTCTGCATGTAGGCACATGACACACATGCCTGCACACACATGCATATTCAACGCACACGACAAGATGGCTCCTGAGGAATGCAGGAATGAGACCCAAGGTTGACTTCTGGCTTCCACAGGAATATATATACACATGCGTACACACTTGTATGTGCACACATTAGAAATGTAAAAAACAGATGGGGGGTTAAATTACCTAATAATATTCCAAAAACAAACAAACAAAAAAAACCAGAGTAGAGCAGTCATACAATGCTTGCGTTGTGTTGCCTGGAAGGTATCCAGAAAGTATGAGTTTCTACCAAGCCTTAGAAATACAGCACAACTGCAGTTCCAGTATAACTGGGAAAAGAGAGAAAGAGGAAGGGAGGGAGGGAGGGAGGGAGGGAAAAAGAAAAAAGAAAAACTCAGTGACAGATGTACAGCAAAGTAAGAGTAAACTTAACTTCCCAGAGCCCAGAGCCCCAAGAACTGCTCGTTTAATTAAAGGGCAGCCACGCCCGTGAAGATGAAATGGTTGTGAAGATCGCCCATGCAAGCGTGTGCAAGCTTGTGATGAAATAATGACCCCCAAATGGCACAGCCACAATGAATGAGAAGAGACAGCAGATGAAATCAGCACCACCGCGCAGAGCCACCATGCCAATTACCCTGCTGTCCTAAAGTGCCCGGCTTCAGCACTCGCCTTCCCCAGAGCTTGCCCGAGGCAGAAATACAAGACTGCTCCAGCCATCACTGGAAAGCTAGTGCATGATCCCCTCCTCGAGATGCAGAGTAACAGCATATGGGATACAGAGCTGTGTCCACTAATGTCCCTTCCTGGAAGGAGGTTAGTACCTGGGTGAAGATGGACCTCCCACTCTACCTCCAACTGGATCTGGCGCTCTGCAAGGAGCTATTCCTTCATTGGCTAGAACATTTCACATCCTGAGATCTGGGAGCTAAGCATGCGGTGACTGCATGTTGGAAAGATCTGGGATTAGGGAACTCTCTTTCTCCCTCAAATGTCCCTTCCCCTGTGCCTCCTTTTCTCTCTGACTTTAGTCAGTTACTGAAGGTCATGCGTGACAGGACAGTTATGAATGCCCTGGGCCCACAAGTGACCTGCTGTTAGAACCTCTGCCCTCAAGGTTCAGCCCTGTAGGCAGGGCAAGCTTATGCTGGTCCTACCTACTTTAGGAAACTAGATTCAGACAAACTCAACAACAGCAGATGTCAAGTCAGAACCTGAGCTCCTGCAAACACACTTAGGTGTCTGCACATGTGTACACAAGACAGTCCAAGTCCTGTGTACACCTTATTCTCAGAGGTCCAGAGAACTGTTCCTGACTGGAATGTCACAGCCAGTGGTCATCATCAGCAGGTGTAAAGGACAAGACAGCAGTCATACACACAGGGCACACTGTCCACATTGTCAGCACAGGCCTGTCTCTCTGGGATCAGGTACTGCTGCTGGTGGGCCCACATTCTCAATCACTGAGACCCATTAGACAGGAATGTCACACCAAACCCAATGATTGAATGAATGAATGAATGAATGAAGAGACCCTTTCTCTATCCTAGTTGTTGTCACTGAAGCCTACTTAAGTCCAGGAAGAAGAGTCCAAGATCTCTCCATTTCCTAGTCCCCTAAAGGATCTTGGGATGTCTCTCACAACTGAAGTCCCTGGGTTCAGAACTGTGGTCATGAGCTGCAGTGCTTTTCCTGTGGTACTAAGTCTTTTACTGTCATAGGGACATAATGTCCTCAGGCTACAGGAGACCCTGCCACATGGAAAACAAAACAAAACAAGCAAATAAAAAAATTGCTGTTTGAGTTGCTGAGTTTCACAAAAACTGCTCGATGAATTTTGGCTTCAGAATGGGGTAGAATTTCCAATATTTTCTGAAAGGGCTTTAAACACACTCCTGCCGTGTTATACTATGGATTTATGTGAACTGAAACATAAGATACACCAAGTCAGTGAATGGAGAAATGCTGAGTGAATGAGGCAGTGAAGAGCCAGGCATGATGGGAGAAAGAATGGGGCAAGATAGGTGACGGAATGGCAAAGAAGTGGATGAGAAAGTGAATGGAGAATGAGGAAGGCATGGTTGAATAAACAGATGAGCTAAATAATGATGGACGGGAAATATGCAAGACAAAATGAGTGAATGAACAGATGCATGAGCAATGAATGAATAGATGACTGAATGTAGGGAATGAATGTGTAGTAAATGAATAGTGAATGAACAAATGCATGGCAAATGAATGGCAGGTGAATGAATGAATGAATGAATGAGTAGAGGAATAAGTGACTGTAGGGAATGAAAACATAGTAAATGAATGAGGAACTGACTAGTGAATGAGTGGGTGACAGACAATAAGAAAGTGAGTGGGCGGGGACTGAGTGTCGTGTGGAGCCTAGCCCCCTCCCTAACCTCAGGCAAACGCCTAGACCCCAGCACCTCCTCTCCTTGATTGAAATTTCCCAAAACATGCAAATGGAAGTTCTAGGACACTGGGCAGCTATACATCCTGGAGCCTCCATGGCTTGCTACCATCCTGCACCCCAAGTTCTATTCTGCATACACATATCACACACACAACTCATATCTCATGCCCTATGTCATATACCAGGGCTTCTTAACCCATTTCTGCCTAAGAAATTGTTATGTGACCCTAGGAATGTGTATGTGATCTAAGATTTGCATTTACTGAAAATAAATCATAAACACTGTGTTTTAAAGCTGTTCTTTGGAGGCTAGAGAGATGGTCCAGGTGGTTGAGTATCTGCTATAGCAATGCTGAGGGGTCAGTAACAAGCAGATCCCAGAGCTCACTGGCCAGCCTACCCCAGTCAGTTAGCTCAAGGCTTTGTCTCAAGAAATAAGGTGGAGAGTGACTGAGAAAGACTCCTTTCATGTTTCAAAGAATGCACATGGGCTGGAACAAGGCCCCCAGCACATTTGTAGCTGATGTGCAGCTCAGTCTCCATGGCTGCCTGGTCTGGTCTCAATGGGAGAGGATGTGCCTAATCTGGCAGAGACTGGATGCACCAGGTTTAGGGGATACCCAGGGGAACCCACTTTCCAGAGGAGAAGGGGTACAGGGAAGCAGAGCAGCATTTGGGATAAAAATTAATTAGTTAATAAAAATAATCAGTGCTGAGAATGCCAGTTCACATAAATCTGTAGTGCAGCACAGCAGAAGTGTGTTTAAAGCCTTTTCAGAAACTATTGGAAATTCTATCCCATTCTGAAGCCAAAATTCATTGAACAGTCTTTGTGAAACTCAAGTCAATAACTCAATTTTTTTTTTTTTTGCTTGTTTTGTTTTCCCGTGTGGCAGGATCTCCTGTAGCCTGAGGACATTATGTCCCTATGAGAGTAAAAGACTTAGTACCACAGGAAAAGCACTGCAGCTTGTGACCCACGGTTCTGAACCAAAGGATTTCAGGCACAGTTGTTTCCCAGCATGAAGACATGCACAGTGTGAAGCCACTTGATACATGGGTGAGGGCTGCCAGAAACACCTGGGACTCCTTATGTGTTTGATTTTGAATTAATTTTTTGTCACTTCATGCCCAGAAACCTGTTATTGTTGCCAGATTCTCCCAGTCCTACATTCAGTCACATGACTCTACATGAGAAGAAACCTGATCAAACACAACATGTCACATGCTTCCATTCTACGTCACACCACATCACCTTTCATGTCACACAGCACACAACATGTCTGGCTGCGATTCTGGGTTACACACCACACATCAGATTACATCACCACCTCCTCAACCACAACTACAGCTTCCCCTTTGTGGTAAAATCAAAGCTTTGGTAAGATTTGGTAAACATGGGAATCGGAGAAATAGCTCAGCAGGTAAAGTCTCTTGCTGCCAACCTTGATAACTTGAGTTCAATCCATGAGACCTATAATCAACTCCTGGCAAATTGTCCTCTGACCACTGTATGCATGCTGTGGCATGTGCACATATAGACTCACAAAATAAATTAATAAATAGATATATAATTTTAAAAACATTAAAGACCTGGTAAGATAGGCATTTGGTCCACTCCATCTTCACCTGAGGGGTCCAGGGGGCACCACACTGCCCAGGCTAGTTGCAGACATTGTGGTTAGACACAAGGGTTCGCCTTCTGTCACAATGCAAGTTGTCCCTTGACCTAAGCACAGCCCATTGGTAGGAACAAATCAAAACCAAGAGGACCCCAGGCTGTTCTCAACTGAAGTGCCCAAGACTTGAAGCTGACCATAGAGTCATAGAGAAAGAAGCCCAAGGATGGCCTTGAGACCACCATGACCCACCTTATTCCTCAGGCCACTGGCAGCAAAGGACAGTAGGGTTCAGTTGGGTTATCATCCTGTCCACATTCCAAGCGAGCAATGGGCATGAGGACCAGCATGTCCTGACCCAGGCTCTGGTTCAGCCTCCACTGTGGGGCAAACACAACTTCGGTAACAAATACATGTCCTACAGCTGCCAAGCCCCATCCCACCTGGAACAGACCTGGCCTCGTGGCCACTCTCCCCAGATAAGAGGCCTGCACATACCTGTCAGCTCTCCAAAAGCTTTCCTCTGGAGACCAGTGGGAGAAAAAAACTATTTCCAAAGGGCTGTATTTCTCAGTCAGGCTGCCGCAGCCTTGGGTAGATGAGGCTGGAAAGCTCAGGCTGTCGTAGCCTGGCACCAGGCTCCTCAGATAACCACAACCACCGAAGACTCAGTCAGTGGGGAGAAGCTCACCAAACATGTGAATAAGAACACAGAGAGCACACACCACAGAGAGGAACCAGACTCTTGAGCAGAAGTCCTCACTTTTGACAATGAGGACAACATATTTCTTCTACTGTTTTTAAAAGTATTTCTCAGAAAATTATAAAGCATCAGGTCATATTTGCACAAAAATGCTACTTGCAGGAGAAAACTGCCCATCCTAGCAGTGGATGCTGGGACAAAGAAATAAGACACCACCAAACCATACACTCACCTGGGACTGTCAGCTCCAGGCTCATCAGGGAAGCCGGCAGGCACCATGCTGTTCTGTGTCTTGCCTGGGAATTTCCCCTGCAGTGTTACTTATAAGTAGCAGAAAGAATTGGACATCCAGGAGGACCCAGCAGAGAACTGAAAGAGGATCATGGGACCCTCACGATGCCCCTGGCTGGGGAGGCAGGGAGCAGGCACAAAGGTGCAATGCTGGCTTCACACACACAACCAAAGCCACCGCCAAGCTTCCCTGAATGCATGGGGCTCCTCTCTCAGGTCTTCCAATTATCCACCATCTGCAGAGTTTGGTGAAATCTAAGACAGCGCCTGGTGAGCATAAAGAGCAAGCATCCTCCAGTGGACTTGGGCCATGACCCAGGCAGCAGCGGACTGTTTACAGCGAGACTATTTTCATTTCCACGGCAAGGTTACCATGGAGTTTAATTCCTCAAGTGCTCCCTTTGGCATCTGCTCTATAAATGGCTTCGGGTTTGCACCAATATACTCACTGGAGAGAATTGCCATTTCTGTGAAGCGTGACTGCCTCTTCCTAAGTTTCCGCCACCTGTCAGGATACTCCTGGAGGAGCTGAAAAGGAGGGGCTGGCCTCATCTGCCATGAGCATAGACTGAGCACCTGCTTCATACTGAATGGGTTGGGAAAGGCAGGAGACATGCCCCTTGAGGGTGCTTGGCTGGGAATCCCTTCCCTACAGAGGAATGGCTGTCAAAGACAGGCTGCACCACATTGTAATCAGAGGTTCTTGTATTTTCTGACCTGTTTGAAGCTGCACTCAGCTCCCCATGTGGCTAGGCTTCCTGATTTGGACAATCTACATACAGAGAACCTCTCAGGTCTGGGGAGGGTCTGGCAAAGGCTGAGCTGGCACTATGATCAACATTGTGGACTTCATTCCAGCAGAAGGAGAGATAGAGAGGCCTAAGAGGTACCTCATCTCTCCTAGGTCTGACAGCCACAGTACAGCTCACTACAGCCCCCCTACCCCACCTAGGATGCACAGTTCTTTCCTTCCAGGCTTCTGTAACAGTCAGCTGCTGACGCATACATCTCCCAGGGAGAAGAGGAAGAGGGAAGCGCCCTAGTAGGGACTCTTCACATCTCTCCGGGAGGCATGGTCCCTTTGTCCGTCTTCCAACCAGGGTATAGCAGCACAGTGGACTATGATCAGGGCCAGCTTCTCAGGGTGGGCAGGCATGCACCCACCTAGGACCTTGTAGGACATGCCTCACCTATCCCTATCAGCCAACAAGACCTTCAAATCTCATGACAGTCCATGTCACTAGCACCTCGCCCTGGATCTCCAGGTCCCTTGGCCCACAGACACTCAGTCACTTGCTGGTGGCTCAAAGGTATCACATGACATGCATTCTCTTCTTGGTCTATCAGTCACAACTCCCACCAATACCAGGATCTCAAAGGAGCAGCCCTGATTTGCAGAAATGACCTCTTGACCAGAACCACATAGATCATGCCTACCACAGGGGCTTGCAAAAGAGCAGAGAGGTATCAGAGCAGCTCTGAGACCAGCCTTCCATGCAGAATGTCATTCTTCACAGCACTGTGTTCTTTTCATGGGTCCCACCATGAGCCCCAACACCACTCAGCCAGGGCTGCTGTCGCTCTAGGGATCAGAACCACTCCACACCCCTTTTCACCAATATGTACCCATTTCTAGTGTTGCCCAGGTCTCTGGCATATCTGGGGCCCAAGACCTGCTCTCCAAAATATACTCAAATCAACCTTGGAACCAGGCCTTCACAGGTGCCAGGAAAGGGCCCCAGGACCAGGTGCCCCCAAATCAAGGCTTCTCCAGCACTGCCCCAGCTCTGTGCCACTAAGAGTAAAAGTCAACACCAAAGATAAAATAAAATCCCTCAGCAGTGCCAAAAATACCTCCCCATGGGATGAGACCCAGCGGGCGCCAGCTTCCACAGCAGCAACTGTTGCTATGGAGACCAGGCTCCAGACAGGCCGCAGGGAGGGCCTGAGGAACAGAGAAGAGACTACAGAGGGACAGAGAAGGGCTGGCCAGAGCAGTTAGGGAAATAGAGGGCCAGCCAGCAGGGTTTACAGGGCTGGGAGAGGCCTGGATTCCATAGGTGAAGGGGCCAGAGAGGACTCTATATGGAATGGGAGCTGGAGAATGGGGGATAGAGGAGGCTGGCCCTCAGGCAGTCTCTCCAAGTGGCAAGGGTTCTAGGCAGAGCCCAACTGACAGCCTTAGAACATCACAGTCATCTGGTCTGCTGACATGGGGTTTAGTCCACCCCATCTTTATTACTGCTGCCCTTCCCCCACACCCTGGTGAGACTAAAGGGTACAAGTGGCTAGTCTGCACAACATACTGAGACCCCCCTGTCCCTGGCAAGGGTGGTCCCCACAGAGTCCCCTCAGCCACAGTTCCTATCTATCCCCTAGACACTGCTATAAATGATCTCTAATGGAGCCACGGGGAATTGGCTCAGCACTGAATCTGATGGCCAAAAGACAGGGCCTGGGGGTGAAGGGCTAGTACAATGATCTATCAGCACACTTCAAACTGCAGCCCAGCAGCAGGTCAGGCTTCTCTCAGACAGCCCTGTTCCCTTACCAACACTAAGCCTGGCTTAACCTGTCCTGATGCTCTGAGTTGACCTCAGTCTAAGGCAGGACACAGCTCTGACGCCCTGCTACATTGGCCAGACATACCTGGCGCATACGGTGCCCTCCTGGTAGCATTCTCTGGGCCCCGATGTGCTGCCACATTAGGACAGGAGACAAAACCTCCCGGTTCATGTCACAGAGCACACACCACAAGCCATCATCCTCTTCTCTGCTACACTCAGGCCTGAGGCTCAAGGAAGGTGCCTGCCTTCGGGAGGTAGCCTTGATCTTTCGGCTTCCCTGTGCCAGGCCCCCAGAGCTGGGCAACAGGACTTCCCATGCAGTTATGTTTCGTCCTGAGTCCTCAGGGAGCTAAATTAACAAAGGACACTCTAGGTTTCCCATCTGAGTCAGATGGAAGCCCTGTATCAGGCTGTTCATCAGGGACACTGCTGCCCCATGACCAGACTGGAGAGACTCAAGCCTCAGCCTCTACACTAGTACTGTGTACCAGGACATGGCCCTGACAGTTGCCATTTGAATGCCAGTTTGAACATCTGACAAATGCCATCAGTCATGGTCCTTGGTGACAAGGGCACAGTCCCCACAGGAACCCCACAAAGGCAGACCAGCCAAGAGCTGTCCCCACCATGAGCCCCAACACCACTCAGCCTGTAGAACTGCAGCACCCCCTCCAACTGTGAGTGTCTGCCAAGAACAGCATGCATGTACCTTGATGTTTCCCAAACCCCAGAAAACCTTCCTGCTGAGCCAGGAGGACATGCCGGCTGCAGTGACCATTCACAATCATAGCTTTGACCCTTGTGATTCAGCCCCCACCAGGAAGCCTGCCACAGCCCCACCCGAAGATGAGAGAAAACACGAAAAGGCCTTTGTCTAAAGGCCCTCAGCCATGCAAACATTCACCCTCCCATCAGAACCCCAGGGCCTTCAAGTAGTTCCTGTTCCTCTCAAACACATAGTATCCCCTGGGCCCATGGGACAGGTGGCCCCTCCATAAAGCTTCCTCAAAGAGCACCTCATTCCTACAGAAGCACTCCCAGGGCAGGACTGCTCCCAAGCAAGCTAAGCAGAGGCTATTTACATGCAATTGGACACATGTGACCCAGCAGGGTTGTCCACACACACAGCCATAAGGGAGGCCAAAACAAGCCATAGAGAAAGGCACTGGGCCCCTGTATATTGCCAAGAGCCTGTGCTATACTTGGGTCACCACATCTTTTCCTAAACCTGGCCCAGTGGCCAAGGCTAGGAAGTCAGAAGGATGAGACCCTAAGCCAGGCCCAGCCCCTCACCACCCAGTAAGCACTCCAGGTGGGGAGCTGGCAGCTGCCACTGTTCACCCTGGCAGGCAGAGGGGCTCTGTTCTGGCCTGGGGTGAATAGACACAAAGAACCTGCCTGAAAAACATCCACAAGCCATCAGGGAAGCAGCCAGAGAGGCTGGAACGTTCCAATGTCACCATCTCACTCCCCGGCAGGGAACAGAGTAGGTCTTTGTCTTTCTATCACTGCGGTCATCAAATATTTACAGAGGCTGACAGGCCATTTCAGACAGGCCAGAAGTGAACCTCACAGGCTCTTCCTAGGACAAGAGGAGACAGAGCTGGGGAAGAGGGGAGCAGTAGACAGAGGGGAGGAAAAGAGGGGAGACTCCAGCAGGATGCTGTCTCAGGGCCTCGGCCAACATCTCACCTGGGGCTTAGGTCCTAGTCATAAGGAGAAGGTACCCAGGGCTATCAGCCAGCTGGGCAGGTACTCTGGCCCTGCTCCCACGAGTTCTGCCACACAAAGGAAGTGGCAAGGGCATGAACCTCCTGCAGAAAGCCTCAAAGGGAACACCTCCCCCAAAGTCTCCTGCAGCACTTGCTCCCCAATCAGGCACAGAAGTCCCTTCTCTTCTAACCAAGACCATCCTAAGACACCACTTGGGGGCCAGGGGTGCCCACAGGGTCTTGTGTGCCCTAGGTTGGCCCATCATACAGCCAGGAATGACCTTGAACTGCTGATCCACCTGCTTCCACTTCTTGAATGCTAGGGATTACAGGTGTACACAACAATCATACCTGGTTTAGTCCACACTAGGAACCAAGCCCAGGACTTCTCACGCACTAGCCAAATACTCTATCACCTGAGTTAAAGCACCTATCATTCAATCTCATCTTAAACTTATAAAAGCCAGTAAGTAACCCAGAAGGAACAGGCTATGGGCCATCACCACACCCGTCTCCAACTCCACCAAAGATGGGCAAATGGTATAGAAACCCCAGAACAAACGTCAAACCTCTGATGGTGTTTCAGTGAATTCCTCCCATTTTGCCCACATGAGGCTACCTATAAACGCAGTATCACCGCCACTCCTGGGGTTAAGGCCCACACACAGCACCTGACACAAGCACTGGACCAGTTCAGCAGACCAGCAAGCAAAACACGGACTTTCTTCCCACCTCTAAGCATAGCATAAGTGGACCTTAGCTTTCTGGAGACAAAGGTGCACACATGGGCTCAGCAGACAAAAGTTCCCAGCATGCTTTCAACATCCAACAGTCTGAAGAACCCAACAGTCTCTCAGCGGCTGAAGCAACCTCACTCAGCAAAGACCTGTCTGCTGTGGCACTTGGCCAGCCCCTGACATTGTGCCAAAGGCTTGGAGATCACAGGGCTTCTGAACACCCTTCCCCAAGGGTGAGGTGACACATGTCCCTGCCCTTCTCACTCCCCTCCACAGCCTTGTGTTTTCCACACTTCCTCCAAAGGGGTCAAATTCTCTGCTTTGATGAAACTACTAAGGAGAGGAAACACCCAAGTCTGAAATGATGTCTCACTAGCCTGGCAGGATGATCTCCTGATGTGAAGGTAGAATGGCATCCCACAATACCCCCTGACTTACAGAAGTACAAACCCTGCTACTAAAAGGAAGTAAGGAGGTCAAATAGTCAGGCTCAGACAAGAGAACACAAGAAACATTGAGAACAGCTAGGAGGTGCTCCACCCCAAACTCTATGCCTTAGCCACCTCTGGGAGGAGCAGCCAGGCTGAGACCACACACCAGAATATGAGGAAACTCTCCTAGTGTCTCAGGCTCAGACAAAGACTGTAGCCCCAAGCCCAGCCTGGAAAGGTACAGAAGTTTGGGCCAATTGGACTGGCAGAGGTAGGGACTAAACAGAGTTTCTGTCCACAATTTACAATGTAATGACCGGTGACCACATTATTCAGCCAATAATCTCAGGTGGGATGCAGGGCTAGGATGGGTGGAGGTGGCCCTGGGAAGTTGGTGAGACTGTGTATGTCAGCAAAGATACAGTGAGTCTGAGTGTAACATTGAAAGACTTCCCAAGAAGATGGCATCCGACACGGTCACATTCAACAAGGAAGGAGGTTGTAGGCAACATACTATACCTCACAGCCCTAGAGAGAGCCACTCTTGCTAGTCACTCCTGTTAGGGTGTCACCCCAACGAAGCAGGTACACGGACGGCAGAAGAGGAACAGCTCAGACATATTCTGCTCCAATTCAGGCCAGCCAGGCATCCTGTGAGGTTTCGGAAAGTCACAGTTCAATCAATAGTCAGTGGACAGGGATAGGTGGATCTCTAATCCGGACCTCCTAACCAGGAGCTCAGAGTGAAGGGAGGCTAGGGGTTCCCTAGCAGCACCAAGTCAATTTAGAACAGAGTGGCCCTGGAACAGCCACAGCCTACTACTCAGGATCATCAGATTTCATGCAATCCTGGACTCAAAGCAGGTGCCTGAATTAAGACTGAACGACCATCCTGATTTCCCTCTGCTTCTTCCTCAGAAGGAAAAATGGATGCAGTCCCTGCTCGGAGCTGCTCAGTCTCTAGAGTACAGGGCGCCCACGGGTGTTGGTATGGCTATTTCTGGGCTAGAAGTACTCGTGTCTCCGCAGGGACAGCAGCTTGGCCAGCCCTGTGACCTGCACGTGCAGCACCCCGTGGCAGATGCTCCAGAGACACACAATCCAACCCCACTGGGCAGAAGCACCAGGCAGAACCAGCAGAGGTCTATACATACCACTGCGCAGAGCCTTGGAAGACAACACCAAAGCCTAACCGGTGGTAATAAATTGGTAAAGGGTAGTTCTTAACTTTCCTAACGCTGCAACCCTTTAATACAGTTTATGCTATGGTGACACCCCAAAACATAAAATTATTTTCATTGCTACATCATAACTGTAATTTTGCTACTATTATGAATTATAACACAAATTATCTGTTTTCTGATGGTCTTAATTGACTCCTGTGAAAGGGTCATTTGACCCTCACAGAGGAGTCATGACCAACAGGTAGAGAACAGCCGTTCTATATTAAAATAGATGTGACAAGCTAACCCCACACCAGTTTCTTCACTGACTAGACCCCAGGTGCAAACAGGGAACCCAGAGAGAACAATGGTGGGAATCAAAAGGCTACACACCAGACACATCCAGCAGGATCCACCCACCTGGGCATGACCCTGCAGAGGCTCTGTGGGGACCTGTCCCTATTCCTGTCAGGAGATGCTTGCCAAAGTGGGTCAGATAAAACGCACACAAATTTGGTGATGAGAGACGGCTGAGCGCCCAGCTCCTGACTCCACTTTGCCAGTAGTTAGGGATTCTCAAAAATTAAAAGTTTGAGGGAAATGGAAACTGGGAGGAGAAAAACACTGTCATGGGGCCCAGATGGTGGGTAAAGAGCAAGGAGCAGGACACTTGGCAGGAGAGAGCAGGCAGCCTCAGGTGTGAATAAGAATGGGCAGGCTAGCCGGCAGGTGGGAATAACCCCAGCAGATGAGGGTTCCTTTGCGTACAGCCTTAACACTCCCCTAGAGAAAAAGATTATTCTGCTGTCTGCTATCCTACCCTGGACATGCAGGGTATTCAGCCTCAGGTAACAGATCAAAAAGTTATGCAAATCAAGCCTTTTCCAGACACCCCTGCATCAATGATGGCAGAAAGATCAAAGAAGATACCTATAAATATTTTCCTTTAAGAACTGAAGTACAAGCTGTGTGGCACATGCCTCTAATCCCAGCACTTGGGAGGCTGAGATAGGTGAATCTCTGAATTCTAGGCCACCTTGGTCTACAGAGTGAGTTCAAGGACAATCAGAGCTACATAGTGAGACCATGTCTTTAAAAAAACAACAACAACAACAACAAAACAAAACAAGAATTAAAATACAGATTAGCCCTTGTAGAAATGGGCCTTTAAAGTCTGCTAGGCTCCTACCTACCCAACTATGTATGCATTTGCTTCCTGCCTTCAAGTGTGGTTGTGCTGTCTGGAGCTGTGGCAGCTCTTTTGTAGCTATGAAACAACAAACAAGAATAGAGTCAAATGTCAATGTGGATGAGGAGAACTAAAGAAAGAGAAAGAAAAAAAAAAAAAAATCTATGTCCCTACCGTACTGGAGAGCTGCTTCGAGTGAGTTGCCTCAGGGGTTCTTAATTGGCTATCTCCAGATTTCAGATTCTGAGCATGACCTAAGATTGGCAATAGCTCACCACAGCTGGCTCACAGTTGAAAGTCTTCCCAGCTCATTCACAAGCATATACACCAAGAGAAAGGCAAGGTGATCCTCCCAGGTGGTCCTCCCCAGACATCTGGCCTGAGACAGGCAGGGCTCACAGGGCTAAGACCAGCTTTCCACAGCTAGCTTCACACGCTGTCAACAGCATCACTGACTTGAGCAGGGACAACCCACATTTGCAGAGATTCAGGGATCTATCATGAGAACACCTCCAACACCAGCCACCTTCCACCAGTGTGTCCCTCCCCACCCTGGCTACGAAATGCCTTGCAGAGAATAGAAAGGTGGAGGAGAAAAGCCACAGTCTCCCATACAACCCAGCCCTTCACAGCACAGTAGCCATTTTAAAGTTCTGTAGTAGCTATGCCTAGCTGACCCAGCACTTCCCAGGCCTCTTTCTGTAGCCACACTTTGAAGTGTGCAAAGCGTTGGAGCAACATAGATACCATGGGCCATGCCATCTGACACTGCTCTGCCAACTGACCTTTCATGGGATCCTTCCAGATGAGCCTTTCTCATCTCTGAAAATAGAGTTTTCATGACTGGCGGGCTCATACATGTGTCTTAGCACCCAAGGACGTTCTCATTCATTCAATCCAAGCTCTTCCCTTTCCTTCCTGCACTGTGACCATGTTCATCCTAGCTGATATGTAAAACTGAGGCCTGGCCAGGAGCTCCCCACTGAGAAAAACCTGGGAGCCAAGCTGAGCAAAACCTCCAGGACCCTAAACACTGAGCCTCTCACTGACCCCCTTCACCCTCAGGTGGGGACAGTGCTCCTGGCCATAACATCATTGATTTCCAGAGCCTCTAAGACATAGTTGGCTTAAACATCAGGGTGAGGGCCACAGCTGCTTGAGGGACCCCCTGACTCAAGGCTGACCAGCCTGCCCTTCCCTACCTCTCCAGAGCAGAGCTGAGCTACTCTCTCTAGAAACATCTTCCCAGGACCAGGACAGCATCCCTGAGCCAGGTAGGACCACAGTAGAGCACAACCCCTTGAAACACAAGTTAGGAGAGACTTGACAGCTGCCACACCCTGTGTGTGTGCAGGACACTGGAGGGTAAAACACACAATCATTTGATAAGAAATGGAGTGAAGCTCTTCATAAACCCTGTTTCATGGAGAAGTTCAGGTGTTTGGAAGGATGGAGTTCCACAGCTGTGGCACACTTATAAGCAATGAGGCAAAATGGATATATGATTCCCTGGAGACAACAGTCAAGGCTGACAGTTCCCTTGGCCATAAGCCTGTGCCCTCAGACGAGTGAGAGCCACCTGCAGCCATCACAGGGAACGGTATCATGTTGTCTGCTGTAACCCACTCCTGCTTTATCTTTATTTTACCTCGCTGACCTTGCCTCTTTTTTGGTTGAACTTATTTATTTTTTAAATTTTATTTACTGAGAGGAGACACACATAAAGAGGTCAGAGGTCAGACCTCTGAGAAGTCAAGTCTTCTCTTTGCAGTTAGATGCCTTAACTTGCTGAGCCATCCTGCCAGCCCTGCTTTCGCCCTTTAAAGCACACAGCTGTCGATTCATTCAGCACAGTCCCATCTGCCCTGGGGTGCTGTATTCGTCATAGGTCAGTTTCTCCATTACTCAATGCATTTAAGATCCTTCCCTGTCTTTCACAGCCTGACAGCTCTGCTCTTCTTAGTGCTGAGGGAATACTCCATTTTTCTGGACGTGCCACAAAATCCACTCATCTACTGAAGGGTAGCTTTGGTGTCTTTTTATGTTTTAACACTTACAAAGAGGTTGCAAATCAACATTCACACTCGTGCACAGGTCTGTAATGTGGGTATGTGACTTCCAATGGTCCGTGATAGGGTAAATCCTGAGGAGGAGGAGGATTGCTGGACCACCACATGCCATTCCCCACTGTGGTGAGGGAGCACTCCAGTTGCTCCCTGTCCCCATTAGCATGTGGTATTATCAGCTGCTCTGGCTTTGGGCACTCTATAGGTGTTCAATGTGTTCTCACTGGGGCTTCAGTTTACATCTGGTAACATGTGATGCCTCTTCTCATGCTTTACCAGTCATATGAACAGCCCGATAGGCAAGGTGTCAATTTAGGTCTTTAGCCTACTTTATTAATGCTATTCCTTTTTAATCTGGTTGTTTTCTTACTGCTGAGTTCTAAAAACTTCTTTGTGTGTTCCCTATTCCTTTATCAGAGGTATTTGTCAATATTTTCTTCTAGTCCGTGGCTGGTCTCTTCATCTTCTTGACCATGTTTTTCACAGACAAGATTTTAATTTTAATGAAGCTCAGCTTATCAGTTATTTGGCATGGGCTGTGCCTTAGGTGGTGAATCTAAAAAGTTATTGCCAAAACCAGGGTCGCCTTGGTTTTCACCTAGCTTCTAAGCATTTAGACTTAGATGTGATCCTTTCCAGGTTAATTTGTCAGAAGGGCATGCACTCTGGAGTCCTGTGTGCTTTGCTGTTGGTCTGAAGTGTGCGTGCTCTTTACCATGTGTGTTGTGTCTTTTTGCAGAGCTGAGATGGATCCTGGTGCCTAGCTCACTCAGCAAGCGCTGCGATGAGCTGCATCCCTGGATTGGAAGGTCACCTGTCCCAGCACCATCTGTTGAAAGGCCTCACACCACTCCACTGAAGGCTCCTTTGTGAAAGCCATCACCTTTCTTTGTGTGGGTCATCTTCTGGGCTCTCTATTCTCTTCCTCTGTCTCCCCTTCTGCCAACACCACACTATCTTCATCAGTTCTTTTATTCTTGTCCATAGTCCTAATATATATTTAATGAAAGCTGGCTTGGAAGCAGTAATCCGATATTCTGGGAACCAGGAACAAACTGGACTTCCAAACCCTGGGAAGGAGGTGAATTTGCAGCCATCTCCCCCCATCAAACCCTGCCACCCCATCTGCTAGGCAGCCATCTTCACCTTGGGCTATCAGCAGCTGTATCCAGGTCCTGACTTGTCTTCTGAAACTCCAGCTGCTGTGCTTCACACCCTAACCCTTATCAGCAACTTGGATGATGATGCTGGTACAGCCCAGAGCCCCAGGCTCTGCTGCTCCCCACCAGGTGGGGAATAGGGCTCAGCCCTGTGAGGATCAACTTGCTCTCCACAGCGAATGCAGGCACGAAGAGGACCACTGCAGGTCCATCCACGTGCTCTGAGGGACGAGAGCACCATCTCCCTATCCCAAGGTAAAAACACTAAGGCTCTCAGTAGCAGGTAACCACCAATCAGACCCAGGTAGCAGGGTTCTCACACACACACACACACACACACACACACACACACACACACACACGCACCTGTGCGTACAGAGTTTCCATGTGTATAGGGCTAGAGTCTTTGGTGGCGTACCTTACCTGGCTATATGTCCCCAAATGTCCTTTCTACCACTACTCAATGTAGCACTTGCCGAGGCCCTAGTGTCCATATCAGCTCTGCAAAAAGACACCAGGGTTTCACCACACACAGCCGCTGGCCCAGAGCAGACCACAAAGGAGACCAGACACACAGTCTAAACCTCCACTGGACCAGGTCAAATTCTCCTCCATTACTTCAGTAGCCTGGGCCCCAACCACTCACACTGGACACATTGCAGCCTCGGCCCAAAGCCAGGTCTAAACCACAAGCCCTAAGAGACACCCACAGAGCACAAAAGAGCCACAAGTAAAACTGAGCTTTCTGGAAGATGAGCAATAAGTTCTGAACAAGCTAAACAGCCCAGCACTGCAGGCCAACCCTGCCCAGTCTGTGAACTTGCCTTGGATAGCCAGCTCGCAAAATGGAGATGAGACTGACAACAGAGGCTGTATGTAGTACTTCCTTATTGTAACTTAGCACCTGAAGTGAGGAAACTTTTGCCCTCACCTGTATGACTCAGTGGACAGAACTCACACCTGATCTGGGAAAGCCACGAGACAAGACTGGGGTTCCAGGAACCCCTCTTCTGGCCTGGCCTCTGCTGAAACTCACACACTCCCAGCCCCACCTACCTCATGCTCCATGGCTGCCTCTACACCTAAAGCTCCCAAAGGCAGGTTCTGCCAGCAAAACTGTCCTGTGTCCTGCTGGCCCAAGTCCCTGCCCACACCCACCTTCTCCACCTTCAAATCCTACACTCTCTGAACACAAGTGAGTCCACCAGAGTTGAGCCTCCTCCTCACCTGCTTTCCTAGCTGGCTCCCTGCCATGTACTCTTGCCCTCTCCTGCTCAGAACACCCCAGACAAAAGTCCTAGCCACACCTCCAGGCGGTGCCTGAGGCCCATCTAGCTGCCTCACCATCCATACAAGGACTCCTACCTGCTGTTCTAGCTCCAACCTCAGGGTCTTTACACAGCTGTCCAGTCCAAATGATTCCAGTCCCTCTCCCACAAGGCTCCTAAGTCTCTTCCCACCACAGCACTCTGAGATCTGCTGACACTTCTCCATGTCTCCTGGGATCATGATCTGATCTGTTTGCTGTGGTTCTCCCAGGCCTGGAACCAGGGCCCAGGTTCAACAAAAGGCCACCTAACTGATGAGCATGGTCACCTTAGAAACACGGAGCTTCGAAGCCTGTCCAATCCTCAAGCAACCAAGTGCTCAATGCCACCCTAACCTCAGATGTCTCTTACCCTGCAGTCACCAGTCCAATCCTTCCAGCCAGCACACACACCCCTACCCAGCCTTTATAGCTACTCCCAGTTCAGTGTCCAGTCAATCACATGTCACCTTGAACTCCTCCGGCCTTCAGTGCCCCCTTCTGTGAGTCACCATATGGCCTGTCTGCTATCTCAGTAACTACCGTCAGTAACTACCATTAGGTTGCCTGGGCCTCTGTCTTATGGCCTGGCCACTCTCCATGTTTAACATGCAGATCAAAAGTATGAGTATCCAGCACATGCCCAGTAGTGCACATGTAGATAGAACATGGAGAGAAATGTGGCTACCCTCACAGAAAGTTCCAGGCCAGCGCCATAGGAGATGGATCCAGCTGCCTCACAGGTATCTGGGCACCCAGAGCTGTAGAAACTCCAGGTCAAGGACAGGTCATATAAACAGCATGTGCCATTTTACCCTCATGTGTGAGATTGGTCCTCAGAAGAGACTGAGAAGAGAAACGGAGCTGTCGTGCCTTCGTCACATGAAGATCTGGCCTTGAATCAGACTCAGTTGGGCACCTCCAAAGGCGGGGGCCTCTGAGAACACCCCTCAGCCTTATATGCATCTGTAGAAGCACCTGCCTCTATGGGTGCCTGGACTCCCCACATCCCAGCAATGGTAACCACAGCCTAAACTGCTACTCAACGTATCTGACCACACGGCTCACCACACACACCTCAGGACACCACTCAAGAGCAGGGATGGAGGGAGGGGCCCAAAGGCGGGTGCCCACATTTCTACACCTGATGGGAAAGCCATACCCACAGGCCATTCAGGCAGCCAGAGCCAACCTTTCCCACCAAACAAAACAAGACTGCGGTCAGGATACATGAAGGAGGTGAGCTCAGCGCTAACACAGACCGGGTGTCAATCATACCTCTTTGAACAAAATTAGGCACTCAGGGGATTAAAATTCAAAAAGAAGACAGGAAGGAGGCCAGGTGATAGCCAGCCAAATCAGGCCATGCTGTCTCAGAGTGTCCTCTCTCTACAAGCACCACTGCCTGCTGGGACTGTGGCTCACTGCCTCCTGTCCCCACACCACAGGGCCAGGGATGAGAGCAGATAAAGTAGCAGCCAGGTTTCCTACACAAGGTTATCACAGCATGATCCTAGGGCCCTCCAGGCCCTGGGCCTGGGCCTTCCACCTCACCTAGATCCCATGAAGGCAGATAGGACCCTTGGAAAAAGTCTGAGGGGCACTCGAGCTGTCTCCCAAGGCATAAGCCACACAAGATGACCCCTTGGGTGATACCTGATCCCTGTGCTGGCAGCTGAGGACACTGTGCATCCGGCTGGAGCCTAAGTGAACACGAAGCTCTTCTAGAAGTCCATTGTTGCCCATAACACAGCAGCAGCAGCACCCACTTAGTGACTGGAGGACCCTGATCCTGTGTCTTCTCTGTCCCTAGCAAGCAAGGCTTAGTTAGGCCTCATACCATTCCGCTAGGGTCCAGCCAGTTTCCAAGCTAAGGACCAAGGACTGAGTACCTCTCCAAGGTGTATGGACTCATACCTGGCACAGGGTCCCATCAGGAAGAAGTTCCCACCCTGCAAGAGCAACATGCCGCAGAACTTCTATAGCAGACAGAGGCACAGAGACCCTGAGACTGTAAATCCTCTGAAAGCAGGGAGAAACAATGAGAATGGAAGGATTCTAGGGGTGCATTGCTTCCTCCCTTGTCATTATAAAGTACTCTGTTAGCAGGGATAAAGTGTAGTCAAAGGGTAGATGACAGGAGGAAATATTTTCAAATACCACCCCCTAGGCCCCCACCCCACCCCCAAAAAAGAAAAAAAGCCAATTCAAGTCCCAGCTTGGCATGCCTACAGTTGAGAAGGTGGGCCATCTCCCTGTCCTTGATGTGGAACAAGCACATACCGCTCTCCCTGTCAAATCCTTTCAACACAGAGAGTCACTAAAGGGAACCCAGTGTCCTCTCAACTACTCCCAGGCCTGTGTCTGTGTTGATTCCGCCTCTTGGCAGAGAACCCTGGAAAGAGACTTCAAGCAGTGTACCACTGTAGAGACCACACTGGGCCCACCATAGAGGCTGCAAAGAGAAAGCAACCACTTAGTGGGCATCTGAGTAAACAGACCAAAGCCCTTTGGGTGTCCACTGGGCAATGGAGGCTAACCTCCCCAGGAGAAAAACAAAGTTCTGACAGACCCTCCCTTCACCATGCCATCCAGAATTCTGGAGCCTTCCCCAGCAGTTGGAAACACTGGAGACTGCAGAGGTTCAGGAAAAGCCCAGTACATGGTAGATAAACAAGACTCCCTCCTGAGTCCAAAGAACTCTATAGCCTATACACCGATGGGGTCCTCTGCATAGGACGCATAGGGATTCCAACCTGACCCAGGACAAAGACTCTGGCTCCCCTCTCCTAGGCTATGCCCTGATCTGGGTATCTGTAGAATCCCTGCTACCCCACTATCTCCTCCACCCAGGATACCACACAGGCACCTCTGGGTAGGTTCTTCCATTGCTCTATACAGCAAGCCTGTTCCCCACGCCCCAGTCAGGCTTCTGCCATCTCCCAGATCCTGTGACACCCAGCCATCTCCTGAATGGTATCAGGCAGTTAATCATTGTTCCCACGACTGATAGAACTTGTGATCTGGAGGCTCTCACCCAGGGGGCTCTAAGCAGGCCCAGACCCTTGTCATGTGAGCTGTCCCCAGGGTGATCCAGATAGAGGAAGATAACCCCATATGATGCATTGCAGCCCAAGCCAAACATTAACAGCACCTCTCACTGAAGATGTGAAGGCCGTTTCCCCATCTACTGAGAGCCCCCAGTCTCACCAAAGCAAGGAACAGCACTAAAATCCAGAAGCTACCCCATTTTTACCTAGAGCCAAGTATCCAAAGACCCCTGGCCAGGGGCCAGGCCTCACCCTCTGCTGCCCCACCCACAACAAGGGCAGGCTAACTTGTCTTGCCTTAAAGGGAACGGAAATGAACAAGAGTCCCAAGTCTCTGCAATGCCTCAGCCAGATAGGCAGGCTTGGCCTGTGGAAGTCTCTCACATCCAGCCTGCTGTAGCACCCCTGCTCTGTCCTCTACCCTCAGTGACATTCCATAGTAGCAGCACCAGCAGGTGCTCAAAGAGCCATGCTGGTCATCTGGCAAGAGCAGGAAGGTGGGGAGCCAAGAATCATGCCATTCTCCAGAACTGAGATTCACATCCCCTTGCTGAATCCTCTCTCCTGTGTGCCTCTTCAGGTATCAGGGACACAGGGCACACTTCAGGATTCTAGGCCATAGACTTTGCCCCTCCCCACTCTCACCCATTTTACACATCAAGGTTGTCTCTCTGCAAGGTCTAGGACAGTGGTTCTCAACCTGTGGGTCGAGACCCTTTCAGAGGGGTTCCCTAAGACTATGGGAAAACACAGATATTGACAATATGATTCAAACAGTAGCAAAATTACAGTTACAAAGTAGCAATGGAAATAATTTTATGGTTGAGGGTCACCACAGAATGAGGGACTGTATTAAAGGGTTGCAACATTAGGAAGGCTGAGAACCACTGCTCTAGGACATGCCAAGCAAAAGACAGGGGTGATCCTCATAGGAACCATGAAGGAGGAAGGAAATTCAACTCCTGCTGAAAGTCTCCAAGAGACACCACTGACCCTCTGAGGCAAAGCTGCATTTTCATGACAGAACCAAAGGGCAGATAGAACTTCAAAGGCCTTATCTCTTTGTCTCAGAACTGATGACAGGTAACCTCTGAAATAAGCCCAGCTTGTACACACATGCAGAGCACCCCTGCAGGTGCTGAAAACACAGCCCCTGAATCCCATTTCCGAGCCAAAAGTGCAGGCATCCTGCAGTAGACAGCAGCTCTGGCACCCAGCTCACCCAGGTTTGCCCAGGATGCATTAGCCCTGGAAGGCCAGCTAACTTTACAGCAGGGTAGGCTTACACACTCCAGCCAGCACTCTCCCAGTTGGCCCCTGCCTGACAGCTGCCCCTCCCTCCCAGTAAGGGAGGGCCTGTAAACACCCCTTGTGACAGGAGCTGCCTCCTCTTCCAAGGCTGGCCCCAGGACGGCTAGGGTTGCGGTTTACATAATCTTCAGAGCCAGGGCTGACACAGCTAACGTGAGGGCAAGGTTATGAAAAATACATGCTGAGCCTCTGCTTCCAGAAAAGAAAGGAAAAAAGACAGAAACGGAGATATAGAGGTGGAAGGAAGAAAGGGCGTGGGGAAGAGGTAGAGAGAGAGGAAGAAGAAAGGCAGGTGGGTTTTTGTTGTTTTTGGTTTTTTTCATGATTGTCACTCACACATCTAACCTGTGAACAAAACCAGGCTCTTAGAGCACCAGAAGGCTGCTGACAGGGCTTGGCCAGCAGGGCCCCAAGGACCCACCAAGCATCATTCCTGAGTCCTAGAAAGCCCTTGCAGGTATCTGCAGCTATCACACCTGCACCTTGCAGGGTACAGGAAAATGCTAATTTGAGGACAGCTGGGAGCTTCCAAGCCACCTAGAAAATGGCCTAGAGACAGCCTTCTCTCTCACTACCCTCCAGTCTCTACTGAGTCAATAAAAAGTGGGTTCTGGGGAAGGACAAGGAGCATGGGCTGACAGAACGAACCTCCACTGTCCACTCCAGAGCCTATGTCACCATGGGCATAGCACATACACAGCCTTGACCTCCAAGATGGCAAGCCTCAACCTGTCTGTGCACAGGTTCAGAAACAGCACCAACAGGCTATCCACACACATGGCATATGTCCTGCAGGACACCCACACAGAGGGTGACACATACCAGCCACCATCCCCAGGGCTGCCTAAAGCCCTGCATACTGCAAGGACACACCCAAGGACGCATTTGCAGTCAGCCCACCTGCGGGCAGCGGCGCCTCACCTGCAGTTCACACCATGCTACCTCCACCCAGGTCTCCGTGTCCAGCCCCTTGTAGACCGTCTTGAAGGAGCCCCGGCCCAATTCGATGTCGAACTTGAGGAAGCGGCCGTCCAAAGAGGTGGCCACGGCCTTGAGGTCGTCCTCATCGTCCTCCTCCTCTTCAGGTTCATCCTTGCGTGCGCGCCCGGGCTCTGGCTTTGCCTCGGTGGCTCCAGCGTCCTCCTGTGTTGGGGCCGGCGCCTCCTCCTGCTGCGGGCCGCCGTCGGGGACCGGCGCGGCTGCGGCTGAGGCGGTGGTGGGATCTGGGCTGGGCTCCTGCGTGCCAGCTCGCTCCGGGCCAGGGTCCGAGGGGGCACTCGGGGAGCCCGGAGGCGCAGCGGGCGCGGCAGGCGCGGGCGCGGCAGGGCGGCCCCGGGCGCGCTCCGCGATGAGGCGGCGCGTCTTGCAGAGTAGAAGCACCCTGCGCTGCAGGGGTTGTGGGGGCTGCGCGCTCGGCGTCTCGGCCGCCTCCAGGCCCGGAGGCTCCTCCTGGTCCGACTCCACCACGCTGCGCCGCAGGAAGCGCTGGGGCCCGAGCCGCGCCGCCCTCGCCCGCGGCTCCGCCATGCCCGCCGACCCCGTGCCGCGCCCGGCCTCCATCAGCGCGCCGGGGGCGTCTCGGCGGCCGCCATCGCCGTCCATCTCTACGGGCCAAGGACACACGGGCTCCGCGTGAGCGCCAGCCCCGCCGCACCTGCCTGGGCCGCGGGATGAGACAGCGCCGCCTCTGGGCCCGCGCTCTGCCCAGCCCCACCGCAGAAGTGGCCTGCCGGGCGGTCCTCTGCGGGCTCCGGGGAGAGGGGCTGCAGACCGAACCCCGAGGCGTGGATTACAAGGGGGTGCCCTGCCTCACTCAGCCCCGAGCCGGGAACACGGCCTGTCTCAAGCCGTCCCAGGGACTACAAGGGGGACGACCTGCTAGGTGTCCCTGAGGGCTCAAAGGAGCTACAGAGGGCTCCAGAGGCTGGAGAAAGGGGTCAAGGCCAGCATAGGGGCGACCCTGCTAGGCTATCCCGCGGGCGGGTGGGGAGGGGACAGGGAGGCCCGGGGACAGGGGAAGCACCGGACAGAAGCCGGCTCCACAAAGGACGCGGGCCCGGGGCGCGCGGGGAGGGGGCTGCGGCGGCGCGGCGCGCACACAAAGGCGGCGAGCGGGAGGGCTCGATACTCACAAGGCGAGCGGGCGCTGTCCATGCCCGCAGCCCGGGGAACCGGGCGAGTGAGGCGGGCGAGGCCGCGCTCCGGGGCCGAAGTCTCCTCTCGGGGCCGCTTCGCGCTGGGGCGGGGTCCTGGCTGGGGCGGGGGTCGCCAGGCCGTTCTGCTTCTGCGTGCTGCTCCCTCGGGCCGGGCCGCTGCGGGGCCGCGCTCCCGCGTGCTCCTGCCGACTCCGCGCGCCTCCGCTCCCGCACCGGCTCCGAACTAGCGCGCGGGGAGGGCGGGGCTTCCGTTCGTCCCACCCTCCCGAAGACCGGAGCGCGGGGCGGGGCCTGGCACGCCCACCTGGCTGCGGCTGAGCGCCGCCACCTGCGGGATGCTCCCCATCGCCTCCACCTGCGGCTAGGGTCCTAGGCTGGCGTTTGGCCCTGACGCCCTTTGGAAGTGGTTCACTGAACTGTGGGCCTTGAGGGGCTCTATTTAACACGGAGGTGGCAGGCCACAGACAACGTGACTTAGTCAGAGCTCCGAATCCTGGAACCTATTCCAAGACAAAACAGACAAGCCCAGGGTACCCTACCCTCAGGAGCCCAAGCGTAGTCGCAAAATTGGAGTGTCTTCTAGCCTTTCTGTACTGATAGAACCTCACTATCATCCACGGAGGTTGGTACCAGTAAGCACTGTGACCCTTTTTTCGATTAAGCAAATCCAGATCTCAAAGACAGATGTCCTTTGCCCTGATCAGTGGCGGTGGCCCAAGCCTGTAATCCCAACACCAGGGGGAGGAGGCAGGAGGATACTTGATCCGGGAGTTGGACCACATAGCAACAAAGGAATCGTCTCAAAAATAAATGATAGATAGATAGATAGAAAGGACTTCTCTGTCCTAAATCTCAGAGGTCCTAAGACAGTCCCAAGATGGAGACCGGAAGAAGTTTCCAGAAACTCCTTGACTTACCATGTTGATTGTCAGCTCCCCTTCCACCCCCGCTACCCAACCCGCCACCCCACCCGACCCCACCCCCCGCGTGCCCCAGGACTCGTAACCCTCTGAGCTACTCGACTTCCACAGATGTAAGCCCCATCCCTGAGCATCTCTGAACCCAGACTGCAAAAGCCACAGAAAACTGACCTGATTTCTGAGCCCATGCTAGGCACCTGCTTGAACCCACATCTCACCTGTGCTCACTCCTTGGGCCCACTTCACCTGAAGAAAACAGCACAAAGGAAGATACCAGAATGTTCTGATCCCTTTGCTCACTCTGATGGTATAGCACCCTGTCTGCAGGCCTTAGAGCTTTTGACACCAGCAACTCATATGACATAAAAGCCAACAGAGGCAACACATCCTTCATGATTAAAAGGAAGCAAATGCTGACAGAACTGTTACCCAGTGTCAGGTTTTCCCTGGCCTGGCTAGGGGCTGGCAGTGGGTGCTGATACCAGTCAAAAGTGACTTTAAAAGGCTGATGTTCAAATCTCTTCCTAGCTGAGTTGGGTGGTAGCACACTGTCAGCCTCCTCAAAAGGAGAATGATGAGACCACTTACATTATGAAAACTGAGAGCCATCTAAAGTCAGGACTTCAACATATACCCCAGAGACCCACTGGTTAAATTGTGTGCTTGGCACTGGGCTAGACATTTGCCAGATGCCTGTTAATTTATATCATCTCATTTCTCATCTACCTTGGGAGTCAGGCGTGAACACAAAGCCCACTCAAGCCAGAAGCAGAACACAGGTGCCAGCTCTACAGGTCTGAGTGTCTCTGGAGATGGGGATCCATGCTGCACCTCCCAGGCTGAGGACCTTTACATCTTCACTAAGACCCCAGCATTGCCTCTCCTAACTTCCTCAACATGAGCCTGCAGAATGCAATTTCTCCTGGACAGGGTTTATCCAGAAAAGGCCCTCTGGGTCCTGGCATATGTATGGAAGCCATATGCAGGGCCTATGTAAGAGAAATCATGATGAGATAATCTCAGCATGCTAGTCTGTCTGTCTCTGGCTTCCAACAGGACACAGTGACAGCCTGTGGCATATACCTGCTGACTGACTAGTGATGAAAGCAGCCCAGCCACTTACAACACCCAGTAGAAGTGTGGTGGTATCTACCTTTAACCCTAGCACCCATGAGGCAGAGGCCAGCCTGGGCTACCCAGAGAGAACTTTGCCATACCTACAGCTATTGTCCACACACACTCATACATGTTTGTAAAGAATTATGACCCTACTCACAAAACTGGGGCACAATCCAGGCTGAGATGGATCTCAGAGAGCCTGTGTCTGACTGGAAACCATGTGCTTTATAACAAACTCCATGGGGTGTTTTCCCACAGCCCCACTTACATAACTCCTATGGTGAACTCACTCCCTATGCCAGCCCTTGGAGTCCACAGCTATGAAACTACTAGATAAGGCCATTGATCTCTTTGCAAGGAATCTTAGACTAGTATCACTAACAAACTCATGGAATTCCAACAGATGGAATCAAGGGCTCATTGGTATAGAATTTAGAAGCCAACGAGCCACTCTGTACCCTTATTCTGGTCCATGGACATCTCTGAGTCTGTTACCCTGATCCTAAACACTTCCCACTGCATTGCTAGATTTCCTAAGGCTCACAAGCCAAAGCTGTGGGAGGGTGTTCTGCAAAAGCACCAACCCAAGGGCCTAGATACAGCATCCATTTCTGATGCTCAATAGAACTATATCCAAGGTTCCCTCCCCTTGGAGATGAGGATGCAGAGGCTGAATCCTCACAGTATCACACCTTCAGTGGCTGCTCAAGATCCAAAAAAAAAAAAAAAAATGATAGTGACTCCTCTCTGCGGTTCTCATCTTAGTCTCCTCAGCCCTTCATGTGACAAGAGTCACCAAGGTCAGACACCTGAAGAGACATCCATGAAGATGACATGCAATTTGCTCACCTATGGATGGGTGCAGCAGTCATGGCCTACAGTCTCAGCACACAGTAAGTGCTCAACAAACATCGAGGAAAGAAAGGCAGATAGGAGGACAGGACAGTCCTCCTGGCTAATGCCAAACAAAGCCCACAAGGCCTTAATTAGAAAGAAGAGTCAGTATTGCCAGGGGAAAGCCTCACCAATCCCCAGGTACTGCTGTCAGGCACAGGTCTCAGTTTGCAGGTGTGCCAGCCTATCTAGAACTCCGGTCTAACAGCCAGTTCTCGTCACTGGTTTTCCCCGGGGCCCGCCTGGGAAGTTGGGACAGATGAATGGAAGACACCCTGGTAGTTGCAGCACACGAATGAAGACAGTTCTAGAGAACAGATCCCGAAGAGAAGAGGCAGGGCAAGTGGCCTGGGGCTGGGAGGTGTCACAGGAAGTCCTCCCTGCGATCTGAGGAAGGATGAGGCAGGACAAAGATCAGGCAACATTGTGTGGCCCAAGATCCCCGTCAGTTAGGGGGACAGTTAGGGGACAGAGCTTCTTCAGTCCAGGGCATGCCCAGGCCACAGTTTGTTCAACCTTGTACCTCACTCTCCAATGATAGGAGTTCTGCCTGGAAAGACCCGAGGGAAGTAGACTGGGTGTCACAGAGGGGCCTTTACTACAATGACTTTACATGCTACAGGAAGGAATAAGGAAGTGTGTTTCCTCCTAACAATGAGGCACCATTAGAATTGTCTGAACTACAGGCTCAATTGGTAGTGATCACCTAACCGGAAACAAAGCTGTGATGGCTCACTTTGGTAGTCCACTGTGAGCAGTGGCTCTCCTGGGCACACAGTCCTGTGACCAAGCCAGCTTAGTCAGTCCAAAGGGTCTCAAGCAAAGGAGTGAGAATTAAAAAAGAAAAAGTTAGACAAAATTATCCCGTGCCTCCAGCCCACCCTGAGGCTGAAGCAGCTTTACTTTTCTCAAGCCTGCTTTTATATCATTCCAGGTACTTCCAAAAACCACAGAAGGTTCTTAGACCAAGGACAAAGTAATCAAGTAAACAAAGTAGTAAACAAAAGTAGTAAACAAAGAGATCGCATAAGATAGTAATTAAGTAAAGTAGTAAGCAAAAGAATCACACAAGGTAATAAATAGTAAACAAAGCCCCTTGGTCAATGTTTCTGATATTCTTATCTAAGCCTACTTCCTTGTCCAAGCCCAGTGACAAATGCCAAATTCCTAAAGGGGGCACCAAAAGCTCTCAGCAGTCCTGGGTTATATAAAAAAGTGAGCTGAGCAGACAAGTAAGAAGTACTCCCCTGTGGTTTCTGTTTCAGTTCCTGCCTCCAGGTTTCTGCCTGAGCTCCAGCCTCCCATTCCCCCAATGTTGGACTGTAACCTGTTTTCTTTGTTGTTGTTATTGTTGTTGTTGTCATTGTCATCTTCGTTGTTTGGGGTTTGTTTGTTTGTTTCCAAGACAGGGTTTCTCTGTGTAGCCCTGGCTGTCCTAGAACTCACTCTGTTCACCAAGCTGGCCTCAAACTTGGAGATCTACTTGCCTCTGCCGTCCAAGTGCTTGGATCAAAGGCATGAGCCACCACTGCCCCATGGACTATAACCTGTAAGCCAGATAAACAATTTCTTTCCCCAAGTTGCTTTAGGTCTATGTTTGATGACAGCAACAGAAAGCCAACTAGGATTGTATTAACCAGGTGTGGTTTTGCATACCTGTAATCCCAGCACTCAGGAGATGGAGCACAGACATCAGAAGTTCAAGGATATCCTAAAGTAACATAGTAGGTTGGAGGGGAGCCTGAGATACATAAGATTCCTTTTTAAAAATCCCCAAAGAAAAGGAAACAAAGAAAAATAAAGTTCCAGAATAAGAGACATAAATTTAAAAAATGGCCCAACAGTCTTCTGAGTAGAAACTGATTGCTGGGTAGGGCTCTCTTGTGATCCCAGGGGCAATTGAGTTTCAGGTGACAGTTCTGGGAAGGCAGATGATACCATCTAAAATAAAACTGTCAGGATTGGAGTAGAGCTCAGTGGCTGAATGCTTCCGTAGTGAGTACCAGGCCCTGGGTTTGATCTCCTGCGTTGCAAAAATAAACAATGAAGTATATTGAACAGACTGTGAAAAAAGTAGAAAAAGAATTCCATTCACAATAGCCCCAAAGAAATAAAATACCTAGAAATAAACCTCACCAAGGAGGTGAACTAATCCTATAACGAACGCTTTAAAGTGGTGAAGATGTTTGACGAAGCCAGGAAAGAGACCTCCCACACTTAAGTTGCCAAAACAGACATTGGGAGAATGTCTATAGCATCAAACGACTTCTATAGATTTAACATGATCCTCATCCTGGGTCTAGTGACATTCTTTCTTCACAGCAGAAGAAACCATCTCGAAGTTCATATAGAAGCACACACACAACATACACAAGACCAGCCAAAGCAATCCTAAGCAAAAGCAATGGTGATGGAGGCACCACCACACATGACGTCAAACTGTACAACCATAGAATGCAGCCTCCCGGGATTGTTCCTCAAGGGCCTGCCGAACCATCTCACCAGCTTCTTGGGATGATTTCTTAAATTTAAAACATGTACTTTTACCTTTTAAAATACATGCGTGTATGCCATGTGGGAGTATGTACACGTGAGCGAATGTGCCCTTGGAGTCCAGAAGAGGACATCAGATCCCCTCTGCCCAGCCTGGTGTGAATGCTAGAAAGATCAGTAAGGACTCTTAACCACTGAGGGAATCCCTCCAGCCCTTGTTTTGGTTTTAGATTTTTTTTTTTTAAGAGCACATACTCATTTATAAGAAAGCAAATAAAATACAAATGTTTGGGGGCCTGGGGGTATAGCACAATGGTAGAATATTAGCATATGTGAATATTAGCATATCTGGTCTCATATCCATATACATAAATATGTTGTGCACAGTATCACTACCCAAAATGCTTCCCACTGCCAGGCTCTGAAGGCCACAGCTTTATCTATGGGCAACTTGTCCCCATGGGAGATGCTCAGCAAGTACCTATCAAACAAGCAGATGTAATTAATATATTTTTTTCCAAGCACAGATTTACTTAATTTGAGTTAATGAGGCACATTAGATTAGGTCTGGGTTTTTCTTTTCCTGGTCCAGAGTGAGAGGCCCTTAAATGACATGGAATGAACACATATTTGAGGTTCCCACCCACAGGCCCTGCTGAAGGAACACCTTAGGTATGGAAGGAACCGTGGCCCCCTCCTCCACTGACTGTTCCCAGGATGCACCAGGGCAGCGTCTTAGGAACTAAATTCAGAGAACTTGAACATAGAGGCATGTTAAGAAGCCCAATGGGTCTTGCTTCAGTGATAATAAATACAGCCAGCACTCACAGACACTCAGACATACCAGGTCTGAGCTACTTTTCTTTCTTTCTTTCTTTCTTTCTTTCTTTCTTTCTTTCTTTCTTTCT
>JADRCH010000119.1:645139-682689 GCA_019843965.1 Rhynchomys soricoides | reverse complement strand
TCTTTCTTTCTTTCTTTCTTTCTTTCTTTCTTTCTTTCTTTCTTTCTGAAAGCCCTCATGACATATGTATAGGAGGGACTAAGGTACAGAGAAGGTAACCATGTAGAGTATACCACCTAGCAGGTGTGTGCCTGGATGTGAGGGCTGAAGGCTTGCCACAACACCTTGAAGCTGCAACGTGGTCAGCCCCAGGCCTGTGAGAGAAGCCCTTAGCTCCCTGGAGGCTTTGGTTTTGGTGCTCTGTCCTGTTTGACAGGCAGGCGCCCCACAGCCCTTCCTCAGTCCCACCCTGACCTCGGGCAACTCCATCTATCTGCTCAGTGCCCTTGAGAGCAAAGCACTGATTCTGTGTAAGTTTCCTTTGTCCCTGATGCCTTCTGCAGACCTAGCTTGTCATGTGGCCTCTGTCTTGTCCCACTGCCCTTAAATGGAGGCAGCCGTGCAGACTGGCACGAGCTTTGTGGAAAACATTTTATAGCTGGGGCAGCAGTCCATCTGAATACAGCTCTTACCGTTTAAGTCAGTAATTCCTTTTGCAGAATCTCTTCCAATGGAGTGACCAGTGATGTATGAAGGTATTCACAGGATTATTTATAATAAGCACTAGAAATTGCCAGGATGCCAGCAATTGGGTTAAGTGAACCACGCTATTCCTACACAATCAAATATGCCCCAGCCACATAAATACTGTGTGGAGTTTTGCGATGGCCAGAGCTACTGGAACAGGGAGAGAAGCCAAGGGGTTACGACAGTGCACTGCTCACAAAAGCTTCCAGTCACTGCGGCTTTCCACACTTGAGCCAGTGCAGCCCTAGTCTGTGTCTTCAGAAAAGAAGGACTTACTCTCTCACCAGATGTGAGATGAAGAAGGATGATCCACAGTGAGCATGGTCTGAGCAAATGCCTGGAAGACTGGAGTGAAAAGTCCTGGATCAGATTCAAGTCCTAGCACCTCACATTGGCTATGAGTTTGGATATCTTCATTAACTTCTCTGAATGTCTGTTTTCTCACAATCAACATAACACTGGAGGTACCTACCTTGCAGAGTTGTGAGTGAAGCTGCAGCCCAATCCCCTGGCATTCTGAGCAATTTCTAAAGTGGGCAAAACATGGTGGAGGGACTGGGGTATGTGGCTCTGTTGTTAAGTGCTCACCTTGCAAGTGCGAGGATGTGAGTTTGGCTCCCCAACATTCCTGTAAAAAGCCAGACATGGTGGTTTATTATTCCAGTGCTGAAACTCACTGGTCAGCCAGTCTAGCGTAATTGGGGAGCTCCAGGCTAATGAGTGACCCTGGCTCAAAGAAGAAGGCAACGTTTCTGGGATCTGCTCTGGACAACATCTGGTGTTGTATCTCTGATCTCCACAAGAGCAAACATACCTGTGCACTCATTCCCAGCCCCCTACACATAAAATAAAGAAACAATGCTGCTGAGATGGTGTCCTGTGTCATAGAGACAGCATAGAGGTCAAGCTTATTGAGTTGAACTTATTAGACTCTGAGCAAATTCCTCAGCCAGGGCATCCTAGGTCTCTTGTCCTCATCTTATTGGCCAAAGTCTACTCACAGAGGATTGGCCACCAAGTCAGAAGAGCTATCCACTATGCCAGAGGCAAGCCTTATCTTCCTGTTTCTAGAAGATGTAGAAGCCCATGAGGACTCAGTGGTAGTCATAGTTACCACAAAGTCAGCAGAATGTTATGCACAAAGCAGAAAAGGCCAGGTGGCAGCTGGTCTCAGCGCCTGCTAGATTGCTGTGACAAGGTCTGTTAATCCACCAAGTGAGAATAAGACCACTACCACAGTTTTTCAAGCCAAATTTGAAGCAGGCTTTATTAAATACTGGCCAAAATGATGGCCAGGACCTTACCTGGGATTCCCAGAGAATGGTTGTGAATTACATGAGGTGGTTATAAAGGCAAATCCACAGGGCTACATACATACTTCCTGCCTTCACCCAATGGGGGACAAGCATCTTCACATACTTCCTGCTCGTGCACTTCCCACCTATGTGTGATCAAACACATCTTTTGCATTTGGGGCAATGAACCTTATTTACAGAAGTGAAAACACGTGGCTTGTTATCTTACACGAGACAACAGCCCCCAGCATTCCAGGAAACTAGGGCAAGTGGAGCTTACAGGTTTATCTATCCTTGAGGCTTACAGGTTAGAGCCATTTTTATTCTATAGATCTCTTGAGCGCAGTAATTAAAACTTAAAATATAACGTTAGACCTCACAGGTTCTTTAAGTCTTATTGTCTCCGGGGACAACCTATCATTCCAGTTCTAAGAGGCTGACTCAGACCTGTACCAGCAGGGGTCTCTCAGCCCAAGTTTTCAATTTGCATCCAGCAGGGCCCTAGGATGTCTGAAAGTTCCCATGCAACCTCCAAGGGGCTGCATTATTCTCCTTGAGGAAGCAGAGGGGTTTTTTCCACTTAGCATGTGTGCAGTTTGCTTGGCTTCTGGTGTTTTTCCAGCAGGCTCAGTTCAAAGTGCCTTTGCCTGTCTTTGGAAGCACCTGGCTCACTCGTGAGGCCCCAGCACCAATGGCCTCCTATGCACCTGACCCCAGAGCTCACACAAATAAATGAATGGGTCACATGACTGGTCACTTGGTGGGCATCATTTGCCTGGGGCATCAGGGATACTGCCCATAGGATATCTTGAGACCCCAGATTAGAAGACAGAGAAGATATAAAAAGATGTCCCTTTCTGAAGGACCCAAGTGGGTGGAGAGAGGAAATGGATGGCTCAGCCATTAAGAGCACTGGCTGCTCTTCCAGGGAACCGGAAACCCACATGGCAGCCCACAACCATTTGTAACTCCAGTCTCAGGGGATCCAGCACCACCTTCTTTCGTCCAAGGGCACTGCACACACGTGGTGCTCAAGCATACTCGCAGACATCCATAAAATAAATAATGATTTTAAAAATAGACCAAAGGGTTGGAGAATATGACTCAGTTGGTAGAGTGTTTTACCAGCACATGTAAATTCGTGGGATCATTGGGGACAGCACACACATATCATCCCAGCACTTGGGAGATGAAGGCAAAAGGTCAACCTCAGCTACACAGGTAGTTTAAGGACAGTCTGGGCTATACAACAGCCTGTCTCAGAAGGCCAGAGAGAAGGATGTAGGAAGAGAATTAACAGGATAGTAAAGCTCCCAAAATGTGAAGATTTTAAGAGCACAGCTTTAATAATGAAAGAAAAGTTACGCACTGAAACTACAGTGATCTCCTCCATGATGCCAAGTTCTAAGTACAGGTGTTGAACAAATGAGAGAGCACTTCGGGGCTCGGCTGGAAGATGCCCATCCTTTGCTGGGAGTGGGGAAGGGCGATTGAAAATAACAAACGCACCTGGCCTTCAAGGTTCCCATCATTTAAAGGTGCTCTGGCATCGAACCTTGGTCCTTGAGTTCGACACTGGGGGTTAAATGGTCCCCACACACCACTTACCATGCTACCTCCATTTTCAGTGGCTGTAACAAAATACCTAAGTTGGAAGCATGATACTAGAGGGTATGACATCCACAGATGCTGGCCTTGCCGTGTCATAACCTATGGCAAGACTGAGCAAGCTACCAAAACAGAGTGCTTTTCTAACAAGGCCACACCTCTGGCAACCAAGCAGTCCATTAATCCCCGATTGATTAAATCTCACGTAAACCAGAACCCTCAGGATTTAGTCTCATCCAGAAAGCTCCATTCTTCCTGCTGCACGATCCTGGAGACCAAGTTTCTCCAGTGCACGGACTTTGGGGACACATGCTAATTGTGGTGCCTGGGCAGCGAGGTCCCCAGCATTTGACTTGTGGAGTGGAGCTAACACATCACCTTCAGAGAGCCTCACTCCACCCACCTGGGAGTCTCTAGTGGAGAAGTGGAGAGTGGGGTCCAAAAACCCAAAGGGAACCACAGGTGCAGGGTCGGGGACAGTCCCAGAAAGGGGCTTTTATCCACTATGAGCTCATTGCCCTGAGGCCAGGGTAGGGTGTGACCTCTTCCAACAAAAAGCACCGTGTTAAGATCCAACTCCTCCCACCTAGTTCTGCATGTAAATCAGGGAGAGCTAGCACAGGTGTGCTGCCACCCTACACCCTCTGGTCCCTGGACTGACCTAAAGTTCCACAACACACACACACACACACACACACACAAGGTAGAACCTCATCTGTGCATTCTAGATGTGACAACGAAGCCAGATTATATAACAATTTATCACTACCTAGGTCACATGCTGGTACCCAGGGAGCTGACTTAAAGCTGAGGGCATGGCTCTGGGCCAGGCTCTACAGGTCACCTAGCTCCTTGGGTCTGCTGAGCTCTGACAATCCAGGACTGACAAGGATGACTGGCAGGTTAGGGCTCCCAAAATAACAGCCCCCCTCCCCGACATCGTCCCCTCCCCGATATTCTGCACAGTTAGTCAAAAATCGATGGAGCCACAGGCTTAATGTTTTGTTTGTGTTTTCCTCAACTTTTATTTTGAAGAGTTTCAAACCCCTAAAGAAGAGTTGTAGACGTGGGAGAGATGGCTCTGTGCTTTAGAGTGCAGGCTGCTCTTGCAAAGACTTGAATTTTTATCTCAGCACCCACTCAGATTACTCATGACTGTCTGTAACTGCAGCTCCAGAAGCCCTCTTCTGGCCTCTGCAGACACCTGCATGCAACACACACATAGTAGTAATAATAATAATAATAATAATAATAATAATAATAATAATAGTAATAATAATAATAATAATAAATAATTTTCTTTAAGAAAGACATTGCAAGATATTTAGCCCCTTGGCTTTCTTTTCCCAAGTTATTGTGATTCCTGCAGGATTGTAGTAGGTACTAAACTATATAATTATACCATTTTATGATGGTATTCTTAAGAATGCTTTAAGTCCTAAAACTATCTTGGGTAAAACTGCTCTCTGATCACTTAGATCAGCCCCAAATTCCTAAAGTAAACTGGTCTCTGCACCTTCCCTAAATTCCTATATAATGTGACTCTGAGCTAAAGATTAACTGCTAGATCATGTAAGTGTTATCTCTCTGCTTCAGTAAATAACACTGCTGTAGATGTCCAGAGCTACCTTCCTGTATATGTCCGAATTGTGATTTCTTTTTCCTTCAAAGCTAGAACAAACTGAAAGTCCAGGCTGCTTCCCACTAATCCACTTGGAACAGTCCCACTGCTAGCAGTTAATAAAGATTGCATTCAATTTATTCAGGCTTCTGGGGATTTTTTCTCTTTTGGTATCCCATAACAGTATCATTACCCTGTAACAGTATCATGACTATCAGTTCTTCGGCCATCCCCTTGTGTCTCCAGCTAGCCTCGGTGGTTCCTCCAGTGGAGACACTGCTAAGTCAATATTGTGCCCTCCTTCAAAGGGCATGCATCCAGGGATACTCACTTGCATATGACAAATACTGGCTCAAACCAGCTGAAGCTAAAAAGAGAAATTACTGATGCCTGGAATAAAGACTCTAGGAAGCTGCAATTTCAGGTCTAGTTGGATCCAGGGACATAAGTGTAGCTCCTGGGATTCTGCCTTTCCTTCTCTGCTCCAGTTTCTTTTGCAAAGGGTTCCTGGTGCATTGACTCTTCCTAGAGCTAGGTCTCCTAAGGCTCCTTAATCAGTCATGCAGCAAAACAGCTCAGAGGGAGAATCTCCTGCATGTAGATCAAGTAACCCTCCCTGAGTCAATCACAATAAGCAGGTCTCAACTGCTTTGGTTGGAAGAGTGGGTAAGTGCCCTTTGGGTAGAAGGGCTGGGTGTTGGCTCCAAAAAGAAGGGGAAGCTGGTACTGGAGAGATGTCTCAGGGCTTAAGAGTGGGTACTGCTCCTGCACAGGACTCAAGTACAGTTCTCAGAACTCACACTGCTTATCTCAAACACATGTAACTTTGGTTCCAGAGAGACCTGATGCTCCTTTCTGGCTTCTGCAGGCATAGGAAGGGGTGTGAAGGGGTGAGGAATACTGAAAGTTTCAGGCTTGTAGTTCATGTGAATCCACAATGGAAAATGGAATGCCAGATGAAGGACAGGCACAGACAAGTCCCACAGTCACAGTGCCCCCAGACAGCACCGAGGTCTCATCAGGCACTGCTCTAAAGCCATGCAGCTCCTCCATGTCTTCACAGATGAGCTCAGCATCTTGTTCTAACAGGGCCAGGAGCTACCTACCACAGGCATGCAAGTTCAGTAGGGGAGCAGTTTGGCAAAAGCCTCACCTTCTGCTCCTTTCTCCATCTCTAGAAATTTACCTCGGAGAAGGTAGAGATATCATGGCAGCGTGGCAAACTCCAAGTTTTCGAAAAGCTGAAAGGCTGGGAGTGATTCCAGGCTCCAGCGATAGGGTGGGTTACATCCCTTATCAGATGAAACACAGGACTTCTTTGAGAAGTGCTAAACCCAGGCAATGGTCAGAGCACAGTAGGGTTTGTGATTTAGAGAGAAGTAATAGCGTGTACTTTCTGCGCACTGAGGTGGATCACCGTGTGCTTGACTGCCCAGCTCAGGTTGGGTAGGGGAGGAGGGGTGGGATAGGGTGGGGTGGGGGGTGGGAGAGGATTTATTTTACCTTGTCAACTATCCCTAAGCTGTACTTTTCTGAGGCAGATGCTCCTCAACTCACCAAAACAAACAACTAAAATGCTCTCTGTCCCTTGTCCCTTGAGATCTGACTGTAGGGGGCTGTATACCCAGCCCACAACAGCTTCTGACATAACTGATATTTATTTCAGCCCCTGTACTTAGCCTGGGCTCTGGGATGGGGAGGTACAGGAAACAGAGAGTGGCAGTCACATGTCCCTTCTGTACAAGTATACCTGAAGTAAACTGTTCTCGTCCTAAGTCACAGGAGGCGTCAGTGAGACTTTTGTTACACAACAAGCACTAACTGATACTCTCTGAGTTGGGCTCCTGGCACTACAAGATCCACGGGGGTGGGGAAGGTGGGAGGGGAGTCAAAGGGGCAGATGTGGACATGATCTCAGGCAGGTGTGGTGGCGCTCACCTTTAATTCCATCACTTAGTAGGCAAAGGCAGGTAGGTGATCTCTGAGTTCAAGGTCAGCCTGGTCACGTAAAGAGTTCCAGATTACATAATGACAACCAAGGTTACATAGTGAGACCCTGTCTTGAAAAAACAAAAAGAAAATATCTCAGGCCTGGAGAGATAGCCTGGCTGTTGAGTACTTACTGCCTTTTCAGACAGCCGGAGCTCAGACTCCAGTGCTTATGTCAGGGGGCTTACAGATGCCTGTAAGTCCTGCTTCAAGGGTTCGGACACCCTCTTCTGGCTTCCATGGGTACCTGCACGCATGTGTGGCATATACACACATGGGAAAACTAAAATAACTATTTTTAAAAGAATGATCTCAGAGGAAAGAGCTATAGAACAATGTACTGGACGTCAGCAAGACTCATTCCTGTTTCTGTGGATTCTATTTTTTCCTGTGTGCTATTCTGGTATTTACAGACAGACAGCCACAGCTGTACCTTGTGCTGTGCTAACAAATAGTACTGAACATCTGCTATAAAAATTTCTCAGAGCAGGAGAGAAGCTGGGAGAAATCTTCCAATTATTAGTGTCACTGCTGTTAAATTTCTAATAGACATGATAGTTAAGTATAAGATTATAATACACAATAGGTAAGTGAGTATACTAGAGATTTCTTTCTGACACCCTCTACCCAGTTTACCACTCTATATCCATTGGCAGACAGCACCACCTCTGTTGTTTTGTTTTATATAAGACTTTTTGTGGTTGTTGTTGTTGAGTCTCATGTGAGCTGGCTGTCCTAGAACTCGCTATGTAGACCAGGCTGGCCTTGAACTCACAGAGATCTGCCTGCTTCTGCCTCCTGAGCATCCACCAGGACTTGTTATATAATTTTTTTTCCAGGAGAGAGTGTCAGTGTCCCTGGAACAGAAGTTACAGACAATTGTGAGCTGTCTCGCTTGGATGCTGGGAATTGAACTCCTGGCCTCTACGAGAATGACAGGTTCTCTTTCCAGCCCCATCTCTGGTCCTTAATTGCCTCTTATTGTTTACGTGAGAGGACAGGCAGCATTCTCTGCTTGTCCTGATATTGTCTTGTCCACTGTAGATGCCAGTTCCTTGGATGGCAGGGAATAGTCCGCTGTCCAGAAAGACAGAGGTTTTAAGTCACCAGCCTGTCTGCAGTGAGCCTGTGGCTTGCTTGTGCTGAGCCTCTGTAAAGATTCTCAGAAGCAGGGTTACTGAGTTGAAAGCTTGATGCATCTGTAATTTTGATAGACTTCCCATGATTGCCCTTTGGGAGAGGTTATATCAATTGGCGCTGGTGCCAGCAAGGCAGGGAGTATCCGTCCCCACAGTACTGCCCACAGAATGCGATAATTGGATTTGAGATTAGGAGAACAGTGGCAATTTCCATGTCAGGTAATTTCCGGGTCAGGGGCTGTTCCTCCATCCCTTCCCAGCCAACTGCTGCTCATACCAACTGACCTGACTCTGCCCTGCCCTGAGATCTGGACTCTGGCAAAAATCCTCATCATGTTAGGAGAGGACAACAACTAAGAACACACAAACTCACACTGGACACAGTACCTTCTCTCAGAACACGTGACAGTTCCTTGTGTGCTGAGAGAGGTGACCTGTGGTCGCTCCTCTTTGAAGGAGAATGGGAAAGGAAGACTCTGAGGTACATGTGGTTAGCCCTACCCCGTCATCTAGCCACACTGGACGGGCCCCTTTCTCACCCGTTATGCAGGTATTGTAGATAACTAGACAGGGAAGCTAGACCCTGAGGTTGTTGCTGGAACCTCTCTCTCTCTCTCTCTCTCTCTCTCTCTCTCTCTCTCCTTTCTTGTTGCCTCCAAAGCTCCCCCTCCCCCCCGAAATTCCCTCTATGATCACCTGTAGCCTCTTTGGACGAAGCCTTGATCCTACTCCTCATCTACCAAAGAAACATCAAGATGCCCTAAGCCAAGCCAGGTCAGACAGAACACCTAACCCCCGGTACTTGAGTCAACTAGAGGCAAATTATTCTGCCTCCATCTTCCTGCGTCTCAGATATGTGGAGACCTGGTTAGCTCTTCAGATAGCCTCTGAGCCTAAATCAGGGCTAATTGGTAGCCGACCATCATGAACCTTCCCTCTGGACCCAATGGCCTAGATCCAAGTTCTACCTCAGGGCCAGACCAGGCTAATTGTATCTGCCTAAGGAAGGGATGCCATGCAGTCTCAGTTTACCAGTTGGATTCAGGGTGGAAGCCAAGAAAACTCACCAGAAGCTTAAAAATGAAATCTTTATTTTCTTTGAGGGCAGGGAGGCAGCCAGGTCAGGATCTGAACCACATCCCAGAAGGGAGATTGTACAACCTTTTTATAGGAATGGAACACAAAGCAAGGGGGAGCAGGGTGGGCTGTTGCATTGACCAATTAACATTGGTGACTAGGCCTTATCTGGGTCATCTGGTTTCAGGGTCCTTGAGTCAGTTCTTGCTGCCAGGTCCCCTCCTGGACTCTGACCTGGAACTTTAGAGTGATAAGGTAACAAAGGAGTGGGCGAGCTGCACGTAGTCAACTAAGTGAAGACAAGTAACACATTAATGGCTTGTGTGCTTTAGTTTAGATAATGGGATAACAGCGTCTTCCCTCTTTACATCCTTGACCGGTTAACAGGCAAACGTGAAACATCTGAAGAAGCAGGAGAGGAGTTGGTTCTGGGTCTTGGGAACATGAACTCAGTTTTGATTCTGCCAGCAAGGTCGAACTTGTTCCTGAGATGGCTGAACTCAGGAGAAACTCCCTCCTAGCATACCCTCTGTAAACAGGGCCTGGGATCTGCTCACACACAAAGAACAAACAATGTCTGCAGAACTTGGGGTCAGCAACTTAGGACAGGCTGTACCCTCAGCCATCATATCTCCATGGAGCCAGGACCCCAATTCCCTGAGACTTCCTTCTGTACTCAGACAGCTGAGAACATGAGCTATGTTGACATGTCTTTCCTTCCTTGTCCCCTGGGCCATAGTGATATAAGTGGGCTTGATGGCCTCCCAGTCCCCATTGGCTGCAGCCCTACTCTACTGGTTACCAAGCACTTTCCAAGGGGACTCAAACCTGCCTGCATCCATCACCATGTTTCTCAAGGCTAGCACTGGTGGTAGAGGCCACAGGTTTTCCCATCTCATGGACCCAATGCCAGTGGAGAGTCCAGGTATTCTCAAGGTATCTATAGACTCCCACAGGTGCTGGGGACCAGCCTGGAGTTATGGTTCCCAGAACACATGGTCTGCAACTATCCTCTCATGGTGACTTTAAAAGCAGGTGGTGGGGTGGGGGAAGGAGACAAAAGGAACAGGCATTATTGTCCCATAGGAGACAAGCAGGTAGCTATTTTAGAGAACACCAAGGACATAGCTTTATCCCTGGTTAAAGTGTGAGCCTGGGGGCTAGGGAGATAGATGGCTGGATTTGTAAAGTGATGCTATAGGAGCAAGGACATCTGAGTTCAATCCCAGCACCCGTGTGAAAAAACCAGGCATGGAGGTGTGCTCTTGTTATCCTGGCACTGGGGACACAGATCCAGGTCCCTGGAGCTCACTGGCCAGCCAGCCTCATTTAATCAGTGAGCCCCAGATACAATGACAAAGTGGATGGCTCCTGAGGAAGGACACCCAAGGTTGGCCTCTGGCTGCCACACACACATTCAAATATGCCTGGACACATGTGAACCAGCACACAGAAAAAACACAATGGCCTCTGTACAAGGATGACATGCAAAATCATGACGTGTTCTATACTTTTAAGCAACAAGAGAAAATATTTCAATAAAAGATCATCTGACCCAAAAAAGAAAAGAAGAATTCCTCTCCTTCCCCAGGACCCCAGTGTATTGCTTTACCAGGTTCCCCTCCTCAGCTGCATACCTGGGTGGGTCTTCTGCAAGCCTATTCACTAAGCCCATGCTTGGCAAACACTGGTCCCACAGAGGGGCTCAAGCTGTGCCTGAGGACACTGCCCTGAAGGAGGCACAGGGGCCTCCTGACCATAAGAAGCTGCCTGATCATGTAGCCCAGGCCATCTTAAAGATGTGTCTCCACCCTTTCTAGAGCAAAATGGGAGACATGACCCAGCCCTGCACGTGTACCTCCTATCAACGGGGAAGTCTCACCTGCCACAATGGGAAGATTCCCCTCCCCATCTGCAAGGCAGGACCTGAGAAAATAAAAGGAACCAGCAGTCTGCTGAGAGACAGAAGACAACAAGGAGGGGAGGGGAGGAAAGGGACCAGAGTAGCATGCATGAATGACATACTGAGATATGCTGGGGCCCAAGCTCAGATGTCAGCACCTTCCCCCACCTCCAACTACCACCTGTAGGATGAGGATTGCCCTCCCTTCAGCCCGGGCACACCATTTTGATATACTCTCTCTTCCTGGGCACAGTTTCCAGGATTAGTCTTCACAGTCCTCCCTCTGCCCTGGAGAGGGTCATGCCAGCCAAGAAGCAAAACCAAGCAAAGCTGCCAAAAGTGGGTACCTTGGACTGGCCTGCAGAAGGGCAGGCTGCAACATGGGCTTCTTTTCTTTTGGGGTTTTGTTCTTTCCAGTAGTGTTCATGCATGCATGCATATGCACTCTGCCACCGAGACCACACCCCAGGCTGTTACTCAGTGGAATCCATTCATACGCCAAGGCACACTCTGCAACTTTGAAGTTCTAAGAACTTCTAAGAACTCCTCAGTCATGTTGGGCTGAGGAGAGGGCTCAGTGGGTTAAAGAACTTCCCATGAGAGTGTGAGGCCTGAACCTCCAGAAGCATGTAAAAGCAGGGTGCAGAAACATGTATCTATAATCCAAGCACCCATGCATGGAAATGTTAGGCAAAAGCAGGAGACTCCCTGAAGTGCCAGGGCCAGCTAGCCTGAAATACACAGCACAGGTAGCAAACAGCCAAGAGACCCTGCTTTAGACAATGCAGAAGGGGGAGGACCACCACCCAAGGTTGTCCTCCACAAATATGTCATGGCATGAATACCTATCCCTACCCCCCCCCCCATACAGAATTTGCCTGTGTTGTGTGACCATGGTGGGGTCTAGCCTCTGGAAGATGTGTGAAGCCCCTTCCCAGACCCTAACACACAGCTGCCCAGATGGTCTTCCTATGCGACTGTTCCACATCACAACCCTAAGACAGGGAACGAAGCTGTCCCAGCTCAGCACAGTACAAAAGAAAACAGGCTTTGGAAGGGAAGAGCAACATCTCTGGAAATTGGGTAGAAATGCTGACCATCACAGTGGAGTTTGCCAAAAGTCCAGCATGGCCAGGAAGTGAGCCAACATGCTCTTACATTAAACGAGTCTTTTTATGAGTGTGATATAATTCAGACGTCACAAAGTCTACCTGACAATAAAGGCTTGCTATGTAGGCCAGGCTGCCTCTAAATCAGAATCCTTTTGTCTCAGCCTCCCAATCCCTAGGATTACAAACAAGTCCCACCACACCTGGCCGACTGTGTTTTTTGCAAAGAAAGTAATTCATTGGGTTGTATGACGTTCACAAGGCTGAGCAGCCATCTCCACTATTTAAGACCAAAGCAAGTGTAAGGGTGAGCTATCCCTCCCCTTCTCCTGGACTCTGACATCAACTCTCCCACTGCCTTCCTGAAAGGAACTCCCAGCACTGAACAGTTCATGTAAATTGACCACACAACCTAGTTTTTGTTTCTGGTTTCGGTTAGGTCTTAAACCCAGGACAAATGGCTAATTGAGGTGCCCGTTAGCATATCAAAATTGGCACTGATCACTAGGTTCTCCCGGCTTCCCTCAGTCCCTACCTATTACAGAGTATGGCTGGCATACCCCGCCCCCACCCTGGATCCCTTCAGCCTAGGGGCTGGGCTTCCCTGCCTTCAGCTGTCCTTCCCTGTATTATCCTCTTGGGTTTGGTTACCTTGCCTCTTTTTGTCTACACTCCCTCAGCTCCTCTCCTCTCTCCCCTCCCCCATCTCCTCACATGACCTGGGTCAGGGTCATCTTTACTCTCTGGACTCTCCAGATGGCTCTGCCTCTGGCTATGTTCTACCTTTTATCCACAATAAATGTCTCCTCCACCAAACCCAGGGTCAGTCATGTCTTTTCTTTTTCATTTCGTTCTTTTTTTCTTTTTCCATTCAGTTTCTTTCAGCTCACGCGGTTTCAACACCCTTCCGTACTCATCAATAAAACATCAGAACTTCAGTGCTTTTTGTGGCTGAATAGACCACAGTTTGTGCATCCATTCACATGATGAAGACTCTGAGTTGTTTCTATTCTTTGTTCTTTTTGCTTTATGAACAAAGCTGCAATTTGTGTGTGTGTGAGGTTCATGACAGGGCTTCTCTATGTAATCCTGGCACTCTGTAGACTAGACCAGGCTGGCCTTGAACTCAGAGATTCACTTGCCTCTGCCTCCTATATGCTAGGATTAAAGGTGTGCACCACCACTGCCTGGCAACAATAAATATTTTCATAGCTTGTTTTTTTGTTTTGTTTTTAAATTTAAATATATATGTAGTCTTGGCTGTCCTAGAACTCACTCTGTAGTCCAGACTGGCCTCAGATTCACAGAGATCCGCCTGTTTCTGCCTCCCCATTGCTGGGATTAAAGGTGTGCGCCACCATCAGCCATTGCCCAGCTTAAGTAGATATTTCTACATTTAACCTTTTGAGGATCTTCCAGGCAGTATTACGTACTATGAGGCCCTACCATTTCACACTATCACAGCAATGCCAAGGGCTCCATTTCTCTGTGCTCTCAATGGCATGTCCCTTTTATTTATGTTTTTATTCTGGCCGTTCTGCCATCTGTGAAGTGGTAGCCTTGTGGTTTTGAGTTGTTTGTTCTGTGACTAATGATACCCGGCTTCTTTCCACCCTGCACTCCCAAGCTGAGTCAATTTACATGTTTTCATTGGAGCTGTTTTTTATTCAGATCCTCTATCCTCAAGTGCATTTGTTTCTTGAGATGTGTGTGTGTGTGTATGTGTGTGTGTGCATGTGCACATGCTTCATTAGTTTAGGTACCATCAGATTATTATAAGAAATTATTTATTATAAGAAATTATTTACAAGATGAAAGATTTCAGAAAGTCAGCAGAATGAGCAGTTTCCTATGATGCCATTTCATCAGTGTCTCTGCCTGAATACTGTCAGTGTCCCCAGCTCTAAACGGGAAATATTCCTTATAGGCCCACCAGATAGCTCAGCAGGTATAAGGTGATTGCTGCCATACCTAAAGACCCAGAAACCATGTAATGAAAGGAGTGAATTGTTCCCTGCAAATTGTCTTCAGACTTTTACATATGCACCAAGTGTCATAAAATATACACCACCACCACCTGGAAAAAACCAAATAAATGCCATTCTAAATTATCCTCAAGAAGTTCTCTGGCGCCTCTCTGTTCTGGGAGAACTTTCTCTCCAGCTGTCACACTATTAGCTTGCTCCACCTTTCTTTTGAGGCTGATCCACCGTTACAATGTTGCTTGTGTTTCTTTCCTGAGGATTTCCCTGGAATCACAAATTCGCTTGGCTACAGTTTCTGCTGTGCTGTTTTCAGCCAATTCTCTCTTTTAACAGCGAAGAAACTTTGTAACCGCTCATGCTGTCACTCAACTCTGCTGTCCCGCCCCTGCCCCAGACACCTGTTTGGGGTGTCCAGATGTTGAGTTCTCTGAGTTCCTTGTAAAACCCTGCTATGAATCCCTTATCAGATATGAGATTTGCAAATACTGTCTCCCTTCTGTGGGTTTCTTTTTCAAACGTTCTATATTTTGGTGGAGTCCAGTTTGTGCCCCCCTCCCCTTTGGTTGCTTGTGCATGATAAACATTTGCCTGATTTCTGCTGCCCCTGCGGTGGACTTCTCTGCCCTTCCTCCTTTTCAACCTTAGGCTGAGACTGCCCTTGAGTCCTCAGAGCCCGATGCGCTGCGACCTCTTCCGGCAGCCTCGGGTATCGCAGACCCTGCCGTCCTATCTTCGGAGGTAGGGCCTGGCTTCCTGCCCGAACCTGTCCATCCATAACAGGGCTGCCCAGCTCAGGACCATTCAGGTTAGGACTTGACAAAGTGGCCTTTGTGCTCCTTGATGGAAAGAAAAGAAGCAGTGTGAACTCTCTATGATGCCCCCAGGCACCCAAGTTTCGAATATTAACCTCATATCACCCTTAGTAGACAAGGATTTATGTCCCCATTCTACAGAGGAAGAAGCTAAAGGCTCAGGAAAGTTAAATGCCTAAGGTCCCAGAAGTACTAAACGGGACTAAAGGATTCGTTCATTTATTCACTCAATAAACGTTTTGTGAAGATGTACACAAACAGGCCTCCGATTAGAAGACAGAGGCTCATCCTGGTGAGAATCCTGGGCTTCTGAGATAGCTGAGGAATGTCAGAAGGAGTCCAGGTCAGTGCCTGAGGCCGTTGCCTTCACACGTGGGTCAGGGGTTTGGAGGAGCAAGAAAAGGAAAATGGCCATCACCCTTCTGCAGCAGATAGCTGGGAACTGAAGGCTGAGAAAGTTAGAAGAGCGGACCTTGAGCCTCCTGGTCCCGTCCCAGGGAGCAGGACTTGCAGGGGTCAGCCAGGTGGGCCTGAAAAATAGGCAGAAGCCTTCAGGAAGGATGCAAAAATTCAGGAGTGTGAGAAAGGCGCACATGGAAAGAACATTTCTCTGTGTGTTTGACTCACACATTTGCACAGAGAGACTCCGGGAAGAAACAGACCTGAATTCAAAAATAAGAGCCCTTGCATGGGAGAGGTGGGGGCTGAGCAGGTGGACTCATTTTAGAATCCAAACAGTCACTTGATAAGACTATTCCAAAAATGAAATTGAAACGGAGGATGCTGAACACATCCTGCAATTGGTGACAGGCTCAGTGAGAACACCGAAAACAATCAAGATGGACGCCCTGCGTGGGCGGACCATGTGCGGTGAGAATTCTACTGCAACTTGTCTATTAGAGAAAAAGGAAGCGGTGGGAGTGTGGCTTAGTGGTAGAGCACCTGATGAAATTCTCCACGCCCCCACCCCCGCAGTGAGGGGCTGGGTTGCCCTGGCCTAGCCCCACCCCCAGTGAGGAGCACTTGCCAAGAATCAGCCCCTGAGGGAGGCGCTTGGGGTGTGGTTCAGCAGTAGAATGTGTCTAGTATTCAAGAGGCCCTGGGTCCCCAATACTACAAAAAGAAAAAGGGAAAAAGAGATAAGGGAGGTGAAGAGAGGGGAGGAGAGGAGAAAAGGGGGGAAGGGGTTATGCTGAACGCTGTTTAATGGGACAATTGAGGTAGATGGCACAAGCAATGGATCTCCAAGGTGTGATGGAGACAGAGACCTGCAGAAGGATGGATTAGCTTGACCTTGTGCATACCAGGGCTCTCAAGTGTCAGTCAGTGTGTAGCCCCTAGAGACCACTGCTGAGCACACACTGAGCTTTCCAAATCTGAAGTTCTAGGGCAGAACGTATTTTTGAACTGGCTCCCAGTAATGGTACCTCTGGGCCCACCTAGTGTGACACACTGCCCTCCATAGCTTCTGGGGGACCTCAGGAACAAGGAGCCAGTTTCACGATAGACCACTGAATTTCATGCTGTATAATTGGGCTATAATAAATGTGTAAGGTGTAAGCTTCAGAAGTTACTAGAACTTATTAAAAACCGGTCTGTGTCATTGAGGTGGCTCAACAGCCATTTCATTCTTCCTGAGACCTAGAAAACCTCAACTTTAGTTGAAAACATGACTGCAATAGAAACTACACCTCCCAAATTCTCCTGTAGCTAGGTAAAGCCGCCAGAGGACAGTCTGGCTATTGGATGTAAGTAAGGGCATCTAGAAAGTTCCAGAAAGCTCCAAGAGTTGGGTGTGCCTTTCTTTCTCTCATTCCTTGCTGCTAGCTGGGATGAAGGCTTAATGCCTGGAGCACAAGCAGCTCTGTGGGAGCAGGAGATAGAGCTATCTATTGAGACTAGCCAAGCAGGAAGAGAAGAAAGTGGTTTCCTAAGGATGTGTCATTCCCTCCCCAAGCCTGTCCTGAATCTCAGCATGATTTTTATGCCCAGGAAGAAATGTCTGTCTTATTAAGAACTGGGACTTCATTTTTGTAGTACTCGCAGTCACACTGGGCCCAGGATGGCAAAATGTATGCAGTGCCTGGCCTGGGGCCTGGCTCATCTAATGTGCCATCTGAGCATCTGACCAAGTCATACAGCTATGACCAGAACTGGAGAGAGTTGGATCTAGACTGCATCTCTGGGACTCCTGTGAGCCTGGAAAACAAAGAGACAAGGAAACATAAAATCCTACTCAGCCCCTGCTGCTGCTCAGGCCCTGTGGGGTCATGAGCTATCAACCTTCAAAGGCCACGCTGCCCACACAATGACCATCCCAGCTGGCTTGTTAGGCATCACCTAACAAGAAGCCATGTGTCAGCCACACGCCTCTCTGACCACACGCTCTGCCCATTGCATTTGTTTTTCCTCTGGGTGGTGTGTGCACCAGCTCTCTTTTCCTGGCCATCTGCTGTTTGGGTGGCAGGCAAGCCCTCTGGGTGCCAACAGAATGGCAGCCAGTGACGGGAACAGCTCCACAGGAAAATGGGTTGTGTGTGGGAGGCCCTAATGTTGGACTGCAGCCTACAGGGTGGACAGGGTGCCAGGTGTAGGAACTGGTTTCCTCAGCATCCCAGCCCAGGGTCTGACTCCCAGAGTGAGCACTTTGTAAAAATAGGTTTATAGGAGAACTGAGAGTGGAGAGACATTTGAGGGGTGGGCTGGGAGCGGGGAACACAGAAGTCACAGTCAATGTCACCCCAGCCTAGCACCAGCAAACTTCTAAACACATGTACAGTCTCTGGAGGGTTTCATTTCTGGTCAATCTGAGCTTCACGCTGTCTTCACACTGAGCAGGTGCCAGGGGGTGACTCCCCCTCCCTCCACCATCACCTCTGCACTCACTGGGTAGCATGTCATGTCTGCCCATGTTCATGTCAGAGTCAGGACATGGGTACAACTCACATGGCCATCAGCAAAGGATTAGGTAAGCAACTTGTCTACCTACGTGTGACTGAATGCTATTCAACCCTGAAAAGGAAGGAAGTCCTGGCATCCACTCTGATGTGGATGACTGAGTGGACACTGTGGGGTTTGGGGAGAAGAAGTCAGTTTCAGGAGAACCACACAGTATGCAGCTTTACTGATATGAGGTCTCTAGAGTGGTCAGAATCAGGGAAACAGAAAGTAAATAGATTGGGGCTGTTGCCAGCTTTTGGTTTATGGGAAGATGAAAAGGTCTAGAGATTTGTTTCACAAAAAAATGATTAAAATGGTTAACAAATTAACACATAAAACACTTATAAATGGTAAGAGCACCCGACAGGGAGCCCCACAGGGAGGGCACTCGCAAGGACAGGCAGGCTAGGGAGGTGTCTACAGTTGTTCCCGGCTAGAGGAGACTGCAGGCAGCTCAGAAGCATCTCTGAGCACCCGATGGAGCCCAGAGGAGCCAAGCGTCCCGCAGCGCCTCAGCGCCCTCTGCTGGTCAAGCCTGGTGAAGCGCTCAGCCGGAGGGAACTGCAGTACCTTGGGGTCTCCAGCAGGCTCTTGGGCCTGGAACTGGCTTCTGCCAGCAGGGGAAAGAGGGCTCTAGAAAGTGAAACCCTGAAATATGGTTAACTGGACTTCATGAAATTCAAGCCTTGGGTTATCAAAAGCCACCATTAAGAAAATGAGAGAAGGCAGGCAAGGGGGATGCTGATCTCAGCCTCTTGGGGAAGGGGTTGGGGGATGCTGGGGTACAGAACAGAGAAAAAGATTTATAAACAGTGTATCAGAAAAAGATGTGTCAATAATGTGAAGACACAGAAAAGATAAAAAACCAAGTTTTTAGACTTAGGCACCACAAAGAGATGTGAAAGTCAGGCCTGTGGCAAACACCTGTAACCTCAGCTACGCCATAGAAGGCAGTGAAGTCATGAGCTCAAGAGCTCATGTCTTGCCTGGACAACTTGACGAGAACTGTCTCAACATAAGGGTGGGTAGGTGGGCTAGTGACGTGGTTCAGTGGTAGAGCCCTTGCCTAGCAATGTAAACAACCATCCGTTCAATCCCCAGCACCAAAACAAGGAAAGGGATGGGGAGGGGGAAGAGGAGGGAGAGGAGAAGGAGGGAGAGGAGCTGCATCGGATGTAAGAACAACTAATGGGGGCTGAGAGGCAACTTGGATTAAAAGCACTGGCTGCTCTTCCAGAAGACTCAGGTTCAATTCCTAGCACCCACATGTCTGCTTACAACCATCTCCACCTCTGGTTCCAGGGCATCCGATGTCCTCTCCTAGGATCTAAAGGCACCAGGAATGCACATGTTGCAAAGACTTACATACAGACAAAACAACCATATACAGCAGAAAGTCCACCCTCTGCCTTAAGCGTCCCCTGGGCATGAGGGCACATGCAGAGTGTAACTGCACAGTCTCTCACCTGTATCTGATCCTCCCCTCAGCTACCTGGGCAGAGCTGCTGGCTGGCAGAGGCAGATCTCCCCCCCTCCCCCCAGCCTGTCTCTTTGAGTCCTTTGCAGGATCCTGTGCTGGCCAACATCCTGCCAACATCCCACCATCACCTGCAGCCACCCGGCAGTAGCAAGTGCCTGGGTTCAGGCTACTGAGGGAACACATATTCCCTCAGGATTGGCTGGAGTCTCACAGAGGCTGCAGTCAGATGGTGTTGGGCTGAGGTTCTGCCTTCCAGGTGAATCTTGCTCTGGATAAGTTAGTGCTGCTGTTTGCTCACATGGGTGCCTCCTCAGGGCTGCTTGAGTCTCTTCCCATTATGATAAGTCATTCTGCCAGCGACAGTGACCCAGGACAGGAAAGCAGGCATTATAGTGCACTTCATGGCCTAGCCTCAAGGTTCACAGTCATCATCACCTCTGCTGTGATGTGTTGGCCACACAAACCAGTCACAAGTTACGCCAAGGGGAGATCCCACTAGGTTCTAGTACAGGAGCAAGGACCACCGACCACAGAATCAATAATTGGCTTTTAGAAATTAATTATTGGGGCTGGAGAGATGGCTCAGTGGTTAAGAGCACTGACTGCTCTTCCAGAGGTCCTGAGTTCAATTCCCAGCAACCACATGGTGGCTCACAACCATCAGTAATGGGATCCGATGCCCTCTTCTGCTGTGTCTGAAGAGAGCAACAGTGTACTCAGATATATAAAATAAATAAATATTTTTTAAAAAAGAAATTAATTCTTTTTTTTTTTTTTTTTTATGGTTTTTCAAGACAGGGTTTCTCTGTGTAGCCCTGGCTGTCCTGGAACTCACTCTGTAGACCAGGTTGGCCTCGAACTCAGAAATCCGCCTGCCTCTGCCTCCCAAGTGCTGGGATTAAAGGTGTGTGCCACCACTGCCCGGCAAGAAATTAATTCTTTAATCAGCTAAGGATGTGCACAGAGTTAGCTGCCAGAAGAAGTTAGCTCCATCATTTTTAGAGGACATGATGGAAAGAGACAGTAACTATGACAATCAGGTTGGATAAGCCATGGAGTGACCATAAAATAGAATAAAATAGAGTTGTCTGTGGTTGTTTGCCACAAAATAATGTTTTGACATATGAGGTCACCATGGTGCCTGTATTCCTAGCATCCATCTGAGAGGCTGAAGCCAAGGGATTGGAAGTCAGCTTTGGCTACACACTGAGATCCTGTCTCAAAACATAAATGTTATGGCTTGGGAAGAAGCAGCCATATCACATGGTTTAGGGAGAAAGTGGCACCTACGGAAAGATTCTTGTGTTGCAACGGATCCTCATAGAAAGGCACCGGACACAGATGAGATGTGTTTCCAGGTTTGATGGCAGATCAGCAGGTGTCAGACCCTGAGCCTTGCCATGTGGGGAAGGGCTTTCTCAGCTCACCTGTCTTTCTGTATCAGCTGAAAGCAGGCAGCAGTAATTGTGGCTGGTTCCCAGTTGTGACTATACACATGCTCCGATTGTGTTTCTGGGAGCTTTTGTTTTCCACTGCAGGAGGAACATGTCTGGGATGCTGTGGTCCCAAGAGCAGCAGCCAAGTGAACAAACAGGCCTGGTGCACTAAGATCAGCCCCATGCTGGCCAAGGAACAGGAGTAAGACGTAAACACTTGAGCGGATGTCTCCCAAGCCCAGTCGTGGTTACGGACGAATGAGGACATTTGTTATTTCTGGGCAGAATATTCCCGTCCCACCTGCCCCCCTTTCACTGTGGTTTTCTAAGTTTTCTAACAGAGAACATGCTTTTATGATAAGAAAAGAAATTTAAGTATGCATATACTTAAATCAAGCTCTGGGAAAGTTTACAAAGAAGACACGGTGGAGGTGGGGTGCAGAGGAGAGATGGTTCAGTAGATAAAGCACTTGATTCACAAGTGTCAGGATCTGTGTTTGGATCCCCCAGAACCCATTTAAGGTTGATGGGCTGTAGCTCACATCTATGATTCCAGTGCTCCTATGGAGGGATGGGAGGCAGAGTCGAGAATTCCAGGAAGGTCAAGAGTCAGCTAGCCAGATACATGCAACAGCAAACACATATGTCACAGACCTCATCAAGAGCAAGTCAGCAGGTGAGGACCAACAAGCACTCAAGGCTTCCTCTTACTCCACTTATGCCTTGTGGTATACACCCCCCCCCCCAAACATAGACACGTGTACTATACACATACTACACACCGAAAGAAAAATACAACTTGGCCAGGTTTGGTGGCAGAGGACTGAGGCAGGAGGATGGTGAATTTGAGGTAAGCTTAGGCTGTATAATGAGATACATCTTAAAACAGATAGAGGGATAGATAGATAGATAGATAGATAGATAGATGATTGATGGGTAGATGATAGATGGATGGATGGGATGGATGAATAGATTGATTGATAGACTGATAGACAGACAGACAGATGATATATTGAAAACAAACCCTTTTCCTGTCTATTCCCAGCCTCATACAGACATTCTGTAACCCACAATAATCACAGGGGCTTAGATAGCCTGTCTTTTCTCTGGTGTCTTTTATAAATACGCATCTATGTTGGTGCCTGGCCTCAATGGCCAGTGGCTGTCACAGCATCCCACCAAGTGAATATAATATATCATTCAGTGTGCTTAAGTCACTCCCACCTTTGGAAACCTAAATTATTTCTTCCTCATTATGCCTAAGGCTACCTTGAGGGCAGATCTTAGACTCTACAAAAGCATGTGAAGAGACCTGAACCTGGGAGACGCCTTTTCACAAACCTTTGTTCATGTTGAAGAAAAAGAAATTCTGTACCAGCCAAGCCTTTAAGTTTCCAATCTCTGTTTCCAACAACTCAGTGACTTATTAATCTCTCCAAGACACTGTATCAGCATTGGTTTTTAACACAGAAATGCTATAAAATTCCTAACAGATGAACTGTGGTTTGGCTATGGTTGGGATGCATTCCTGGGTTGCATGTGTTACGATCTGATTGTCATTGTGTGGTACTTATCAAAAATGGAAAGGAGCCTAGGGACATAGGTTAAAAAAAAAAAAAAAAAAAAAGCCAGGGATGCTGGTGTGGATTTACACTCCCATCACTGGGGAGGCAGAGACGGGTGGGTCCCTGGGCTCAATAGCCAGCCAGCTTAGCCTACTCAGAAAGGCCCAGGCAAGTGAGAGATCTATATTTCCTGAGCAATGACACATGATCTTGGCATCTAGTCTCCTCAAGCATGTGCACACGTATGTATACATGCACATACATACATACACACAAATATGCATACACAAGGGGAGGAGACTCAATCCAACCACAGTGGCAGAGACACGACTTTTGGGAAATGACAATTATTCTGGAAGGTTCCTCAGAGTGGACTTCCCCTCTCCCATCCCTGACTCATCTTGGTAGATTTCTAAGAAGAGGGACCAAGGAGAGAACACACACACACACAATCTGCTTCCTGCCTCTACTGATGTGATACCCCAGCCACCTCAGAACCCTGAACCCCCTTTCTTCCTCACTTTACAAGTCTGTGGCATCAAAAGGAACATCATTCTTTTTTGTTTGGCAGGTTTTGTTCTTGTTTTTTTTTCAGACAGGGTTTCCCTGTGTAGCCCTGGATGTTCTGGAATTCGCTCTATGCACTAGGCTGGCCTCTAACTCAGAGATCCACCTGCCTCTGGCTCTGCCTCTGCCTCCTGAGAGCAGGGAATAAAGGCATGCACCACCACCCAACTAAGAATATTCTTTTTGGGTGTACTCAGAAGGACAGTAGATGTAGAAGAAATAACACAGACCAAGTTGGACATCTAGGGAAGCTGGCACCATCAGGGACTCAGAAGTCACACCCTGACCATGAGACACTGCTCTCGGCTTAGTGAGAGGAGAGGTGAGGTGGGAGAGTTCCCAGACCTAAGTGACTGGTGTCACCACTGAGGACCAGCTTCTTAGCAGAGGTGTGACCTGGGTCTCCATCTCTCTCCCCTCCTCTTCTCTCATTTCGTTTCTCTCCCCCTTCCTGTTTCTATACCCTCCCCCACCTCAGCCTATGGTGACAGGGAGTCTCCTCCCCAGGACCAGGAATCTTACTACTGACCCCAGACAACACGTTCAGCTTGAAGAAAGAGCTGGAAATCTGGCCCCGTGCAGGGCAGGCGAGCCCAGCCCTGCTGGTGAAAGGCTATTTCTGTCCTCCCTGAGTTCACATGGAGACATGCCATCCCTGCCTATAAATGCCCCTTTGTGCTAGGAGGTTCTTATCCACTCAGGAGATGCCCAGCAACAGGCCTGCTGGGCTAGGCTCCCTGCCAGCCGTCGCCATCTGAGCCAAGGACAGGAAACGTGGCCTTTGGGGAGCGGCCCCAGAGGCAGCTCTGCAGAACATAGGCAACGCCCATAGGCAGGATGGGCAGTGTGTTTCGTCAGGCCTGCTCGGGACCCTCCTGAGCTGTGGGGGATATCCGACTTCCTCTCTGGGAACTCTTCCTTAAGGCCCAAGTCTCCCAAAGCCTCCATACCCACTTCTTCAGACCTTGTCAACTCCCAAGTCTTCTGTGAGCCCAGGAGCGAGGAAAAGAAATGAAACAGGAAGCCCTGAGCTATGACCTTTATAGTGAGCAGGCCAGTTGTGACACCAAGGTCATAGGACAAAGGGCACACTAAAAGACCAAGCTCCCTGCTCCTCACCTGGTAGTCATGTTTTTGGTCTGTGTGGCAACAGTGCAAGCATTGCCTGTTAACCAGGCTAAATGTCCCATCATCCTGAGCTGGGCAGGCTTGTCCAGACTACACCCACCTGCATTCAAGTGTGTCAGCCATCCTGTGGCATAGGGGCCTCTCCTTAGGCCTCCCCCTCAGATCTTATGCAGCAAGGGAATCAATGACAGCACTTCACACCTATTCATCTCAAACAGACCACACCTATGCGTCTTGACAATCTACCATAGAGAGGACACCTGCCCTATCCCCACTCTGTCCCTTAACCAAATCTACAACTTGGGCCTTCTTCCTCTTTGGGGCTGCCGAAGCTATGCACTGGCTTGGAGCAGCTGTTCCAAACAGGAACATCAGCCCAGGACTGAATATGACTGCTGGGGAGTCTGGCATACTGTCTCCACTGATGGCGGTGGTAGGGGTCTTCTGCTTCTGAAATGTGTCTGAGTTTGAAAGTCATAGACCAAATCAGAGGCAAGTTAAGAAAGATATGCCCCTAGGCAAAGAGTGACTGGTGTTCCCATGGTAGATAAAACACACAGCTGGCCCCCATCTTGCCCTTGCCACAGCACGGAGGCAGAGGGTGGCAACAGAGCTTGAATCAAAGCCCTATTTTACTGGGGGCTCTGTGAAAGCATAAAACTGGATATCCTCGGTACTGAGGGGCATACCAGTTCATAGGGGAGGCAGAAAGAACCGTGAGGTAGATCCAAGCAACTGGATATGGTAGGCAGGGAGCCCAGAATAGACTGAACTCACTGGGCTCAACCTCAGTCCTCAAGTCTCAGTTCCCCTACCCCCTTCTACAGGCACAACTACCTAAGCAAAGGATGTCCGTAGCCTGGATCTGACCTGTGTCTATCCCAACCCCTCTATGGTGAGGGATGCAGGCCAGGTCTGGACCTCACACCTGTAACATACTTACTGCTCAGTGGCAAGTGCTACTTCCTTGAACTAGTTAAGAGAAAAGCCATTAAAATATGGACACTCCATAACTGCAGTCAGGCCGGAACGTGTTACCGTACCCTATTAGCCTGGATAACACCACAAAACTCAGTTCTTCTATTTATAAGCTATATGCCTAGATCAGGCAACTCTATCACTGCACTAATCTATTCCCCAGCTATGAGATCCCTTGCTACTTGTGGTTTCTCCAGGCCATGTGGTTCTGCTCCATCTTCCTTCCACCTCCTCTTCCTCTGTCCTTCCTCTCCTGTTCCCTACTCTTCCTCCACTCTCTAAAACCTTTAGCCCCACCTTTCGCTTCCACTGACTTTATTTGACCAGTTAAAATGGAGAGAAGGTTCACATGAAATCACCACTCCTTGTTGGGGCAGCCCCTCTTGAGGAAGCAGAATTAACATCAGAATACAAACAGCATCAGGGCAACCCACAACTGGAACATGCCCCCTCATTCTCCTGCATCATCTGTGAAAGGGGTCTCCGTGATACAGGGTTGAGAGGAAGACAGGTGTTTTGAGCCCTTGATGAGCTAAGTTTGGGGGAGCACAATATATAGAGAGGAATGGCCAGACACCCCCAGGATTCTCTGGGAATCTTCTTGGGAATAGCTGGCTAAGAGTCCCCTATCTGTGTCTGACACGGTTCCTGTGGGTTTGCAACGATTGGGTTAGCACTGATCACTTACTTAGACCCCATTTACTAAGGAAATACTGCCTCCTCATGACTCCCCAGCTCCCAGACAGGCTGAGTTCAATGGCGAAAGCTCAGCTCAACCTGCACCATCAGAAAAAAAGCAGGAGGTGCGAGGAGAGATGACCTCTTTCTTTGCCAAGCCACAAGCCACCTACCCCCCCCCCACCCCCAACCCCCACCCAGCCAGCCTGCCGCCCTCACTCCCACACTCTCTGACCAGTGGCTTGGTGGACCTCAGTGCGGTCCATGTGGGGGCCAAGAAGAAGGAGTCCAGGCAGCCTCTGTCATTAGTGGTTTGCTGATCACAGCCTGGGCCAAGGGACACCTGGCATCATGCCTAGGGGATGGATTGAGGATGTAGCCAGGCCATGCCCCAGGCAGACACCAGATGGTGGATAGCACCTGAGCTCTAAGGTGACCCTCCCTTCCAGGCTGACTGTGGTCAGACACTGGTCAGGATGGGGCACACAATATCCTCACAAACACACAAACACACAAACACAGTGTTTTCAGGCCCATACCCAGGTGCAGGGAGGTCCCCAGGGAACAGGTGCATGGCCATCAGGTGACAGCCAGCTATTGGAGACTGGGCAGAAGCACAATGGCCCTCAGGTTGAAAGGTCTCAAAGGGACAAAAGAAGAGCAGAGCAGAGGCAGGGGAGGGCTTTCCCAGCCTTCAGAGGGTTTGACTGCCCTTTTGTTTTGTTTGTTTGTTTTAAAGGCATGATCTCCTGTATCCCAGACGTGTCTTTATAATCCTCCTGCCTGCACCGTCCTCGCCCTGGGATTACTGCATACACTAGTGCTCTGGTTTTATATGATGCTAGAATGGAACCTAGGGCTTCATGCACACTACACAAGTACTCTATCACCCCCAGCCAGTGTTAAGATTTTAAAACTAGAGTTGAGTTCAGCTGATGGGTGTCAGAAGAAGACTAAATCACAGCAGTTTCAAAACAAGATAATTAGTTTTTCGTACAGTAAGAAGTCGGCAGACCGGAGCCCGGGCAGAGCCTGTGCTCCAGTTGTTAGGAACACAGGCTGCTTCTGTCTTTGGCTCTGCTGTGCAAGGCTCCCCTGCTCAAGGTCCCCTTGAGGTCTAATATGACTGTCTTTACATCATTTCCGGTTGGCAGGAAGGAAGAATTAATGAATGAAGCTAAACTCTGGAGTGTGGGGCAGAGGGCCCGGCACCATGACTCCCTCCCTGACTATGTGCTCAGATGACAGGTAGGAACAGTGTCATTAAGGTATGCCACTGTCACTCTTGACCTCATATTCTCTCTCTCTCTCTGTAATGGAATGGCATTCTCTGCTTGTGAAGACATGGTCTGTCCCACAGGTGTCTAACCACTGTGCCCCTCATGAGTAAAGCCGCAACTCTGTGCTGTGTAGGGGCTCGGACCCCAGTATTTCACCCAGGTTCCTGGGGCACATGGATAAGAGGCCCCAACTTTCCCTGGAAAGGCCTCTGGGACATGTGAGGCCTGTGTGTGGGATACCCATCTCCCCCAAAGCTAGCATGGTTGGATCCCAGTCTCCAGGCCACCAGGGATAACAGGCACCCTACTTCTACAATGAAGTGACACCTGTGGGCTTGCTCACTGTGACAATGCCTGTGCCTATCCTCTGCCCTGCTAAGGCCACAGGTACTAGCAACCTTTGTTCTGAGACAGGATTTCTTACTGGCCTGAAGACCACCAAGTCGGCTAGGCTAGTGGGCTCCTCAGGGAGCCCCAGGAATCTGCTTGTCTCCATAGCTCTGGTGTTGGGATCATGAGTGCACACCACTGCACCCAGCTTTTAAAATGAGGATTCTGGGGACTGAAGTCAAGTCCTCATGTTGTCAAGGAGAACATTTTTACTGACTGAATCATCTCCCCCAGCCCAGAGGAGCTTTTATTAGCTAGGAGGGCAGAGCTGCTTGCTGCAGGTAGTACCTTTAGGAGAAGCTGGAAACAAAACCTTCAGGGCCCACACATGCCTTCTTCAGAGCTTTCCTGCTTTGCAGACTAGGATGTAACCCCAAACCCCACAGTTCAGAATGGGCAGGGTGTCTGAAGTGTATACAGCACAGATCATTCTGTTTCTATTGGCGCGAGTGACACAGGAGGGTCTCCCAGTGCTACGCAAATAGCCTGAGATACTGGCCTTGAGCTAATTGGTAGATTCAGTGCCTTCATGCAAACAGATGCAGGCATGTTTGTGTATGGGTTTTGCATATACACAGGGCTCAGCCGCATGTCTCTGGACCCTTTCCTGTCCTGATTCTCTCCTGAGGACACTTCCAGTGGTCATGTCCCTATGGACCATCTGCTCAGAGCCAGCATCTAGAGGAGGGTCTTACCTTCTCAGCATTTCCAGGCAGATCTTGAAACCAGATGGGCAGCAGGGATACAGTGGATGCTGTCCCTTTAAGACTTGACCTGGGTCAGATCCAGCAGAGAAAAGTCTGGTGAACATTCCTGAACCCAGAGGGAAGAGGGGCATTGTCAAAGGCAAGAAAGGATGACCCAGCAGACTGGAAACCCCTCTGCAGACTCACTTAGAAGGGCAGCCAGCCAGCAAAGCTTGATATGCCTCGGCCTTTCCTCTCTCCCGCTGACAGCTGAGGAAACTAGGACTGGAGGAGAAGCCCTGCCCAAGGCCATGGGTGGAATACCAAGTAATTGCAACAACACAGTGTGACAGCTCAATTGTTCCATCACTGTCCTCTTGTGTCCCTCTGAAATAGAACTAAGGACCCTCAGCTGGAGTTGCCCAGGGGCTCTAAAGACTGAATAGGTTCCTACAATGTCTCAGAGGCCTGCCTGCCACCTGCAGCCTGCCAGAATGGAGCTCGCGCGCGCGCACGCGCGCACACACACACACACACACACACACACACACACAGACACCTCTGCATCTTCTGGAGTACCCACATGGACGATGCTGCCCACAAGAGTAGGAAGGGGCTACTGACTGGGATGGTTACTGATGGCTAGCATGCATGTTACCCATTTGGATTTCCAGCAGGGCTGGCAATGTAGTCCAATGGCAGAGTATTTACCTAACATGAACAAGGCTGTGGATTTGATCCCTAAGGTGATCGTGAGCATGCACACTCGCATGCACTCATGCATGCACACACACACTACAGATTTCCAGCACCAGTGGCCAGTCAGTGAGGAATCAGTGACCTCAGTGGTGAACCATCACTACCACTGCGACAGGCCACATGTCATACCTTGTCTGTGAGAGCAAGCACCTCAGGCAATACTGAGGCTGTGACAATCTCTCTGGGCCTTGTATCCTCAGCTATAAAGTAGGTACTATGATTTGGTATTATTGTTACTTGGGAACTCCTTTGTTGAAGTATTGGTCCCCATCTGGTGCATCTAAGCACTGCAAGGTGTCTCGATCCCCTGGGCTTTGATTTAATCAATGGATTCACAATCTGAGGCAGTACTTGGAAGAGTAGAAATGGTATGAGTGAGGCCTAGGTAGAGAAGATGGGTCACTGGAGTGTGCCTCTGAAGGGAAGACTATAATTTTTTCAAATCCTATTTTTAATGATGGTTCTTAAACGCTTTAACCTACCTTGTAGCCCACCACCCACCAGAGGTCGTGGGAAAGAAAGGATACAGGGGAGGGGGGAAGTGGACCTGTTTAGAAAGGTTCTCTGGAGCAACTCCCACCTGTGCTGTCTGGAAATCAGCAGTTCAGTTCACAGGTCAGCAGGCAGTGGCAGCTCAATCCACTAGCAAACACTTCACGGATATACCAGCAGTCCAGTTCGGTAAAGTCAGGTTAGCACTAGCAGAGACAGCCAGAGATTTAGCCTTGGCTCCAGTCAGCAGGAGGGACCCGGAGGGACGCCAGGAGAAGTTCTGGGCTGAGCCTCTCTCAGGGAAGCAAAGATCAGCGAAGACTCCAACCCAACAAGTGTTGCACAGCCAGCTGTACCGGCAAGCCAAGCCCTCTCTCCATCGCTCCATGGAATCCTGTTTAAAACCTCCAGACATCATGTGTCCTCCACGTGCCTTTCCTCAACACAGATCTTGCCTCAGCAAGGCTCTTGCCTCAGCACAGGTCTTGGAAGCCAACAAACTGCAGCACACCACCAGAAGTTTTCTGATATGTTTCTCTCTATGGTGTCCCAACAAATGCAGCTCAACTATGCAATGTAAGGCGGACCAATACATGAATGTCATTAGCGAAGAATCCTTCATCACGTGTCCTTTCCCGTGCTTTCGTTAGCAGAAGATCCTCTCTCCTGTGTCTGCTTCAGTGAAACGTTCCTTCACAAGTCGGCCTTAGCCTTTCACACCTGTGTCCACTTTAATGAAACATTCCTTCATGTGTTTGCCCCAGGAAAACACCATCCAACCAACTTTCCAAAGAACCCTTCAGTTTCCACTTCAGTAGACCTTTCCCTGGACCCTTTATTTGTGTGTTTGTCTGCTTCCTGGCCATGAGCAGCTTCCCTCTGCAGTGCCCTTGTGCCATAATGTTTTAGCCTCACCTCAGGCCTCCTATAACAGAGCCAGATGAAGCCAGCTGACCACAGACTTGAACTTCTGAAACAGAGTTAAAATAATGTCCTTTAAGTTGCTTTGCTCAGTTACTCTGTCATAGAAGCATGCTACTGTAACACAATGGGCCGAGATAGCCTCCATTGTTTTGTTCCACAAGACATGCCAGGCCCCAGGCTGAGGTATCATAGGCAAGCACTGTCACGGCTGCCCTTGCATGTCCTGGTGCTCCCCAACTCCTGCTCCAGTGTGGGGTCCAGCCCAATAGGGACTTGGTAGGCTGACCTGTGGGCTGTGGAATTTATACACTCAAGTTAGTATAAGATTCCCTTGCATCCCAGGGTGTACCCCTAATCCCAAATGGGCAAAGCATTAAGGAGTGAGAAGATGGAAGAGCCAGAAGCTAAACAATCAGTCTCAGTCATGGAAACAGAAAGGGCCAAGTTAGAATCTAGCCACCTTGCTGCCCTCAGTCTCTGTCCCTAGCCTCCTTGGGTGACACAGAGGTACCGAGCATCAGAAACAGTCTCTGAAGCTGGGTAAGTGGAAAATCCCATTTTCTAACAAACACCTTTGACTGGCTGGCACTTTCTGTGCTGTCTGTTTTACTTCTGACACCAACCTGAAGAGTTGGGCATCCCATTCATGCATATAGAACAAGCACTGGTTTCCAGGGCCCTTGTGAAGATCACCTGTTCAACTTGAAAATATTACTGAGGTTAGGGACAGCAAAAACAGTCCATTACATGTGTCCCCCAAGGAGTCCCAAGTGTGGCCTACTGGCCTGAGAGCTCTTGACTGAGCCTTTCCCAGGTGTGGAGGAAGAATGCCATTTCCCAGAGCTGCCCATGTGTGTGCACAGATGCACAAATGTGAAGATGTCAAAGGACAAGCTTGGATGTCATTCCTCAGAGAGTGGAACCTTTTGTTCTAGTCAGGGTCTCTCATTTGCCTGCAAATCCATCAAGAAGGTTAGGCTAGCTGGCCATGAGCTCCAGGGATCCACCCATGTCTCTCTCTGCTCCTCCTTTGCCATTACTAGAATTACAAATATGTGCACCACAGAACCGGGCACTTTAGGTGGATTCAGGAGATCAAAATCAGGCCCTCACACTTGAAACAATCACTCTACTAACTGTGTCGTCTCTGCAGTCTTTTTTTTTTTTTTTTCAAGACAGGAGTCTCTCTGTGTAGTCCTGTGCTGGAACAAGCTCTGTAGACCAGGCTGGACTGGAACTCAGAGATCTGCTAGCCTCTGCCTCCCAAGTGCTGGGATTAAAGGCACATGCCACTGCCTGGGTTACTTTATCTATCTATCTATCTATCTATCTATCTATCTATGTGTGTGTGTCTGAATTTGTGTCAGGCAGGCATAACAGCTCATGCCTTTAATGCCAGCACTCAGGAGGCAGAGTCAGATAGTTCTCTATGAGTTTGAGGCCTAATCTAGAAAGTGAGTTTCCAGGTCTGACAGTGCTACATAGTGAGACCTTTGTTTAAAAAACAAAAAAAACCCAAAAAAAACCAAATTGTTCAATAATTGCTATTTATTAAATAAATAATTTCACACCAATGTTGGATCCCTTGGAACTGCAGAGTTTACGACTCCTCCAGTGTGGTGCTGGGAATCAAACTCGGGTCTTCTGCAAGAGCAACAATGGTTCCTAACTGCTGAGCCATCTCTCCAGCCCTCCTCACCCCTTAGCCCTGTTCTTAAGAAGTGTGGCACCAGGCTTCACAAAGTGCTGGCCTCTGTACCTCTTATTTGTGTCTGGCTGTCCATCTGCTCCATAGGGCAGGCTTCTGTTTGGTTCCAGTCTATAGCACCTGCAGTAGGACCTGACATACAGACAAACTTGGGTACCATTTCTTTCTTTCTTCTTTTTAAATAATTTCTTTGTTCTTCTATTTTATGTAGATGGGAGTTTTGCCTGCATGCATATCTGGTACCCACAGAAGCCAGAAGAGAATGTAAGATCCCCTGGAACAGGAATGAGAGACGGTCATGAGCTGCCACGTGGTCGCAGCCAGCGCTCTTAGCTACTAAGCCATCTCTTCAGCCTAGGTATCTTTTTTGCTTTTGAGACAGGGTTTCTCTGTGTATCCCTGGCTGTCCTGGAACTTGCCCTGTAGACCAGACTGGCCTCGAACTCAGACATATACCTGTCTCTGTCTCCAAGTGCTGGGATTAAAGGCTTGTGCCACCACCTCCATCACCAGGCTGGCACAGTTTCTTAACCTCTAATCCTCTTCCTTCTGGAAGAGGGATAAGGGACAGGGGGTCAACAGGTTCACTTGGCCATTAGCAAACTCCAGCCTTATGCTAAGACACAAGCTGGCAAGAAGGTGCAAAGAAAGAAGGTGAGTCACTCGGTCATGGAACAGTAGTTCTGGGCCCCAGCTTATAATCTCCCAAAGAGTCTCATAGTTGTTTACTCCTTGTGTGACTCTAGGAGACACCAGGAGAGAATGCTCAAATGTGGTATGGCACTCCTGAGGCCAGGCAAAGCATGGGGCCCGAGAGTGAGGTCAGGGTGGGGAGGAAGAGGGAACAGCAGCTGGTCTTTACTCCTGCACCTAGTGTCTCCTCGGACAACATTTCATCACCTTCACCTAGCTTCCTAAGCCAGGAGCGCTCTCAAGACATGGTACTGTGGCACAGAGGTCCATTGAGCCAAGGACTGCAGTAGCCAACCAACGCCTCATACCCTTAGAGTCTGGGCTATGATGTCAGCTCCTTCTGGACACTATACATTAGCTATCCCCTCTGCTTCCCTCCTGTCTCTAGTCTGTGTAGGAGGCCCTCCCTCATAAGTATCTCTATTCTCTAGGCAGAACAGCTGAGGGCCCTAGAGTGGAAAGCCTGGGGTAACCGTTGACAACCTTTTCCCGCGTTGAGTTACCCTGAAGGGACTTACAGTCTCATGGCGTGTCCTCTCCAAGGGAAAAATCTCACCATGGGGCAGCATGGGGCTCGCCCTTGGCCTCTCTTTAAAAAAGATCAAGTGCTCATGTTCAAAGTTTAGAGGGGGACCCGCTTGATCAACAACTTTGAGACAGGGTCCCTGGGGACCCCGGACGTCATCGCGAGGACAGGCGCCGGGCTGCTTGCCCTAGCCATCGTGAAGTAGCCTGAGAATTGGGGACATCAAGGCCAAAGATGTGTTACTCCGGCCAGGAGCGATTCCAGCAGCAGGCTTCTAGGCCAGGGCCCGCCCCGGGTGGAGGCGGAGTCCGGGGCGGCCGCTCACGGGGGGCGTGTCGGGGCGGGCCGGGGCGGGCCGGGGGTAGTCACACAGCCGTAGCCCGTGGCGGAGGCGCGGGCTCGCTCAGGCCGTGTGCTGGGCGGCCCGGGCGGCCGCACCATGGATCGGGGAACCGAAGAGTACGAGCTCAACGGCGACCTGCGCCCGGGCTCCCCCGGTTCCCCCGATGTCTCGGTAAGACCTCAGCACCGCCTGCCCCGGCTGCTGTGTGACCTTCGCCGGTGCCGCCCTCTCTGGGCCCTGCTCGGCAGTGGGCACCAGTGGGCGTCGGGCCCGGTACGCTCGGCGTCTGCACTGCGGGGTGGTGGTGGTGGTGGTGGTGGTGGCCGCTGCTTCCGGGCAAAGTCGTGCTTGATCTGTCCCGAGCGCAAGTGGTGGTCCCACGGGTCTGGGGCCAGCACAGCAGGTAGGCAGAGGCGCCGCGCGGTCTAGCTTGCTGCCGTCGCCCCGCTGTGCAGAGCCCGCGTCTGCCTGGCACCACTCCTCGGGTGGAGAAAGCTGGCATCCCGCTCTCCGGGACTCTCCTGCCTCCCACACTTCAATCCAACTTCCAGCGCCTCCAGGCTGTCTCCTCCTGCGTGCCCTGGGGTGGGCGGGGGAGAAGTCACCGCCTCCTGGTTGGAGGCCAGCACCAGGCAGACAGCTACGTCACCACACGGTGACTACAGGGGAAACCCAAGGCTGTGTCCCGGCTGTGGTCACCTGCCTATGAAAAACAGAACGCCACCTTCTCGATCTTCAGGGTGTTCATTCTAGGACTGTAAGGACCTGCCTCGAGTTTGCTCTGCCTAGTCTGCCAAGACCACAGCAGTGGTCGGATGCCTATGTTGAGGAATCATCCTTCCTGACCCCTCACCTCATAGTCTACCTCCAGGGCAGGGCCTGAGCATGCCAGGGCCCAGCCTTCGCTTGTACCACCCCGCATGGCCCTCTGTCCCTCTGTGACATGTTGACTTTGGACATTCCTTCTATTTCCGACCCCCCCCAGGGATGGGAGTGGGGTGGGAAATTGCACAAGGCTGGGATTTTCCACAAGTCCCTGCGGTGCAAAACAGACTGGAACAGAGACTTTCTGCCCAGGTTCCTATAGTGGGAACGGGGTTGTTTAAGGAGGAAGGACCAGAGGAGCACAAACGTCTGTCCCAGATGAGAAGAGAAAACAGGACAGAGCCCTGGGACTCGTTCAGGTATGCCAGCTGAGGCCTGGGCTCTGCCAAAATGTGTGAACACTCCGGAAGCAGTGGGCCAGGGACACCCTGTCTGAGTTCCTTTTGGGAGCCCATCATCCACCTGGGCCTTTTGTATGTGGGTCTAAAATAAAGAACCAGTGATTTCTCTGCCTTTAAGGATAAGGGATGCAAATCAGGAACAGGTGGATCAGTGGCTTAGAAGATGATTTGAAGGGGAACTGCCTGAAGGGGATCTGAAGGGGAAGTGTCTCTGACCAGTAGACCTGCCCTTCAAACTATGTCTGTTCAGCTCTGCAGGCAGCTGGAAGAGCTATGCCTCCCAAGTGAATTCTGAGCACAGACACAGAAGAGATTGGGTTGGATTACTCAGGGGTCACTGTCTTGGCTCTGGGAACAAGGAGAGGGATATTTCTTTCTTTGAAGAGCCAGGTGGAAGAATGAAACTACATTAGTTTCTCAAGGGTATGCAGGGTTGCCTGCTGGCCATAGTTAGTTGTTAGGGAGCGTAGAGGTCAGGGAAGGCTCCCCGTGTGGTGGGGTTATTTGCATTGGCTTACTGGAAGGACAGATCTGGCCCTCTGGTGTGAGTGGAAGAGCACCTAGGCAGTGGAAACAGTACAAGTGGAGACCAGAGGCTGGATTACTGAGAACATACAGGGTTGAGTGGGAGGTTTTGTCTAGAGTCACTGGGGACAGGACGTTTCTCTGAGGTGTGGCTAACCTTGAAGGCTCCATGCATGGTCCCCCTTCCCAACCTCAGGATCCTACCTCCAACTTTCTAAGGCATGTTATGTCATCTATGAAGTGACATAGTAAGCGCTTCTGTTAAAAAACTATATGGCTGATGGAAAGGAAATGCTTGCTGCAGAGTGCTACATGTGGCAGTGTTAGTTATGGAGACACTTTCCATGGTCTCATGGTGACATCCATAGACAACACTGTCCCCAGGATGAGAAGCCAAGGGAATCTTAGTTTCCCCTTTGAAAAAAGGGGTGTCACTACCTCCCAGGTAGTTGAGGCTTGGTTCCTGTCAAGTAAAATACTAGTCAAGCTCTGCCCATACCCCTCCAGATGCTAGGTGCCCCAGAGGCAACTACCTAAAGGCCCTGTTAGTGTTCACAGTCTGGTCCAGTTTTTGTGAGTTAGCTCACTTTTACCTGGCACTGAGAAACAGTAAACACCACTTTAATGTAGAAATGCCATGTTCATGCCATGATGCCAGAAGCAGCTTCATGTTAGACACTGCAGGAGGGAGGTGGCAGAGATGGATCTGGACCATAACCTTGTGGCACCTGCCCTGCTTTCTTGTCCCTCACTAAATAAATACAGGCTGAGGTAGCTATGGCCATATCTCAGGTCTCCATGTCATGGCATTATGTCCTGCACACTGGCCTTTCCTCTTCCTGGCCTCAGTTGCCAGGAGAAGCTTCCCATTTTCCTCCTTTCTGCTTGCCTGGCAGATCCTGGGACAGTCAGGATCTTTGCCAAGTTCTAAAGGCCACCCTAGTGGGCCTCCGGGTCACTCCTGGTCAGTTCTGACCTACAGGAAGTGAGTCTGCCCAGCCCGTGGCCCAGCTGCTGTGGGGACCCCACCTCCCATGCTTCCGGCTGTCTCACTGGGATTTCCTGCCGGGAATATATGTGTGAAATCAGGAGAAACTTCAGTCTCTCTTCTTGGGCTCCCAGGGCATGGGCAATGCAGGCTGGGGCACAGAAGGCTGGCATAGGTGGCTTTCTGTTCGATCTAGCTTAGGGGTGCATGCAGCTGCTACGTTCATACCATAGTAACCCCCACTGCCTACTGGTGTTTGACAGGCCCTCTGAGCAGTCCAGGCTGGGTCATCCGGGATTTATCTAGACTTTGACCTCTGGGTCACCTAGGACAACATTTTGGCTAATGGAAGACCTGTGCCTGGCTTGGCCTTTCTTTTCCTTGTATCTGTCTTTATTCCTGTGCTAGTTTTGCTCAGTGACTGAAGTTAAGTCACTGAGGAGAGCCAGACACGGAGAGTAGAGGAACATTCTGGCCTTGCCACTTGATGTAGTATGTTCCCACAGGTCAGAGCTGCTGAGCCCTGCCTTATAAACTCCTCTGCGTTTTCCTGTCTATTTACTGATAAGCAGTCACCTTGATAGCATTGGTGTGATGAGATAGGGAATGGCAGAGTGTGTCCGTGAAGGATAACACCATGCTTTGTGGGTCAAGCTGATGGGCACAGATCCTGTTGTGCTATGACTAAGCCAACTCTTAGGTGCCCAATCCCACCTCAGCCATGGACAGTCAGGTGGCCCTAGGCCTTATGACGAGGCCCTCATAAGCACAGCCCCCTGTGTGGGCTGACTAACCCACAATGGTCCTTCCTGGTTTTTAGAGGAAAACAGCCCACTTCGAACCAGTTCCCAGCTGCCGCTGAGGTTTCAGGGAACTCCTGCCTACCCTGGTACATATTAACCAGTGTGTTTTCTCCCTGATCTGCCCAGGTCACTGGCACAGACCTGGAAGGGTTTCCTATCATGATCAGGCAGCTAGTTAGGCCCACAGGGCTCCCTGGTCTGTGATTGGGTGGCCCAGACAGCCTTGGATCCATCCTACTAAACATCCCAGGAGAGGCCTGTGGAGCAGTCACCAGCGTGGCTCAGGGTCAGACCCTGGAGGTATCCTGCAAAGCCCCCTGAGCCCTGTCT
>JADRCH010000119.1:574424-645129 GCA_019843965.1 Rhynchomys soricoides | reverse complement strand
AGGGTCAGACCCTGGAGGTATCCTGCAAAGCCCCCTGAGCCCTGTCTACTGATCCCTAGTAGAGTAAAGTGTCTTATTATTCAGTTTCAGACAAGTTTCCCAGAGGGCAGCCCCAGATACAAAGATGGGGAGACAGGCAGCATGTAGGGACACAGAGCCAGACTGTGGAGAGGTTTAACGCCATTTAATAGCCTGCTTTGCCTTTGGGCCTGTCCCTCAGCCTGAGGCTCATATCACCATCTTACAGGGTAAAAGGTAAGCAGGTGGCTGATGGGTTGTAGCTTCTGTTGGTCCCAAGGGCTCTGAGCCACCTCAGGGTATTCCACAAGCTCTATGACTTAGCAAGACACAGAGGCTAAACAAGACTAGCGGACATCCTAAACTAGAGTCAGAGAGCCCCTTGAGATCTCAGTCCCTTCAGAGTCTCAACTGCCAGAGCTCTGGGCCCCAAAGCATAAGTTCACATTGTAGCCTGGCCCCTATTGCTGTGTGGCTTTGGGAGGAGCTTACAGTATAGAGAGGCTCAGTTTGCTCCCTGAGTGAGGCCAGCAGGGGCACAGGCATTTGTGACTAAGAGTCCTGAGAGCGGTGGGTGAGGGTAGGGACATGAGGTAGTTCATTCATGTTGCTCTTCCTTGTGACCATGTGGTCAGGAAGCCTTCAAAAGGTTCAGAACCAAAAGAAATTCTTCCTGCTGCCCAGCAGCCAGCAAGCTCAGCCTTGTGGGCTCATGTCATCCATTGCCACCAACTGAGCTACCAAAAGTTTCGCTTTTTGTGTCTGTGGATGCATATATGTGTAGGCCCATTTATCTGTATGCGCTTATGTGTTATATGTATGTGTTGTGTGACACATGGGCATGTGTACACAGCACTTTGAGCACATATGCATACTCATGTGCATCCACCCACATGTAAACTACAATACATACAACTGCATATACACATGAAATTATATACAAATGCCCGTTCCCCCCACACACACATGGAACGTGCTCCTGAGTAAAAATTTGACCCAAGTGAGCTTGCTATTCCAAGAAAACTGGTGGTTTGTGTTCTAGCTCAGGCTCAGGTAGCAGAGCCCGCCTGTGCCTCCCACCACCCATACTGACTGCCTTCTTGAACACATGACTTCAGAAGAAATTTCAGTTAGCGATACACACTGTCAGTTCAGTGGCACCTACTTTAGGCTTTCTGGCCTGCAGAGAATAGTCACGTGAGTATGGTGACGCCTGTCCCCACAGCCCTGCAGCACAGCCTCCAGTCCCTGCATCTTTCATGAGTCTAGAAACAGGATCTCTCAGGGTGGCCCCAGGTGGCTGGCTGCCAACAGCAGGCCCTGGCCACCTCTTTCAGCTCCATGCCCACTCCCTAGAAGCTACAGTGCAGGGCTCGATGGCTCAGGGCAGCAGTGGACAAAGGACTTAAGCCTAGGTTTGGTGAGATTTTCCTAGGTAGCTGAGAAGGGGCCGGACCAGGGTAGCTTGAGGGAGCCGACTGGCTCAGTGAAAAGAAGAAGCCAGCCATTTAAAGTTACCTTAGAATGAAGCAGGCTAGCCAGAGAGGTGACCTCTCATGACAGGAGAGGGCCAGGTCCTACCAGGGGAATCAAGGGTGGTATCCTGAAAGCAGGGGCCTCCAGGGAGAACCTCAGAGCATGGGGGTATCTGGAAGGGGAAGCCCCTGTGGGTAGAGAACTATCTATAGGGCCCCTTGTGACCGGCCATGTAAGAGAGGTAGGAGATGACCTGGGAAATGGCCTCTAGGGTGGGGCAGTGGCTGAAGAAGTGCCTACCCTAAAGAAGCATGGAACTGTATCTCATTACTCTGAGAAATCAGGAGATACACATCCTGTTCTACTGTGTTCAGGATGGTGGTGAATCTATTGAGCACCTGCTGTGTGCTCTTGGTGCCACATAATCATGAGACGCTGTAGCTCAGCAAGGTAACCAAACCATCCTGTAAGGTGATGCTGAAGCTGAGGGTGTTGTCTGTGTGTGGGGTCCCACTGAGTGGGGTAAGGCTGAGGTTGGAAGGTGAACCAAGGCAGGATAGACCAGACTTTTGGGCTCAGCCCAGGAAGGATTATTAGTTGAAGCCAGAGCCGGTATGCAGGGGCCTGTCTATCTATTACCCCCTCATTTCTCTTCCTGGTACCTGCAGGAACCTAGACTCTGGGGGAGGGGAACCAAGTGTTCATAGGCAAGGAAGATTACCTGCAGCACAGAATAGTGAGAGATGGGCTTTCCCTGCTGGAGACCAGTGTATGTGTATGCTGAGGCTGGTGTCCTGGTTTCTTTCTCTACAGAACTTTATTCCAGGGTAATGATCATTTGCCAGGTTTAGGGCAACAGAAACCCTACCTTCAGGGGCCTTGGCAACTCTCTGTAGCCCCAGAGAGGGTCAGAACTCTGTCCTGACCTCTTCCTATAGCTCTCCCCAGAGCCCCAAATTGACCCTGTTCTGCTGACCACCTTGCTCCCCACAGCCACCCCGCTGGGGTTTGAGGAACCGACCCATCAATGTCAACCATTATGCCAACAAGAAGAGTGCCGCAGAGAGCATGCTGGACATCGCACTGCTCATGGCCAACGCATCGCAGCTGAAGGCCGTGGTGGAGCAGGGCAATGACTTTGCCTTCTTCGTGCCTCTCGTGGTCCTCATCTCCATCTCTCTTGTGCTGCAGATCGGAGTGGGTGTGCTGCTCATCTTCCTGGGTAGGACCCCTGGCTGCTTGCACAGCCCCAGGGATGGGTAGGGAGATGTGTGGGGGTGGGTGGAGCAGTGGTTCTACCTCAGATACTTGGCCCTCAGGTAGTCAGGCTTGTTGGTCCACGCTGTGGCTCCCCACATCTGACCCTGCTCTTTGAAAGCAGAGTGAGGTTAGGGACCTCAGGGTATGGAAGGTGGGATAGTGCAGGGGAAGGGGGAATTGGGTACCTGCTTCCTTAGGTCCCTGTGGCTCCCTGCTCAGACCAGCTCAGGCCTGATCCAGCTGCCTATGTCCAATAACAAAGAATAGCCAAGTTATACAGGAGACAAAGAGACTGTTACCTAGGAAGCAAGGAGAAGACCGTGGATCAAAAGGTAGGGCTACAGGGAGATGTGATGTCTTGTGAGGTGAGAAGGGGATCCTGGGGCAGGAGGTAAGGAGGGGACTCTGGAATGGAGAATGAAGAGTCAGGGGTTCTGGATAGAAGATGACTCTGGACCCAGAAAGATGATCTTGGACCTGGACCAACTCTTCTTCCTGGTTCTGAGTGAAAATCCAACATGTAGAGTATAACCACTAACTCCCAAACCTAACCACTGATTGTCCTCTCAGCAGATGACCCACAGGTGACCATAGACATAGATGGAGAGCTGATAGGAAAGTGGGCTGGGGTTGCCAGGGCAACCTTGGTGCCTGTCCAGAGCAGAAAATGTCATCAGGAACAGCCAGGGCCCCACATTTAGGCAATGTGACCTCAGACTAATGAGGGATGTTCTGAGATCTCACGGTCTGTACCTGTGCAATGGGTATGTTAGCAGAGCCTAGGGTAGATTAGAGGTTCTGTAGAGTAAGCCTCATGAGGAGTTCAGTGCTTTTGCCTTTGAAACGAAACCTGGCCTGGCTTGGCATCCAGAAGTGGCATCTCAGCACTTAACCTACCTGGGCCTCTTTTCCTCATGGAGAAAGTTACCGATTTAAAAAGGGGGGACATCCAAGCTTAATTTTAGCAATGCAGGCAGTTTTTCAGTGGGGAACAAAACCCTAACTATGGCCGTGAGCCCGGTCCTCTTCACTCAACACTCCCTAGACACTTTGATCCAGGCCAGGCTTCCCTGAGAAGCATCTACCCCTCTCACCCACAGTCAAGTACGACCTCAACAACCCGGCCAAGCATGCCAAGCTGGATTTCCTTAACAACCTGGCCACGGGACTGGTTTTCATCATCGTGGTGGTCAACATCTTCATTACGGCCTTCGGGGTCCAGAAGCCTGTAATGGACATGGCACCCCGGCAGTAGGACACCTAGGTAAGTCGGCAGGGGAGGCTGAGACCCATTGCTGCCACCACCATGGGGGGCTTGTAGGTGTGGTGGGCTCTGGGATGGCTATCCCTCACATATGGCATGACCAGGCCATTTAATAATCACAGGATGTAGTCCTTGATACCCCCTGAGTGTGTAGGTCATCTGGCCAGGACAAGGGTGCTAGGGCCTGTGGGAACATAGCCCCTGTCCTCCTGGCCTCTCTCCTTCATGGGTGTCTCCAGAGGCTTCAAGTTCTTGCTGACTGCATGGTCTGCTGCTGCCGACAGCTGGAGAAATGGGGTTTACTAGGAGAGTGGCCACGGTCACTACTGACTGGCTCTTGTCACCATTATGGTCATGTCCTTTAAGTCCTGACAGACACCCAGGAATACTGTATTCAGTGTGGAAAGGGCTGCAGCACCTGGTCCATGGTGGACACATCCTTACACCCAAGGCTGAGTAGCCCTGATGCCCACAAGCTGGTCACGAGCATGAACTTAGCGCCCCTCCAGCCTGGGGCACTGTTAGCTAGCCTAGCAGCACTTATACCTGCCTCTCTTTTCATCTTTCCAGAGATCTTAAAGGGTAGATGACCTTCAGCCCAGCTGTCCAGACCCCCACAACTGCTGTAACCCCAAGGCATCCCTCTCCTGTGTGCAGAGCCCAAAGTGGCCACCACTGGACCATGGTCAGGGACAGACTTCCATCCAACTGTGACCACTGTGTGGGTGACCACCCAAGGCATGTGGGAACTGGATGCAAGGCCATGAAGATCAGAACTGGACAGCTCCACAGAAACCCATGCCAGGAGAATGGTCACTGCCCACCCAAGGACATGCAGCAAATCCATGATTGGACTTGACGAGGGGCCAGCTCTGGCCTCTGTCTCAGGACATTCCAGAAGGACCAGGATATGCCCCTCCCTTTGCTGATTCACCAGTGACCCTGCTTCTCATGGAGCCTGCACAGGTCACCCTGGAGACTGCTGCCTTTGTTGTTTCCTGACCCAGGGACCTTGGACAGCCATCAGTATCTGCTGGCTCCAGTAGCGGCCACTGGCTCCAGCCTCAGTGCCTGGGCTTGGCAGCCATCAAGAGGCAGCCATGCCCATGGGAGCTGCAGGTCATGCTGGTACCTTCTACCAGTAGTGACCTGGGAAGAGCCCCAGCCCCCAACTCAGGGGTTCAGGCCCCACTTTTCTAATCAGGAAAGACAATAAAGCTTATGTTGTGTTCTGCTGGGTTTCATGTGCCACCCTCTACTCTTGGAGACCATCTTCACTCCCAGACAGTCCCTCCCTGCAGGGTATTAGCATACTCAACCACACTTGGTTGAACTCTCAGCTTTCCTTCTGTCTAGGGGTAGGTTTTGAGACAGATGAGATCTGAGGCTCAACAGCCTTTTTACAGTAAATGCACAGGGACATTTCAAAAGAGGGGCTGGCGAGATGGCTCAGTGGTAAAGTGCTTACTGCACAAGCATGAGGACCCAAGTTTGAATCCCCAGCACCCATGTAAGAATCCAGGTGCAGTGGTATGTGCCAGGGTGGAAGGTGAGGTGGCGGGGAGCCAATGAGCCTCAGCTTCAGTAAGCTCTGGCTTCAAAAACTAAGATGGAGATGGATAGAAAATAATCCCTGATTTTGACCTCTGGCCTCTACAGACATATGCCACACAGTGCCACAAGTATATATTATGCACACACGTTTCGAGAATAGTTCATAGAACTCCCTCACACAGTGAACATCTTAGCAGGCATGTTATCTGCTGATTGGAAGCCTGCACTGCTGATCTCAGAATGTAGGAGGAATACAGGTGTCTGGGCCCCAACTACTACATGATCAGAAATTGGAGTCTGCCATTTTCTTGGGTACAAAGCCTGAAAGACACTAACTCCCTGCACTTAAACTGCCAAGTGTTTGCATGTCAGAACTAGAAACAGCCTTTGCTGGCTTTCCCAGAACTGCATATCAGCCTGATGCACACAATGACAGTGTGTACTGCAGACCTCAGTCCCATGCCCAGGGCCTGTGTTATTGTAGCAAAATATAACAAAACCCTACTTAGGACTGTGAGTCACAAGAAATAAGAGACTGGATGAAAAGAGACCAAGAAAGAGCTGTAGAGACTAGAATCCTGTGCAGATGGCCTGGGTCTGACCAGACCTGGCTTGGGGCCATATCTCCTGGCACTGTGCAGCTAGTGTGTTCCACCAACATGTGGGCTGGCCAGCAGCCACCTGCATGCCTGGACTCAGCAGCAGGATGTTGGCCAATGCATGGCTTAGTTCCTTCTTCATCAAAAGAGGAAATCCCAGATGGGACTAGAAGGGCTCTGAAGTGGCTTCACTGAGGCTAGCCTGTCACCCAAGCCAGATTCCCTGGGCAGGGTGGCTCAGAGTGAGCATGTAGCTTTCTCCACCAGGGACCTGTGCTCAGAACTGACCTTTGACCGGGCATATGCCTCCCATGATGAGATGAGGACCCCTCATGGCCTGATCTCTTGAGGGGAAGGGTGTCCTTGTCCCCCAACACCCATCACATGGTGGGTGTGTCCCTGTTCTCTCAGCCCTGTTCTCCCACACTCAGAGACCCATGCCACCTCCCCCCCCCCCAGCACTTAGCCTGATGCAAGGCCAACACTGACATGTAGAGAATGAGTGTCCTGGCTGGTTTTGTGTCAACTTGACACAAGCTGGAGTTATCACAGAGAAAGGAGCCTCCCTTGAGGAAATGCTTCCATGAGAGCCAGCTGTAAGACATTTTCTCAATTAGTGATCAAGGGGGGAGGGCCCCCTGTGGGTGGTGCCATCTCTGGGCTGGTAGTCTTGGGTTCTATAAGAAAGCAAGCTGAGCAAGCCAGTAAGAAACATCCCTCCATGGCCTCTACATCAGTTCCTGCTTCCTAACCTGCTCGAGTTCCAGTCCTGACTTCCTCTGGTGATGAACAGCAATGTGGAAGTGTAAACTCAATAAACCCTTTCCCCCCCCTAACTTGCTTCTTGGTCATGATGTTTGTGCAGGAATAGAAACCCTGACTAAGACAATGAGTTACACCTGCTGCATCTCCTGAGGCCCAGGGCCTCTGCTGGAGCTGGGAGAAATGGGTATACCCAATTGTGTGCTTTTTACTCTTTGTGTGTGTGTGTGTGTGTGTGTGTGTGTGTGTGTGTGTGAGAGAGAGAGAGAGAGAGAGAGAGAGAGAGAGAGAGAGAGAAGGCCAGCAGCAGGTGTCTTACTCAACCATTCTCTACCTTAATTTTTGAGCGGCATTTCTCAGGTAAACTTGGAACTCACTGATTCTGTTAGACCAGCTGGCCAGCGATGGCATTGCAGGCGCACACTGCCATGCCAAGTTTTTTCTGGAGGTGCTGGGGATCAGGTCCTCATGTTTGACAGCTGAGCATCTCCCCAACTCCCTGGCTTCTCTTGGGGATGAAGCTTTGGTCTGACCCAGCCCTCCACCCATCACTGCCCCATCCAGCCTGTGGCAAACACTGGCCGTGTCTGAGCATTGCTAATGTTATAGCATGTCCCTGAAGCATTTCTGTCCTCACCACATGGGTCCTTTAAGAACCTCTGTGGGCAGCGGGCCTTGGCTGGGAGGAGGGCCTATCTGAAGTGTTGAGGGGTTCCTGGCTAGCTGGACAACAGGTGTTTCCTTCTCCCCACACCTGTCACGCTCAGCCTACCACCTCTCCAGGTTCCTACATGCCTTCTCTCCTCCCTCTTGACTTCATTGGGAGACTCCATTTCCTATCTTTTATGACTTTCTTCCCAGATACTTAATTTTGGGAAAACATTGGCTCCAGTGCCTCTAATCTGGGAGGGGCTCCAGGAAGGACCCCAGCTGCTGCCCTCTGTACCCCAGCTCACTGCCCTCTGCCGCCATCCACTCTCCAGCCAGGGTAATTCCTCCCTCACACCCATGGCACCTGCTGGTTCAACTGCAAAATGGGATATGAGGATCCTTAAGACACAACCTTGCTCATCCCCCTGGGCCCTGGATCCTCAGCAAGATAGTACCAGGATCTTGATTTGTTATCAGATTAAGATTGATGAGACGCTGGGGATGGTGGCAAATACCTTTAATCCCAGTGCTTGGGAGGCAGAGGCAGGCAGATCTCTGTGAGTTCAAGACCAGCCTGGACTACAGAGTGAGACCAGACCATGCCTCAAAATACAAAAACAAATAAAAAAGTGGAGGGTGTCTATAGTGATTTAATCAGTGCCTCTCCAATCTATTCTATGCCATGCCTGCTGTCTGAACTGGGTCTCCATTCTCTCACCCGCTGTATAGATGAGAACCTGAGAACTGAGCAGCAATGGAACAGGACCATGTCCCTTGATTCTCGATCTCCCCAAGCACTTTTCAGGTACCAGTGTCCATAGAAAGCACAACAGGTCCACTTGTCCCTCATCTGGTCTGAAAGAAGGTACATGCCCAGGATCCACTAGAAAGGTCCATGATCTGTGACTGATTGGGCTTATGGCTAGGGGACCTTAGCAGGGTCCCTCAAGCCATCAGCAAAGGGAAGAGTGGTCCAGCCCGAAGATGCTGACCCAGCAGTAACTGGAAAAATGACACCACACAAGAGCAGAATCAGAACACCCCCAAATCATCAGCTAGGGTTTCGCAAGCAGATGCATTTTGGGGCTCCGCCCTCATGTCCCTGTGTCCCCACTAACCTCTGTGCTTGCTCAGCACTTCACCACATTCTGTCCCTTCTGCTCCACAACCCCCTCCACTGGCCCCTTCACTTCAGACTCCTTATGGTGGGAGGACTTCTTCATTCTGCACTACCCCCACCATTCTCTTGCCTTCTGGGAACAGCGCCCCAAGAGCAGACCCTGTTTTGAGTGTCCAAGACAGCCTCAAGGAGTCAGGGACATCTTACCCAGAACCAGCCGGATGCATCGGGAGGATAGATGACAAGGGGTGCCAACCGAGAGAATGGCTTATTCCTTACACCTAGCACTGTGGTATGCTGGCACAGGACCCCAGCTGACCTGTTTTACAAGGGGCATCAGTAAGCAAGTGGCTAGTGGTACCCCTTGCTTCTTGTGGACTTAACTCATTCTAAGTCACAAGCATCAGGTGACAGGACAGCTGGAAGGAAGGACAGTGTCTGATGGGGATACTGAGGTCCAGGCAGGGAGTTCCTTTACTGTCTCCTCCATGGGATTCAGCTTAAGGGAGAAGTCCTGTGAAGAGCCAGCCCAGTAGCAGGCAGCAGCTAAAGTCTAGGATGTTGAAAGCCTTAGCCTCGGACTTTGAGTCCAGCTATGGAATGGAGCTCAAGTGTCTGGGGCACTCTTGGAGGGGCATCCAGGAACAACCTATGTCCAGGGGTTGGCAGACTGAGGGCCTTGGGGTAGAAGGAGAAAGTCAGCGATCCTGGGAGGCTGAATGGGCCTACATTAGGATGATGCCCTCCTGTACAGCCCAGAGGACCAGGGCTCACAGGTCTTTGAGGCATCTCTAAGGAAGAGTATATGCAATGGTGCCAAATGGGGACCAGATCCAGGACCTTCCCAGCCAACATCCTGGGCCTTCCCAGCCTTTGGCCGACAGAAGCTAGTATTTTAGTACCCCGAGACCCTTCTTCACTGTCTAGGGCCAAGTTGAGCCTATCCACACATCGACACAAGTGCCTGTCACCTTTACTGTGTCATGTATTGGGCAACCCTCCAACAAAATGGTCAATTCATACAACATTCTGTGGCCATGGTTCTTTGTGGATTGGTCCATGGATATGTGCTCACAAGTGGGTGCCAAGGATAGGGCTCCTGAGGTAGAGGGGTGCAGGCTGAGGCTTGGACACTAGTTAGTACATTCCCTGCTCCTGCAGCTCTGAGGTGGGGCAGTGACATGCTGACTGGAGGCCAAAGCCACCCGTTCTCACTGGGCACAGTGTGTCCTGGCAGATGGGAAGGCACTGAAGAAACAGTCTTCCGAGGTGGTAGCAAACTACTTAAATCCCGGCACTGGGGAGGCAGAGGCTAAGTGGATTTCTGAGTTCGAGGCCAGCCTGGTCTACAGGGTGAGTCCCAGGACAGCCAGGGCTACACAGAGAAACTCTGTCTCAAAAAAGAAGCAACCTTCCTTCACCTTTGCCCGCAGTTTGCCAATTGGCACAGAATGGGGTATGCACACTACACATTCAGGGCACCAGCCTAAGGATCTGGGTCAGCCACTAGGCTGGGTGGTAACCAGAATCCTCTCCTTGTGTTTGTGGCTCTCATGTGTTCTGTGAGCCCACGACTTGAATGGAATTCCTCCCTGGGGGCCTAATACCATGCCCACCTCCTTTCACGTTTGGGTCATCTCAGTTCGAGCCTGCCCGGGTACTTTCCAAGCCAAAGCACGGAGACTCCGGAAACTTGGCGAAAAACAGACTCATGATGACTCCGCAAGTTGACGAAGTCATGTTTCCTCAAAAAAAGCTGGTGTGGAGGAACTGGTGGGGGAACTCAAGAACAAACTTCTCTAGGCACCCTGACCCGAACCCATCAGGTGTTCTGAGGTATATCCTGTGTCTGGTGTCTCGAATGTGTGAGTATGCATGCAAATGGACCTGTGTATCTGCACATATGGCCTACATGTGAGTAAACATGTACACATACACAGCATGAGCATGTACATCCAGTGTACTGTGCACACATGTGCAAGTTTGTACATGTGCTGCCTACAGGACGACTTTCTAAGCCAAACTGACCATCTTCAGTAATTGGGCTGGGCCTGCTCACTAAAGATTGCACAGCTGGGCTAGTTGACTGATTTTCATCATCAAAAGGAGGGGTGGGAGGGGTCACTGTACCCTCCCCCAAGTGAACAGCCACCCCTCCCAAACAGATGTGTGTAATTCTGCCTAATTGCAGATGGTCACAGGATCTAGGAGAGGGGCTTGAGTAAACAGATGGGGAAGTCCGAGAAGAATGAGGCACTAAGTGTCCACGGGGGAGTCATCCATGCTGGGTACAGACCTTCTTCCAGTGTGGCCGATTTATTTTTTTTTTTAAGTGAAGAATAAATTCTTTTTTTAATTAAAACATTTTTAATTAATTTATTTACTTTATATCCTGACCGGTTTCCCCTCCCCCTCTCCTCCCAGTCTTTCCTTCCTCCTCCCCCCATCCACTCATCTTCCTGTTTCTCTTCAGAAAAAGGGCAGGCCTCCCACCATTATCAGTCAGCCTTGCATACCAAGTTGCAGTAAGACTAGACACATCTCCTATTGAGGCTAGACTAGGCAGCCCAGTAGGGGAAAGGGCCCCAAAGGCAGGCAACAGAGTCAGAGACAGCCCCTGCTCCTGCTGTGAGGAGCCCCACTTGAAGACCAAGCTACAAAACTGTTACCTATGTGCAGAGGGCCTAGGCCTGTCCCATGCATGCTATCTGGCTGGTGGTTCTGTGAGCCCTTATGGGCCCAGGTTGATTTTGTAGGTTTTCTTGTGGTGTCCTTGACCCCTCTGGTTCCTACAGTCCTTCCTCCCCAACAGTGGGGCTGATTTAATACTCCTGCCCGTAACTCCTCACACTTTCCCCCTATAAATCAGCCCAATCAATGCATTAGCTCTCCAAAGTGAACTTTGGTAGAACCATACATACATTGGTCTGTTTGGGGAAGCTCAGGAGAAGGAACTGATGCTTACATCCCCCTCAGGGAAGGAATCTTACTGAATATGTGGATAAAGGTGTGTGTGTGCACTGATGTGCTGAGAATAACCCGCTGCGTTGTGCACAAAGGGCTCACAGGATACCTTCATGTTGGCCTTGGCTCTGACCCATTTTCTCATCTATAAGATGAGGGTAGTTATGGGATCCAGAGCATGGAGTAGCAGTGGAGAGCTAGAGGGCCCTCCCCATCCCTGCCCTGGTCAGTGTAAGTCAAATAGCCTAAGGCAGGAGGACCCTGGAGGGGAGGAGTCAGAGATGGAAGCCAAAGGCAGAGCATCCAGCTGCCAGCTGTTCACCTTCCTGGCATCCACAAGGGACCTTCCCAGCACAGATCCTAAGACAGGATGGATATAGCTCCTCAGTCAAGGGAGCTAGACAGAGAACCTGAATCTAGGATTGCAGGAACAGCTGGATGAGGTCCCAGAAAAGTGTGTGAAGAACCCGTGCAGAGAACCTCAAATATACCATGACCTTTTTCATCTCTAAAGGGTCTAGAAGGTTCTATGACCTGCTTGTTCTGTCTAGATGCCCTCCCACCTGGGCAGGGTGGTCCATGTGGGTCAGTGACAAGAACTGTGCTTCCTGCTGTGCTGCATACAGCTGAGGCCTGGTGTCCAGCCACACATAGCCCATCTGTGACAACACTGATGCCCTTTTCACTCTTGATGTTAGCAAGGAGCTGGTTCAAGGGCTCAACTCTATTAGGACTTTACTTTCCAGGGCATGGTTGCTCAACAGGGTGTGGAGGAGCTGAGACTTGGTGATGGGACAGTGACCACCAGACAGAGGGCAGGGACCCAGAGAGGACTACGAGGCTTCCTTAGTCACAAGGAAGGGAATATAGGGACAAAGCGGGCTGAGCTCAGACCTGACCTAATGCCCACCTCCTTTTTCCTGGCTGGATAGCAATGGACAATGGCTCACTTCCTTAAGGGAAAAGTGGAGATAAAGGCTTTCAAAGGAACTGGGGTTTCTGAGAGTTGGTGCTCCTGGGCTCTTGTCACCTACTGGGGTCATAACTACCAGTGGTGAGACCTGGGATCAGTCGGCATCGGGGAGGGATGCTGTTCTCCCCATATTGGCCTGTGGGCTAGGTGGCCAGGTGATGGGGCAACCAAGGGCATCCAGGCAAGAAGAACCAGGAAAGCTAAGATGCAGCAAGGGAGGGGACTGTGCAGCGCGGCATATGTGGTAAAGGGGGCGGGGATTGTGTGGGGTGTGTGGTAGAGGGGGCGGAGATTGGGGGTGTGTGGTAGAGGGGGCAGGGATTGTGTGGGGTGTGTGGTAGAGGGGGCAGGGATTGGATGAGATATCTTTAGATGATGGTTGTCTAAGAGGGAAAGGGGAGAGGATGATGTGTGACACCTTAAGTGTGTGGATGAGAGCAAAGGGTCGAGGGTAGGACATCTGATGTAGGAGGGATGGTGGGCACGTCTCTGGACCAACGCTGGGCTCAAAGCCAGGAGCACCTAGGCCAGTCCTGGGGGAGTAGCCATTGTTAAAACATTAATAAAGACACACACACACACACACACACACACACACCTCTCCCAGGAAGAGGGCATGAGACAGGCAGATGCAGCTGGAACATTTAATATTAAGCACCTTATAGAGTGAAGGTGATGTGTTCTCGTAGAAATTATAAATAATGAAAAATAAGTATTTAGAAAAGGAAGTACGGGCCCCCACAGTGGGCAGCCAGGGAGTTCTTTGGTTAAGCAGCAGGTAAGGCCCAGGGTCTGGGTTCATCAGAGTCCTCCGAGGTCATCTGCCAGGAAGGCCAGCAGGTAGCGGCTGACATGCCGGTCAATGATGACGGGTGAGAAGGCAAGGACGCGGCGGGTCCCAGGCAGCACTTTGGGGTCTGGAAGACAAAGGGGAGGAGTGGCAATCCATGGGGCAGCCATGAAGGGGGCTCTGTCCTGGATGCCTCTGGACTGAAGCAGACGGGGCAACGGTCCTGCCCCTACCTCCCACCCACACGTCTTTGTATTTGGGTTCAAAGATCAGAACTAGCTTTGACTCCAGAGCCCATAAGCTCCTGCCTGGGTGCCTGAGGCCTTCAGTATACAAGCCCATGCCACCCTATCCCCAAAGGCCTGCCCAGATGGCAAAGTTGGGCATCACAGAACAGGGGAGATAGAACGGGTGAGGCTGGCCGCAAGGTTCAGGACTCAGTGGGTTTGGGCTTGTAAGGGCTGTGATACCACAGGTCAGTAGATCAAGTCTCATTAGGGGAGATAACCCCAAGATGACAGACTCGGCGGGTTGACTTTCAACTCTGCTGGCTGCACACTATGTTGATAACCGGTCACTCTCTGATTCCCATCATCTGTTTAGGGGCTTGGAGGAGGCTGGCACTCACCTGGTGGGCAGCAGTAGAGGAGGAGGGCCAGGCCTGCTGCCAGGCCCAGGCCTGCCAGGAAGCTCATGGGTCCTGGGGAGAAAGAAGTGTAAGTGGCGTGAACCAGGCGGTGAGCACTACAGGGGGCTTGTTCCCTAACAGAAAGCCCTTGGGACACAGACAGAACCCTGAGGGAAAAGGGAAAAAGAGAGGAGGTGGTGGGGGCGTTACCCCTGTCACTCAGCTCACGGCTCTCGATGCCCCAGTCCAGCTCTCTGCAATCTGAGTTTTCTGGAAACAAAATTACAGAGCGTGGTTAGGAGAGGGCTGAGCTGAGAGTGGGGTTGTCCCCAGGGAAACCCAAGGCAGTCTCTGACTCCTGAAGGTGCTGGGCTCACTCAAGGCTACCAGTTGAGTGGTACAGTGAGTTGGTCAAGGGGACCAACGGGCCCAGTTGGTGGTACAGTGAGGTCAGCTCTTTAGAGGACACTACATAAATTTGGGTTTCCTTTGGTCCAGTTTCTGTGGAGTAGGCCAGCATGCCTTGTTTGTCATAAGTCATCAAATGCAGGACAAATGTCCACTATCAAGAACTTTTCCCTAGATGTCCCCATGAGGTTAGCAGGCAGATGATGTGCCACACAGGCCCCGGGTCACCTAGTAACCACAAAAGGTTCCAGTAGGGATATGGCTCTGTTCCAGCAGGGTTCTAAAAAACCCAGTGAACTGCTTTCAGTGGGGGGGAGAGGAAGAACCTATTCACTCTGTCCCCCAGTGTCCACACTGTGTCATGTGATGTCTGGGAAAGATTCTTGGGATCAGAGACCCCAGCCTAGAGTCCCAGCTGAGCTCACGGGCACCTCATCTTTTTGTCTGGTGCAGCAGCACCTCCTCCTAATTTTCCAAGCAGAGAACCTTAGAATTGAGCCACCACACTGGCCCTTTGGTGAAATCTAGATCCCAGCAGCTCCAGTGACACCCTCCCCTCCAGACCTTTGGGACCTACATATCACCTATGGCTTTGAGATCACAATCTCTCCTACCTGCTACCCATACCTATACCCAAAGATATCTACAAAATCCCCACATGAACAGCCTGGAGGATACAAAAGGCAGATGGACTTGGGGTCTGCTGTGGGCTTGGTCACGCTCTGCTGAGATGGCTAGGGAGCACAGGGACATGAGAACAAAGCTTCTATGAACTTAGAAATAAAGGCACAGCCACAGCACACAACGGGAGGCAGACTGGATACGTGGAGTGTGGCTGCTGTGTGAAAGCTGGCACAGGGAGGGAAGCATCAGAGAGGAAGGAGGACAGAGTGAGAGGCAGATCCATATGCCAACCTGTGCAATTCTCCCTGGGTGATCTCCAAGGAGGGACAAGGAAGGGGAGAGATGCCCAGGCTGGGCATCTGAGGCACTGAGGACTGCCATGCTGCCAACAGTTGACCTGGTGCTGTCCCTGGTGAGTGAGGACCGCAGTAGGTAGGGATAAGGGGCAGAACTTACGAGGAGTGTAGCGGCTGGGCAGGTGGCTGTGCAGGGGTTGGGCATGGATGTACAGAGCTCGGTAAAATTCCTGACAGTGCTGTTCCCCACGATGCTGTAGGTGGCTAAGGAGGTCACAGAGCCGTACACGCAGGGATGCCTTGGGGTTCCGGAACTGGGGGTAGAAGAAAGGGTAGACTGGAGGGGACAGCTGTGAGGCAGAGCACTCAGGACTCCAGCCTCAGAGCCACAGACCTCACAAGCCTCACAACCCCTCATACCACCCACTGATACACACCTAACGCTGCAGCAGTCAGTTGCAGGCTAAGTCTTGACTAATATTTGTGTCTCCAGGGCAATGGGCTGAAATAGGTCACCAAGAAAGCAGGGTGTGGGGGACATGACCCTAAGTAAGGAGACTCAATGTAGCTTCTCCCCACAAGGCCTCAGTGAATCACTTCAACCCTCTGGGAGTCAGTTCTTGTAAAAGGGAAACAATCCCATGTGGTGGGGTTGTTACAGAGCACGGATGACAGTATATGTGACAATTGCTATTATTTCTCAGTTTGTAGGGGCGTAAGTCTAGTATTTCAAAAGCTAACTGAGAAAAGAACAGTTCCTCCTGATGTGGTTGTTAAGGTCAGTGGTCAGACCACTTGGCACCAAGCCCAGAACCAGGAGGCTGTGGTCTGGTGCTGCCCCCTGGTGGCGACAGCTGAAGACTGACCAGAGATAACAAGCCTGCCCGGCCTGTGAGAAAGGACCTTCTGACGCTTATGTGCTACAATGAGATGAATTTGAACATGGCACTTTAAAAAACCACTGTGTGTCCCACACTGTAAGTGTCTGCTTCTGTCCTGCCCAACTCTGCCTGCTTTGAGACAACCTCCCAGGAAGGGAAACATTGGTGTTTACCCAGAAGAGATGGTCCCCAAAGGGCTAGTGGGTCTCTGGCATTCACTGCCCTTTTCAGTTCCTCCAGTCTTGATAAGACTGCCAGGGGCATGTACTGACACTTGGGTGGGGACAGGCCCAAATTTCATCCCTTGTCCCCGAAACCTAGGGCTTCTCAGGGTCCTCATTTCAGGCCTGGAAAGCCAAGGCAGGATTAGCCCTGTGACACCAAGCCCAGGGACTGCATCTGAAATACCATCTCTGGCAGAACTATTTTGGTGTCTGTAGCTGTGACATCTGAGGCTTTGGTTGTCCCCTCTGTAAATGGGGTGATGACCTCAGCTATTTGTAGGGCTATACATGAGAACTGGGAATGGTCCAGAAAGAGTGTGCATGGCAGCTATTCACCTGCCTCGGGTGGGCCAGGCCATGCCCCAGTTTCTGAGCCAAGTGGAATATCATGCTTGTGTCACAGATGGGGTGCTGAAGCTCTCAGTGGGACCAGCCTCCCTCAAGTCAGCCTGGCCAGGCAGACCAAGCTTGGCTGTGGGTGGGGTCAGCCTCCACTGCCCCCCTAATCTAGGCTGGGCCTCTTGGCCTTACACACACAAGGTAGAACAAAGAGGAAAGTGCAGTGAACCATCACTTACTTTGACCCTCTGGAAGATGAAGAGCACAGAGCCATAGTGTGGTCCCAGGCTCTGAGCGTGTGTGTGTTTGTGTTTACACATGTGGGTACATGCAAAGGATAGAGGTAGTGTCAGGATGCTTTCCTCAATGGCTCTGCACCTTACTTTTTTGAGATAGAGTCTCTCACTGAACCTGGAGTTTGCCATTTGGGCTAAACTGTTTGTCCAGCAAATCCTTGGGCTCTACCTGTCTCTGTCTGCTAGGGTTACAGGTTCAGAGATGCAAACTCAAGTCCTCGTGTTCACCAAGAATTCATTTTACCAACTGAACCATATGCCCAGCTCCAGGTTCAGACTTGTGATCCCTCCTTTCTCAGCTCCCTCCTATTCTTATGTTGTTGTGTGTTGTCATATGTGACGGCTAATTTTATATCAACTTGACACAGGCTAGAGTCATCTGAGAGGAGGGAACCCCAATTGAGAAAATGTCTCTGTAAGATTAGGCTGTAGACAAGCCTGTAGAACATTGACAGGGGAGAGCCCAGGCCACTGTGGGTGGTGCCAACCCTGGGCTGGTGGTCCTGGGTTCTGTAAGAAAGCAGACAGACCAGGCCATGATGAGAAAGCCAGTAAGCAGCACCCTCCATGGCCTCTGCATCAGCTCCTGCCTCCAGGTTCTGCCCTGTTTGGGTTCCTGTCCTGATTTCCTTCAGTGATGGACTACAGATGTGGAAACATAAGCCAAATACACCCTTTCCTCCCCAAATTGCTTTTGGTCATGGTGTTTTATGACAGAAATCAAAACCCTAACTAAGACTCCATGTATCCACCTCCCACAACCTTCTCATAACTCTGGAAGGGACCAGCAGCCACAAGAACATCTGAGACTGAGGCATAAAGATCTGATGATCTGAGACCACGTGGATTGGCCCAAGCCCAGGGTGACTCCTGCAAGCTCCTGAGTCGTCTCCTGAGGCAACAATTCAGGGCCTATAGAGATTTTTCCAGCTCAGAGAGGAGACACCCAAGAGGTTCCCTGGTCCCGCTCACCCCTCAGCACCTTTTCGGCCTCCTTGTTGGTAAGGATTTGTGGGTAGTAACGATTCAGCTGGAGGATGATCCTGTCTACTTGTTGCTCACTCAGGCGATCCTGTCCTGTCAGGAAAGGAGTGTCCTGTACCAGCCGGTCACAGTAGGTCTGATCTGGAACACATGTGGATAGCATGAGGTGAGCCAGCACAGCCTCAAGAGAGACCAAAGATGGCACCCTTGGTGCTGACCACAGGAAACCCACACCTGCTGGAAGGGCAATAGTCTCTCTGGAGGGTGCATCTGTAATTTTCATGCTAACTACAAAGAAGATATCTATAGACTATATACAAAACAAATAAGAGAATCAAAATATTATCACAAAAAAACTAACTATAAAGGCAATCAGCAAAGGTAGAAATGAAGGTTGAAAAAGCAAAACACAAATAGTAGAGATAAATCTTTCATTATCAACAATTACTTTAAATGTAAATAGGTTGAACTCTTTAATCAAAGGGCAAAGGTTAGCAAAATGGCCTTAAATGCTGATAAGGTGCTCATTACAGAGCCAAACACACAAATCAGTCGAAAGTGAAAGGAATTAAAAAGACATTCAACGTGTGCAAGTTCGACCTTTTGACATTCAACATGTGAAGTTGTCACTACAAACGCTATGTTCAAAAACAATGTCACAATACTGTAAGCAACTTTACGATTTTGTATCAGGCTATTCACAGCTGTCCGAAGACACATCCAGCCACAGGTGGCCCCCAGGTGTCAGGTTAGACACATTTGATTGTGAACATAAACCAAAATAGAGTAGGCATGGCCTTATTAGTATTAGACAAAATAGACTTTAAGTCAAAACTGGTACAAGAGATCCAAAAACAAACAAACAAACAAAAAACAAAAAACCCCAGCATATGCCGGGCAGTGGTGGTGCAGGCCTTTAATCCCAGCACTCGGGAAGCAGAGGCAGGCGGATTTCTGAGTTCGAGGCCAGCCTGGTCTACAGAGTGAGTTCCAGGACAGCCAGGGCTACACAGAGAAACCCTGTCTCGGAAAAAAGCAAAAAAACAAAAAAAATCCCCGAACCCAGCATATGTTAATAAAAGGTTAATTCATCAGGAATGTGTAACAACTGTAAACACATATGCACCAAGTTTCAGAGGCCCAAATATGAGAAAATATTGGTAGACCCGAAGGGAGAAACAGACAGCTCTGCTATCTGTAGAGACGTTAATATACCACTTCAAACAACGGGTAACCAGATAAGTCAATAAGGAAACAGAAGACTCACGATCCTGTAAACTGTACCGAAAAGTCACACACAAAACAAACTACCCAGTAAACAAACCCCACACTTTCCCCATGTGAATACCGAACATACTCTCGATCACAGAACAAGTAGATCCTGGGCCACAAAATAAGTCCTTGTATATTTAAAAGCATTTAAATCAAATGCTGTTTTCTGATCCCATGACACGAATAGAGAGATCAATACCACCAGAGTTCACAAACCTTTGAGAACTCAACTACTAATGGGTCGAGATGAAACCACAAAATAAACTGAAAACAGCACTGGGACAAATAAGAACCAAACTCACCAAACGTAAGGGGTGGGGCAAGCGAGCCTCCTGCCTCTGAGAGGGAGAAACAGCAGCCACACATTCACACATTTCAAATGAGAGAGCTTGGGCCGGGGTGTGGCACACGCTTCAATCCCAGCACTCCGGAGACAGAAGCAGGTAGACTGCTATGGGTTTGAGGCTACCTTAATCTCAATAGCTGGGCTAGCTGGGGTTACATAGTGCATAGTGAAACCTTGTCTTTTTTAAAAAAAGAGCTAAAATTAATAGCCTAACATTATACCTCATCCAAATTGTAAGGGAAGGAGGGAGAACACTAGAAAAGCCAAACACAAAGCTAATAGAAGAAGAGAATAACACTGACTAGACTGAGGATAACGGAGAGGAGAGAACATTTATAGAAGAGAAAAGTCAGCAAAACTGAAGTTTACTCACTGAAAAGGTCAATAGAATTAACAGATATTTAGCTAGACTGGCAAAAAATGGCTCAGACTACTAACATCAGAGATGATCAGAGATGACAGAGGGTGGCCAGGTATGGTGATGGACATCTGTAGTTTTGGCATTATGGAATGCGGAGGCAGGAGGATTATGAGTTCAAGGACAGTATAGGCTAAATAATGTGAGACCAAACAACAACAAAACAAGACAAACAAAAAAGAGGCCAGGAAGATGATGGCTCAGTTGGACTTGGGGCTATACACAGATGTGGGGACCAGAGTTAAATTCTCAGAACCCAGAAATTCAGGAGTGTTGGCATTTACCTGTAATCCCAGCACTGAGGAGGTTAAGATAGGCAGATCCCTAGAGCTCACTAGACAAGGAGTCTAGCTGAACTGGCGAACTTTAGGACCCTGCCTCAAAAGTGAAGCTGGAGACTGGGGAATCCCCAGCAGCTTGTGGGCCATCTAGCCTGGCATACATAGCAGTGAACAACAGAAAGGAGACTGTCTCAAGGTAGGTGAGGACTGACGCCGAGGTTGTCCTCTGACTTACACAAACATACACACACACACACACATACACACACATATACACAGATATACACACATACACACACAGATACATACACACACACATACACACACATACACACATACATACACACATCACAAGATGTGGGGGAGAAAGATGAACTAGGCTGAGACAGAAGGACTTCCAACTTCAAGGCTTGCTTACGCAATTTAGTGAGGCCTCATGTCAAAATAAAAATTGTAAAGATATGACTCAGTGATAGAGAGCTTGCCTAGCATGCACAAGGTCCTGGGTTCAGTCTTCAGCACTGCAAGGGATAAATAAACTAGCAACACGGAATGATGTGGAGGAGCCTTAAGTACACTTTACAAAGTGAAAGAGCTCGTCTGAGAAGGCCCCAGACCTTACAGCTCTAATTACACCAAGCTGCAGAAAAGGCAATACTGAGGAGTCAAAGAAATCAGTGGCCTGATTAGGCCTGAGGGGGGGTGGAGAGAGGGAGGGATAAGCAGGCCACAGGGAGTGTTAGGCAGTGAAACTACTCTGTATGATGGAATAAAATATTTGTCAAAGCCCATGGAATGTCCAACACAAGGAGGGAATGCTGGTGCAGGTTCTGGGCTTCAGCTAATGATAAGTGGCTCTGAGGGAGGGGTGGGGAGTCCATTTGCTCAACAGTCCCCAAAATAAAGCCCAGAGCCAGGCAGTGTACACCTGCAGTCCTAGTTACTGAAGAAGCTGAGGCAGCCTGGGCAATAAAGACTTTGACTGAAAATAAATGAAACAAATAAGTCTATTAAGAAAACTTGTTTGGAAAATTCCATTGTTAATGTTTGTGGGAAAACCGGGGCAGGAGGAGGGAGTCAGGGAGAGCAGAGCCACCATGAGTTGGGGTAGACTCCTTGAGAGGGAGCCCAAAGGATCTTCCTGTGTCACAGAAAGTCTAGATGCTACCTGGCTAATGCTTACACAGCTGTAGGCCATGTGTGTGTGTGTGTGTGTGTGTGTGAATATATCAAACCATTCTTTAAAAGCACATGCAGGGGCTGGAGGGGAGGCTCAGAAGTTAAGAGCATGTGTTGCTTTTGGCGAGAACACGGTTGACAGTTCCAGTTCTGGGGTATCTGATGGCTTCTTCTGACCTTCTTGGCACCAGGCACACACATGGTACACATACATGCAAGTATGCTAAATACTCATAGGCAGAGAATAAATCTAAAAGCAAGTGTATATATCTGCTTCCGATTAGATTATACCTCTGTACAGTAGGTTGGGTTTTTGCAAATAGGGTCACCTGGTCAGGAAAGGTGAGACTTGTTCCTGGCTTCATCCCGGGGTATGAAGTCAACAGACTTCCTTGCATCTCTGTTTCCCAGTGACTTCCTCCTGGCTGGTCTGTCTTCTGACTCCTGCAACCTCCCATCCCTGAAGGTAGTGTTGTGGGGTCCTGCCCAACCCAGGTGGGCACAGCCCATCAACATGCCTACCCAATGCTAGAAACTTTGGGGTGTCTTCCAGGAGTTCACAGTGTAACAGTGGGAACTGCATTCATCAAAGATCCCATAAACACATCCTTGGCCTGGGAAGCTACTCTCAAGAGAATAGGTATAGGGCTGTCCTGGTTGAAAGCCATTGTTCCCCTAAGGCCCACACTTTGGACATCGGCCATTCCATCCCTGTCTGAGGCCATCTGCATTGCTTCATTATGGCAGCTGGGGACTCAGAATACTGGCCCAGCCTCCTGACAGTGTATATAGGTGACAGACTTTCCAACAACCCAGGGACACCCAGTGACTTACCACATTGCCAGGTGCTCCAATGCCTGCAGCTTCTCATTAAAGAGTTCAAATGAACAACACTGAGCTAACTCACAGAACAATCCACAGGGCAGACATTTTGTGGTTCTATTTATACCTACCTATAACCTCCATCCTCCCACTGGCTCTGCAACTGCCCCACTTTCAGAAAGGAAAATGAAGGCACAGTAAGGTTATAAACCTGCCATCAGCCTGGAGGTAACATCCACACTGGGGATGCCAGTTTCTGCTTCTGTCATTTACATATGAATCACCGTGAATTCTGGGGGCTGCTCTCTCCCAGATAGGAGCAAACCAAGGCTGTCTGACTCCACATTGTGCCAGGGAGTACAAGGCTGCACACACAGTAGGCACTCACTAAAGAATTTTGGAATGAGTGGGCTTCAGTCCAAGGTCCAAAGGCAAGGCGAGGGCTGCTGGTGGATAGTGGCCAATGCCTCATAGCAGCCTCCTCCTACCTGAGAGACACTAGCCAAGATGGACCTCCGCTGCCCACAAGCCATGAGTCACAGGAGCCCTGAGTCACCTGCCATGGGTGGCCCAGCCCAGGGCTGAGGCCAGCAGCTTCAGGGCAATGTACTTCCTGTGCTTCCTGTGGCTCTTATAAGCTGTTCATGTAACCACATAGAGGCAGCCACTGGGTGTAACGGAGACTCAGGCAAGGCTCTGCCTGGTTACCAGGCTGGGGTAAACAAGGCCAGGAATGCCTTTACTAGATAAAGAAAGATAGATCCCTCTGAGCAGAATCCATGAGCCTTTGCCTGTATCTTCCCTCCCTGACAGCTGGTACCAGAAACTTGGCTGTCACCTCATCTTCAACTTCTGCAGCCCAGACCTAAGTCCTCATTCTGACATTTGGGACCATGAAGCAGCTGGTCCCACCTGCCCTTACTCTGCCCCTAGGGTCCCAGAGCCTTCTGCCTGCAACTAGAGTCAGGATCCATGCTGCAGGCTGGGAATAGCTGGTTGATTCATGCCCAGCTTATTCAGTCCCCTTCCAAAAATTCACCATTCTCCTGGGGTCTAGAACCTGGGCATCAACTCCCCTCTAAATCACTCCCAGAAGCTCTTGTCATAGTACTTGGTTTGGCTTAGATCACTCACTCCATGGGATTCTGTGAAGATGCAACCCTCAGTCTCTATATCTACCAAACACACAGAGAGAGAGAGAGAGAGAGAGAGAGACAGAGACAGAGACAGAGACAGAGACAGAGACAGAGAGAGAGCAAAGACTAATGTGTATGGCAGACCCCCAGCTGGTGCACTAGGGCACTGAGCCAAGAACAAGGGATCTGTGGCCCCAGGGATGCCCATGAACCCCTCTTCAGTCTCCATCTCCCACTAGAAAAAGGTGGGATGGTTAGAAGTGTCAAAAAGCCAGCAAGCAGACAGCAGAGAGGAAAGCATACAAGTGAGGGCCTGGCTGTGTCCTTCCAGCTAAAAGTCCTCCACCCCTACAACTGTCTTTTCTCCTAGAGGTGGGATGCCTCATTCTCCATGGGCATCCTGTCTTGGCAATGAGCCCTTGGAGGCCAACACAGCTGAGATCTGTCCCACACATCCTGATGAACTTACTGGAGGATCTGGGAAACCAGAGGCAGGGCAGGGCCCAGGCAAGAATGCTGAGGCCAAGGCTCCCGGTTCTGCTCCTACCACTGGTGGTCTGGGGGCACTTACCCAACCTGAGATTTTATCTTCCCGTTCCTACACAGACATAATATTCCTTATGCCCCCACCCGGCCATTCTGAACAAGACTGCATATTAGGGCTCAAGCAGGGCTCTACACATAATGCTCAAAAATTGCAGTCCCAAACAAGATGGGCCTGGAAGATGGGGTCTCTTTGAACCTGTTCTAGAAGTTACCAGGTTGCAGCCCATGAGGTCTTATTTTTGTGCATGACCAATGCTGACCCCAGTTTAGAGACCCTTGGGTCTTTTTGGGGTTACCTCGACTCTCTGGGCTATCCCAGGTGACCTCTGCCATATGAAGTATAAGAAACTCCCAGAAACAAAGTGTGGCATCTGGAAGCTACCACGGTCCCTGGGCTCTATGTCAGCAGGGGTCCCTCGATGACTCATCCTCGCAGCGTTCTTTTACAGGGAGAACTTAGCACAGCAATGTCACTGTGTCCCTCTGGGATGAGGAATAAAGCGAGTGAGTCCCCAAAGCAAGGGGTTGGGCTGGAACTACCAAGCCAGCCTGGAGAACAGGAATCCAGTTGTTGGTTCCGAATTCCCTAGACCCATCTAGAGTAAGGGACTCTGCTGGAGACTGCCCCCAGAGCAAGCGGGAAGCACGGGCGTCTCCCTGGTACTACAAGCTACCCAGGTTTGCAGCGCCGGTCCAGCCTCCAAGGGGGATGTGTGTACACAATCGGCGCTCTAAAGTCTCAGCAGACTGGCGATGAGCACCATTTCCCTCTCTCAGATCCATCCCGTCCCGGGACACCGCCCCGCGGAGCAGCCCGTGAAGTGCACCGGGTTAGCGCTCACCTGCTGCTTTGCCTCCTTGGCCCGCGGCGGCCCCCCACTCTGCACCCGAGACCCCTGGCGCCCCTGGCCCGCCGTGCAGAGCCCGGGACACCCCGCCACAGCGCGCCTCTTACGCCCGCGTCGCCGGCGCCAGCTGACGCCAAGGTCACTCGGCTCCCGTCGCCCTCCTGGCCCTGCGCCCACCTGTCATGGCGGAGGACACGGCGCCGCCCCGTCGTCCTCGGCTGTCCTCCGTCCGGACCGAGGGCTCCGGGGACCGCCGCCCGCAGGCCTGGCCCTAAGCCCCGCCTCTTCCCTATAGGGCCCGCCCAGCGACGACATCTTAGCCCCAAGCCCCTCCCTCCAGTTAGCCACGCCCCTTTCTGTACCGAGCTCTGGGGACGCGTCAGCATTAGCGCGGCCAAGACTCTAAACAACTTCCCTTACTTTACGAGCTCCAGAGAGCCCCGCCCCTGAGGAGCTTTGCTGTAGCGATGCCGGGAGTCTCGCTCCAGCCAGCATAAGTGACCTAGCGCAGAAGCTCGGTACCTGACCCCTTATCTGGACCAGAGAACTCAAGCCCGATCCCGGCTCAAGGCTCGCCCCATTCACAGCCTCTCCAATAGCTACCGGGATCCGCCCCCCTTCCTCTGTGCCCCGCTCCTCCTCCGGGTTCGGTGCCTGCTGTTTGCCAAGGTTAGGAGGTAGGCGTAAGTTTCCCGGTTCAGTTTTCTGCTGCTGCGCACTGGCCACCCCACTCGCATCTCCTGGATGAAGAAACCCAGTCTTAAAAGAGACGAGAATTACCCAAGGTCACATAGGAGGTCAGGTCTGGCAAAAAAGGCTGGTGGGAGTTCATTGGCAACCATGGACCAAACAAAGTTGGTAGGACCTCGACCCGACAGTGATGAATTGAGACTTAACAGTGAGTTTGATGGGTCGTCCTTCTATCAAGTCTCCCATTTACACAGAGGACAAATGCCTGCCATTGCAACGTAGTTAAGGAAATCATGTAGTCTGAGCCTCAGTTTTCCTAACTATAAAATGTGTGGCCTCAGGAGATAAATCTTTCCACTTCCCACCTTGTTTCCACTCTGTTATAGGTCGGTCTGGCCTTTCCAGCTCTGGTACCCACCACAGGAAGCCCCCAAGCTCAGGTCCAGTTAGGAAACTGAGATCTGTGAGGGCCGGGAAGGCAGGACCCTCACAGGCAGCAACGGCAGTAGGCTCCAGATTTTGCTTCTCTGCTGGTGTAGCTAGTATGGCACACTTTAGAGCTGTAACTTGAGATATTGGAACCAGACCAGGACCAAGACCAGAAATGGGGGTCCCTGGGTCTGGATGCACTTCCTGGACAGTCCAGAAATCCCCCTGGGTCCCTGAGCCCTCCATGTCTGCCTCAGTCCTCCCCGGTGCTGCAACCTCTCATCTTGGGAGTGAGAAGCTCAAAAGGCATCTGGAGATTGGCTTGCAAGGTCACTTAGAGCTCCAAACTCTTGGACCCAGTGGTAGTGATCAATACACCCTTGCTAAACACTGCAGAAAGTGAGGTTTGCTCAGGTTCCCCACTGGCCAGGCAGATGGAGAGCCAGCAAGCAGCTGTCCTCAGCACCGGCTGTGCCTGCAGAGGGACAGAGGACAGCATGGACTGGCTTTGTTCCAGAGCAGGGGATAGTGTGTACCTGACTTACATGTGTGCCTGGGCAAGTCTGGGCTAGATCCAAAGGCTACATCTTGCAGAAACCCTGAACAGACCCCATTGGGACCATTCTGAAGGGTTACTGGGATATAGCTGACCCCAATTATTGTACATCCATCACAGTGTTCTAGCAGTGGGGTGAGACTGAGGGCTTCCTCCACCCATTTTTACATCCCTTGCCAGACTCATCATCAGGAAGGCCAGCATTCCACCTTTATATCTTCTCCTGAACCCGAGGACTTTACTTGGTCCCATGAGGGGAACTGAAGCCTAGAGCAGAGTCCCTCACCCAGCTCTAGCAGTCTGAGGTGGCCTACCAACTGCAGGCTGCCTGCTTCTTGGCACTCCAGAGTTTGTACAACATTTGATCCAAGGACACCACTTCAGCTCGCAGAGATTCTACATCCTTCCTAGACCATATAGGAGCTCCCTTCCCCCCACCTCAAGCCTGTAGGGAGAGAAGACCTTCTGAGACAGGACAGCTACAGGCACACAAGGGGCTACAAAACATACCCGATGTCCACTCCAGGATCTATAAGAGGTGCAAGGTAGATTCCGGGTCTACGGATAGGCTCTGGGTACTCCTCCTCTTCTCTAAGGGGCACAGGTTGCTGCTTCCCTGCCAGCAGGACCTGTTGACTTAAGATATTTGAATAAGGAAAGGCTGTGCAAATTTCTAGAGTGCCAGCTGATGTTGCACTTCACCTCCTGCAAAGCAGCTTGGGAGTCTTCACTGACATAGTCAAATGAGCTGGTCAGAAGTCACAGCCTGTGAGACCAGACTTCCGACCATTTCAGTAAAGAATAAAGGCTAGGCTCAGAAGATAACTCGGCTTCATTCTGGATACAGTAAGAACAGTGTGGGGTTTATAGCCAAGGAATAAGTGTGTGGAGGCCTGGCAGATAGAAAATTGAGAGACACCAAGAGGGCTAGGGTTGTAGCTTAGTTGGTGGAGTGCATACTTGCCTAGCATACATGACGCCCTGGGTTAGATAGATCTCCAACACCAAATAAACTAGGCATGGCAGCCCAAACCTGTGATCCCAGTACTCCAGGCAGAGGCAGATAGACTAGAAATTCCAAGTCTTCCTTGGCTACATTGTTTAAGGTTAGCCTGGGAGAGATGAGACTGTGTCAGAAAATAAAATAAAAAGAAAGGCAACTCCTGGAGTGATGAGACTGGGGAGATGGGAGGAGTCCCCCTGCTCCACAAGCCTGGAAGAACTGAGTTCAAATCCACAGCACCCATATAAAAATCTGTACTGCAAATTCTGGTCTCTCCATGCACCAGACACATCATGTACACACTCAAGTATGTATGCACACAAACAGGCAAAGTGCAAGGGAGACTCTGGCTAACCTATTTGTGAGGGTTTGAATTTCATGGCTCAGACTCACTCAGTTTAAGCCACACAATGAGGTGTGACCAGGTTGGACTACCAGGAGGTGATTAAGGCTCTCCCCTTATAAATGGATTCAGCCATCTGTGAATTAATGGATTAGGGCATTAGTGGGGTATGAGGAATGGCTTTGTAATGAAGGGAAGGAAGCTTGCTGCCTCTCACTATGTCCTCCACTGAGCTGCCCAGCAGGAAGACCCTCATCAGATGTCCTGGAGATGCTGGCACCATGCTCCAGATATGTAAACTAAGCTATCCAGACATGTACACCAGCTATCCCATCTGTGGTAAACAGTTACAGCAAGAGAAAGCGGGCTGAGACCATGACCTTCCACATTCTTGCTGAGGGCAGGCCAAGGTGTAGCTGGCCAAGGAAGCCAACTAAAGTTGGGTCAAGCAAACAAAATCACTGTCAAGATCTCTTCCTGCCAGTCTCATTATGTCAGCATGACAAATCTCAGAAAATAAGCATGATCCCAGAACTCCCGAAGCGGGGGCAGGAAGACTGAGTTTGAGGAGAGTCCGCTATGTGAGAGCAAGAAACTTTAAAAGCTGCACAGAGAAACTCATTGTCTTTAGGACAGTTTGTACTAGAAAGGCAAGACCTGTCCCTGGTTTTCACCAGCCCCTCCTTATACCTAAGCCTTACCTGCTCCTCCCTCATCAGTCAGCTCTCTCTTCCAGATGTCCAGCCCACTTCCCACCTCCGTGGTCACTATTTCATTTCTAACCTGGATGGTGGCAGCTACTTCCTTACTGGCTTCTTTTCCTCTCCTGTCCCCACAGCTGCGCTCCACATGGCAGCCACAGGAGCTATGACTGTAAGGTGGACTGCTCCCTGGGGTTCATGTCCTTCCTGTTCCTCCAGTGGTTCCTGTCTTTTCCAGGCCTTTATGTGTCTGTGCCTCCTTCCCATACTGTTCTCCTCAGCTCCCCACTGGATGCCCTGCCTACCTTGGGCTTGGTCTCAACCCCAATATTCCCACCTCATGTGACCTCTAAGGCCATCTCACATGACACCATGCCCCCAACTCCAGAGCACTGTCATCTCCTGAGGATGAGTCCCTATTGGCCACCATCTTTACTGTAATATACATACCACATGGCTAGCATTCCTTCAGTAGTCATTTAATGAATCTATGTGAATAGTACAGTTTATAACTGTGGTAAGGGACAGAAAGGCAAGATACATACTGTATGACAGGGTTACTGAGCCTTCCTGAGAGGGTGAAGCTAGACAAAATGTCCCCAAGCTGGAGGTAGGGTATATGGTCTTCATGTATGGGAGGCCTGCATGGCTGAAGGTGAACATGACCATAGGAAGAGGCAATGGTGACTGATGAGGGGCCTTTATGCTGAGCAAAAGATAGAGTGTCCTCCACATTCTCATGTGGCCAGAGGACACCATCCATTCATTTATCTGTTAATTTATTAATAAATATCTCCTAAATGCTCAAGTCGGAACCAGATCTCAAGGAAGACCACCCTTTCCCCCTGCACACGCACACGCACACGCACACGCACACAAATAGGATGTCAGTGTAGGTGCTAATGAGTGCTATGAAGCTGAGTCAGAGCAAGAGGCAGAAAATGCTTCAGGAGGTTGTCAGCATGCAAGATGGCTCCGCTGAGCCTCATGCTATGATCATAATAATGTGTAGCTTCCTCCCACAGGGAACCAGGATGGTCCACGTGATGCATGTATAGCTTGGGGGAGATTGTATGACTTTTCAGGCTGAGTCATTTTGGGGACATATTCTTTGGAGAAGCAGCTGCAGTCGAAAGGCTGATCAAGAAGTCCTTGGGTCCTGGCCAACAGCCAGCACCAACTCTGGTGAGGGAATCAGCTGGGAAGTGGATCTTTAGCCCCAATTCAGGCTTCGGATGAGACTACCTAAACAGCTGACATTTGACTATGGCATCATGAAACCTTGGGCCTGAATTCCTGACCCACAAAGGGGTTATTTTTATTTATTTTTATTATGTGTACAGCTGTCTGCCTGTATGTATACCTGCAGACCAGAAGAGGGCACCAGATCTCCTTATAAGATAGTTGTGAGCCACCATGTGGGTGCTGGGAATTGAACTCATGATCTCTGGAAGAGCAGTCAGGGCTCTTAACTTCTGAGCCACTTCTCCAGCCCCCAAAGGGAACTCCTTTTCCCCAAATGCCAAAAGGCATCCCAGTTGGCTCAACCTGGATTACAGGATTTCTAGTGGAGGAACTTGTGAAGCTGGTTCCTATCTACCAAAAGAAGTCATTTCCCTTACCGCTGGCAGAAGGCACCTCTGTGGTGCCTATTAGCGTATCAAAGCTCCGCTGTCCTCCAGGATCCCTGAGTATCCCATGTACACATTTCAGAGTCCATGGTAGTATCCTAGCTAGCATCCTTCTCATAACCTACCTTACTCAACTCCCTTTACCTCACAGGTTCTCTACCCAAAGCTACTCATTCACCTTATAACTGCTATCTCTCACTGCGTTCTCTCTCTGTGTCTGTCTCTCTCTGTGTCTCTCCTGTCTCTCTCAGTCTCTGTCTCTGTCTTTCACTGTCTTCTGCTCAGCTCCTGCTTCTCTCCCTGGCCAGGTCCAGTCTGCTGGTCATGTTCAGTCTACTTCTTTCTCTCTGCTCTGGACTCTTCCAGATGCCTGTTCTCTTTCAAATCTACAATAAAAACCTTTCCCTTAACCATTCTATGGAACCATACCATGTCAGTTTATACTCATGGTATCAAGACCTGGGAGGAGCACAAATGGACCCCTTTCCAAGGGGCTCAGCCTCTCCTAACTGAACCAAGCCTCTGATTTGGCTCTCCTAAGGTACGGATCGTTTGTTTGTGCTGGCTTCTTCTGCCCACCATATTGAACTCCAAATTTTAGAGTCCACCTCTTCAGCTGCTGCTTCTCTCCATCTTCTCTCTCCTATCCTTGAGCCCCCTCCCCACATCTTCTCAGTTCACTCCTGGAGCTTGCTCTGTCTCTTTTGCCACTCCTCTCATTCTGCTCTTGGTTGCTGTCTTGCCAGCTTTCTCTCAGCTCACTCCTGGAACTTACTCTGTCTCTAACCATGGCTAACCACTTGTTTCTCTCTACATCCTTCTAGGATGCTCTCTCTCTCTCTGTCCCTCTCCCTGGTTCGCTGGAGCCTGCTGTTTTAACTCCCACAGGTACATGGTGCAGCTTCTTTATGCCCTCCTGGGTCTCTAAGATGTTGGAATCCTCCCTCTGGCAGAGTTCCTGTTTGTGACCCTTTTTCCTAAGCCTAGCCCACCCACCCACCCCACTCTTCTTTCCTGCTTGCTCTATCTCTCAGCTGGCTTCTGTCTCTAACCATGAGTGCTTCCTATTCCACAGGCTGTTCCCATCCAGAATGGTCCTCACCTGCCTTCTCTAACTGTTTTTTCTCTTAGGACTCAGAGATTCTATTAAGCCTTGTTGTCTTGCTGCAAATAGCTTGGCCTCATTACAATTCAATGACTGGCACACAAGATTTCCCAATTCTCACAGATTGTAAGAACTTTTGTGCAAAGTCTCCAAAGTCTCTTATTTCTAAACTTTTATTTCTCTGTTTTCCCTTCTCAAATATTTTTTTTTATCTCTAAGTCTTCTTGTGCTTGGTCATTTCTCCCTCTGATCATTAAATTCAGTTTTACATAAATTCAAATGTCTTTGGGGTATGGGTAATATTAAATTTTTTAAATGTTGTTCTACGCTATAAAAAAGCTGGTCCTGCAGGGCAGTGGTGGTGCATGCCTTTAATCCCAGCACTCGGGAGGCAGAGGCAGGCGGATTTCTGAGTTCAAGGCCAGCCTGGTCTACAGAGTGAGTTCCAGGACAGCCAGGGCTATACAGAGAAACCCTGTCTCAAAAAACCACCACCACCACCACCAACAACAACAACAAAAAAAGCTGGTCCTGGAGTTGTGTTTTGGCCCTCCCTCTCCAGATCTAAATGTACTTGTTTAAAAGTTTCTTCCAAAATCTCTGTCCCTGGTCAGGTGGACACCTAACACTGTGACAGGGAAGAGAACAAAAACATAACAGCATAGGAAAAGAAACTATGTGTTTAAAATAGTTAAAAAGTAAAGTATTCCCAATAGGGATCCCGGCTGCTTAACTAATACTCATGGTTTTGTCTAACTCTTTAAGTACTCCCCTCTTGCCAGGCAGTGATGGCACACGCCTTTATTCCCAGCACTTGGGAGGCAGAGGCAGGCGGATTTCTGAGTTCGAGGCCAGCCTGGTCTACAGAGTGAGTTCCAGGACAGCCAGGGCTACACAGAGAAACCCTGTCTCGGAAAACAACAACAACAACAAAGTACTCCCCTCTCTTATAGCTCTCCAAACTTCTGCTAAAGTATAAACTTTATCTCAAGATTTGTAAGACTATAGAGTATATTCTCTTTGTATAAGGCTTTGTAAATTGATTAAGAGTGGATTTAAAAATCTGTAAAATCAGTAACAAGTCAGCTTAAAACTTGTAACAAAAAGTGTCGATAGTCTTTTTTCTTTTTTAATCTGTACATAGGCAATCTTAATTTGTTACTGTACATGTAACTTAGATTTCATTCTTGCTTTTGGAAAATAGAACTTACTAACTACAAATATTTGATTAAGGTTTATAAGTTCCTAAGGTTATAAATATCTCCACAGGTAAACAGAAACCCACTCAGAGATGGATGTCCAACCTCTTCATGTCTTTGCTAACTGTGTTCAATACCAGGCTTCTAGAAAATGTTAGATAAGGAACAACATATGCTTGATGAATAAAATGTTTGATAATGAAGGTTCATAAATTCCTAAGGTCTATGCAGGCTGGCAGAAACTGACCTGAAGATGTGTCTAAGCTCTTTGACTTTGCAAACTTTGTTAGGCTTTAGCTAGTTGGATAAAATGAGTCATACAAGGATCTGTGATAGTCTGTAATAGTTACACTATGAAAGTATCAGGAAAATAAGGTTCCCAGTCTGTCGGTGGACAACATTTATGGTTTAAAGCTTTATTTTTATGCTAAAGATCTTCAATTCAAAAATTGAAGGTTCAAACTTAACAGGAATAAAACTGTAAAATCCTAATCTTATAAAAGCTACTAACCTGTTGTAAACTGTTAAAGAGGGCTGGAGAAATGGCTCAGCAGTTAAGAGCACTGACTGCTCTTCCAAAGGTCCTGAGTTCAATTCCCAGCAACCACATGGTGGCTCACAACCATCTGTAATGGGATCTGATGCCCTCTTCTGGTGTGTCTAAAAACAGCTACAGTGTACTCATAAATATAATAAATAAATCTTAAAAAAACAAAAAAACAAAACAAAATCAAAACACCTAACACTTAAAAAATTGTGTAAATTTTTTAAAGATTTATTTATTTTTTATGTAAGAACACTGTAGCTGTCTTCAGATGCATCAGAAGAGGGCATCACACCTCGTTACAGATGATTATGAGCCACCATGTGGTTGCTGGGATTTGAACTCAGGACCTCCAGAAGAGCAGTCAGTGCTCTTAACTTCTGAGCTATTTCTCCAGCCCTATAAACTGTTAAAGATAATAAGACATGCAAGTTAATGGTCAATCACCTTATAAATGATGAAATTCTTTAATGTGTTCAGAACTATGTTTGTAGTCATGCTAAGGACAAATGTAATGAATTCATTTACAAGGAAAAATTTTAGCTTTCTGTGTATGATGGCAAGATTAAGCCTGAAGAAGGTAACTAAAAACTAACAAATGTTTGTTTAAAACCAGGTATACTTAATCGATTAGATGATGTCCCTCCAGCTCCTCAGAGAGATCTGCTGAATATGACATTTAAGGTGTTTAATGAAAATGGCTTCCCCCGATAGGCAGAAATACCAAGATCTGGTAGCAGCACCTAAAGAAGATGGGCAGCAATGGACTCCACCTGGAGCTTACTTCAACCGTACTGACGCTGACCATTGGACAAAGAACTGCCCCATGCCTAGTCTGCTTCAAGAGCCCTAGACCAACCATGGACATGTTGGGTTGACCATCCTACCCTGTCTTACCAAAGTAGGTCAGTTTTCCTAAGTTCCTCTTCCAGAGAAAAATCTCTCAGATCTTCTAGGTCTGGTAGCTGAAGGCTGATGCTAGCCTGTGTGTAATCAGAGGACTTAATGTCATCCCTTTGTGATAGCCCAAGGCTGATGACCTCTGCCCTGAACAGAGCCATCAAGATCACCCTGGACAATCCCCGGCCAGCTGTTCAGGTAGAAGATAAGTCTCTGTCATTTTAAATGATACAGAGGCCATTTGGATTATGCTTCCTACTCAAATGTATCCTTCTCACATCTCTGTGATGATGTTGATAGCAAGCTGTGGCTTCATCAGCTTAGCAGCCACAAACAGACCTTAGCCAGACAGCTCCTCATGCTAAGGCTGCAGCTGCCTTGCCTATATGTAAAAATCTCATGTAAAATTCAGGCCTTGCTTTTTCTAGAGCTGCTACTAGGTCTCTTGAGAAAGGCAGACATGGACAGGTTTACCTTGCTGACAGGTGTTACATGGTAAAACAAGTTTCAAAACTCAAGCTATCTTACTACTGTTGCTAACATTTTAATTTTTAAAAAGGTTTAAAGCTTCTGTAAGTTATGAGCCCAAGGAAGCGAAACAGCTATGTAAATGCAAGTTGTAAAGGTCCAAGAAAGTGATTTAAGGTCTCTGAAAAAAAAAAGAGACTTAAAAATGATTCGTGGTATTAAGATATTAAGACTTCAAAAGTTCAGAGTTTGATGTATTAATGTGGTTCTGGTAAGCTATTAATCTAGCCTTAATAAAGCTCTGGCTACCGTTATCATAATCACAGGCTCAAACTTCCTTTGGTTGTTTTCTAAATGTAGGCTAGAAAGTACTTCCCATGGTGCTGAAAACATCTCTGTCATATACCTATATATTTATATATCTATATATCATATACAGAAACTCCAATTCCCCAAACTCCAAAAGGCAGTCCAGTGGGATCAACCTGGACTATAGGAAGAAGTCTGATGGAGGGACTTGTGAAGCTGATTCCTACCTACCAAAAGAAGTCATTTCCCATACTTCTGGCAGACGGAACATAGGGCTATCTGTGGTGCCTATTAGCATATCAAAACGCTTGCTGGCCTACAGGCTCCCCGAGCATCACAAGTACCTTGTATATATTTCAAAGTCCATCCTTCCCATGCTCAACTCCCTTCACTTCACAGGCTTCCCCCTCCCTCTTTGCACATCTCCTGCTTCTCTCACTATGCTCGCTCTAGTCTCTCTCCCTAGTATTCTCCCCTTTCTCACAGATAACCCTGGCCAGGTCCAGTCTGCTGGCCACGTTCAGTCTACTGATTTCTCTTCTGCTCTGGACTCTTCCAGATGCCTCTGGCTGTTCTCTCTCAGATCTACAATAACAACTTTCTTCCCTTTAACTGTACCATAGAGTGGTCCTATCATCAGTTTATACACCCACAAGCCAACAGAGATAAATGATTCTTGTCCGTGCATGCATACGTGGTGCTGAGGATCCAACACAGGGCCTTGTGCAGACTCACAAGGGCTCCCCCACTGGGCTATGTCAGAGCACAGAGCTGGCTGAAGTGAGGTGCGACGGGACAACTGAGGAAGTGCTCTACAGTACACACAGCATCCAAGAGTGGCCTTTCTGTATTTGTGGAGCATCCACTGTAGCTGGAGTGGACTGAGGGGACCAGCAATAGGAATCATATCAGGAAGCCACTTGCAGATCATGTAAGGATGTGCAGGCCAAGCAGTTGTGAACTCCAAGTTTGGGGGATGATGTCTTGGAGTTAGGGTGGGCTTACATTGATCTGTTCTGGTTTGTCAGTTCTCTAGGTAAACAAAAGAACTGAAAGCTGAGTCTCAAAAAAAAAAAAAAAAATGGCCACACATGTGCTCGTAAAAGCATCACATACAGTAACAGAGAGGTTGACACCATTCACAGGTCTGGCAGTGGATGACGGCAGCAATTGAATGTGGCTCATCCAAATGGTGGAAGTATTCACTCTTTACTGCTGACCTGTCTCTCTAGCCCTGTTCCTAAGGGATGGATGAAGTACACATGTGCTATGGTGTACATGTAAAGATCGGAAGGAAACCTGCAGGAGTCGGTTTTCTCTTTCCACCATGTGGTTCCGGGGGACTGAACTACCAGGCTCTGTGGCAAACACTTTTATGAACTGAAATATCTCATCCCACTGCATGAGATATACTCTTAATTGGCCAAGACAAACTTAGGGTTCTGAAGTGAGAGAGAACCTAAGAGCCTAAGATACAGTGAACTCAAAATTCATCTTTTTTTGTTGTTGTTTTTTGTTTTTTGTTTTTTTGAGACAGGGTTTCTCTGTGTAGCCCTGAACTCACTCTGTAGACCAGGCTGGCCTCGAACTCAGAAATCCACCTGCCTCTGCCTCCCAAGTGCTGGGATTAAAGGCGTGTGCCACCACTGCCCGACTCAAAATTCATCTTAAATGATATAAATTATGAGGCATCTCCAACCAGGTATGCATGGTGTGCACGCATATATTGCTGGCTATAGAAAATCATCCCCTTCAGGGTGAGGCCTGAGGCCAGTAAATTTTTTTTTTTTTAGTTTTCAATTATATATTTTTAAAGAGAGTTTTACTGTGTAGATCAGGCTAGGCTTGAACTTGCCATGTCTCTCCTTGCCTCTGCCTTGTGGTGAGTTACTGAGATTATAGCCCCCGAGGATGGTGAGGTGACTACCTGTATGCTCAAAGTACTTTATTAATATTTTCACATTCCACTATGAAAAACTGTAACTGCTTAAAATGCCGCAAGAGTCTCTTTAAAGGACCCCTGGTCATGGTAAGGCTTCTTTGGGAACCTCAGTTTCTTTCTACATAGCCTTGGCGATCCCAGAACTATGTAGAGCAGGCTGGTCTGCCTCCTGAGTGCTGGGATCAATGGAATGTGTCATCACACCTGCAGGGCTAGCTTTTATAAAACTGATTTGACAAATTGCTGGCTTCCAGGTGACTGTGATGGTTTTGATTTGGAGACTGAATTCCAAACCACATGATGTTAGGTAAGGAGGACTCTACCACTGAGCTGTGGTGGGGTTTAGGGGTTTTGTTTGAGATATGGCGTGTGTGCGTCTTGCTATGTAGTCCAGGCTAGCTTCCAAGTCGCAGCTCAAAAGTGATCTTTCTACCTCAGCCCCCCTGAGTGGCTAGGGCTATGATGTAAACCCAGTAGATATGATGGCTTTAAAACATGTCTGCCACTTCTGCTTTCACTCCCCAGTGAAGCCCAGCTGACTAGGGGGTTTCCTGATGAATAGAATATGGGAAGAAAGACTTTCAAGGCAAAAGACTGCAAAGCAACAGCCCCATCTGGAACTCACATCACATCGCACCTTGGAAACCAGCCTCCAGGCTATGTGGAAACTGGAGTGGGGGACTGTGGAAGGGAGACTATTCCCATTAAGGCTTCAGAAGGTCCCCACAACTGCCAGCAGCAAACACAGACCCATGAGTAACCAGAGCTCAATGGCTCCCATGTCTCCAACAAGCTCAGAGCTCCAGGGGGTGATAATACATGGTCGGTTTTATGATAACTGGATTCGAGGATTTGATGGGATGACCAGCTGTGGTTTCTACCTTAAAATGAGTTTATAATTTATTTATTGAGACAGGATTTTCCATAGCCCAGGGTAGCCTTGAACTTACTATGTGGTTGAGGATGACCCTGAAATTCATACCCTCTTTCCCCAGCCTCCCAAGCACTGGGATTATAGGTGCAAGCAACCCTGCCTGGTTTGTATGGTGCTGGGAACTGAAGCCTTGTTCTGCATGGGACATAGCACTCTGCCAACCGAGCTGCATTTCCAACCACACTTTATGTTTTTATGCAAAGAAAACACATCTATTTCCCTCACCAGCAATTTACAGATGAAGTCCTGGGGGTCCCTGCTTCCAGGCAGCGTGTCCATGCCCTAGAAGACGATAAGGTGACCACCTGTATTGCTGAAAATACTTTATTAATATGGGATATTTCCATATCCCACTATGCAAAATTATATCTGCTTAAAATGTCTCTGTCTCTCTAAAAGAACCCTGGTTGCAGTGACTTCTTTGGGACCTCACACCAGTAGCAATTCAATGAGCAGGTCCTGTAACAGCCACAGAGGTCTCCTCCAGGAAAGACTGTTCCCCACTGGGCCCCCAGCCTTTAATGTCAGCTAGACTCCCAACGGCCCCCTATACCTGGAGGTGACTGCCCTGGCCCATATCCAGCTGGGCAAATGCTGAGTTGCAGGCCTTTGGCTAGTGGGGTCACCCTGGAAGGTACACTTTGGGTCTCATGGGATTTCCAGGAGCCAGCCCTGCAGAGTTCATTTCCTGGACCATCACGTAGGTACATGGAGAGCTGGAGGAGCCACCAGGGACTGGAGTTCCCATCCTGAAAGTCCAAGGGTCTTTGTCCACACTGCAGGTCACACCAGACTGCTCTCTGATGTCGCCGAGGTCTCTGTGGGTAGAAGAGGCATGAGCTGGGGGGAAGAGAGTGATGAGTCTTTCTAGGTTCACCCAAGGCTTTAATAGACCACTGTCCAAGGGGCCATCTCCTGTGAGAAGTGCCACCCCCGCCCCCCCAAACCCTGCCACAAGATCCTCCTGGATCTCAGCTCTCTCATGCCAGCTCCCAGAGAAAAGGAACCTGCTGGGGATGTCTCAGTGTCTGTGAGAACCGTAGGAGCCCACCTGCCTGGCCAGGACCTGGGGATGTCCCAGGCAGGAAAAAATGTCACCTCCTCTCCTGGCTATGTCCCCTTTGGAGGCTAGGCCACCTACCTTTCCTTCTATACCACCCAATTCCCTTCAGCTCCCTCACAAACCAATTCTCCAGGCTGATGAGCTGGCCCTGCCTATCTGTTGACCCTGTTCTAATCTCTAGCTTCTAGACTCCAGGCCTCTGATCTCTTCAGATTGCCTGGCTACCCACCTCTTCTCACTTATGCCCCTCTCCTGAGGTGCTGTCACCCTCTCCTGAGCAGCCACTTCCAGCATTACCTCCTGGACACACTCCCAGACCAATGCTCCCTCCATCCCTCCCTATGAGGAAAACTCCAGGTAGCAGAAGTTAAGCAATGGTCTAGTGGTTTTGTGAACATGTGAATGAAGTAACAAGTAAATGCTATGATTACAGGCATGTGACACCAAGCAGTTTCCACAGTATTGGGAATTGAACCCAGGGCTTCAAGTATGCAAGGCAAGCCCTCTGTTGCCTGAGCTATTATAAAACATATTCCCACCCCTCTGCATGGGTGAATATTTCTTTTTTGATGTTTTGTTTTGTAACTCTGGCCTCCCTTGGAAAGGACATTCCTCATAAGAATTGGCTGAGCCTGTGAGGAACGGAAGGACATAGAATCAAACCACTTAAACCATCCACTCCTAGGATTAGCCCAAAGATGCTATCTAATAAAGAAAAACAGACAGGTACACATCTGTAGCTCCAGCAACCCAGGAGGCTGAGGCAGGATTCCTTAGCTCAGGAATTCCAAAACAGCCTGGAAAACATAGCAAAACTGGAAACCAGTCAAACAAAAACAATCAAAGCCCTCAGGCCACCATGGTAAATGGGACCTATCATCAAGCAGAAAGCTGAAGGCAAGCCAGTTTTCTACATGATGCGATGACACAGGAAAATGGATACTTTCTTTGAAAGCATTAGACCTGTCACATCATATGTGACATGGAGCCATACAGGTGGCCATCTCCATGCCTCTGTTTTCTCTTCTGCCCAAGGACAGACGTAGTTATAACAATGATGGCCAATATTCACTGAGCTCTCAAATGAGCCTAGGGCAAAATCACAGGCCTGGTCTCAGGATTTCTAAAAAATATAGGGTACAAGTACCTCTGCTTACTGCAGTCAAGGCAGATGAGGTGTGGAGCAGCTGAGACCCCACAGGGAAGAGCAGGGGCTCTGCTGCCTTAGGTGAGCTAGTAAGACAAAGAACAACATCAAGTTGGCCCAGAATGCACATAAGCCCAAGTTCAAAGTACATTAGAAGAAGCTGAGTACAGCCATGCAGGGCTCCTGCTGCCAAATAAGCCACCAGAGCTGAAGAAAGTGAGGGCTGAGGAGGGACAGAGAGCAACCATTCAGGACATTTATGAAATTTTATTGCTAGGCATGGTGCCAAATGTCTATAATCCCTTACACTTGGGAGGTAGAAACAGATGAACGCTGAGTTCAAGTTTATAATCAGCCACGTAGTGAGTCTGAGGGTAGCTTAGGCTACATGAGGCCCTGACTCAAACTATTTTCCCCCCTCAAAACAATAACATGAGTTCATTGTGAAACAATAGCAATGAAATGAACAATGAATTTAAGAGCATACTGTGGCCACTCCACAAGACACTGGAATCTCAAGTCAATACATTGCCTGGTAACCCCCAAATCGCAGCAGATCCAGGAGGATCACTTTGGACTCTTAGCCCATGGTTAGAACCCCATCATGCCCATATAGTAAAGGGACCTAAGAAATTCAATCTCAGCTTAGAGACCGCAGTCCATGATTCTGGTGATGTGGTTTTTAAGCTTCCTAATGCTTTGACCCTTTAATACAGTCCCTCATGCTGTGGGGACCCCCCCCCCCAATCATAAAGTTATTTTCATTGCTACTTCGTAACTGTAAATTAACTACTGTTATGAATTGAAATATAAATATCTGTGTTTTCTGACCCTCTGAAAGGGTCAGAATGACCCTCAAAGGTGTCCTGACCCACAGTTCAACGAGACCAGCTGCTTTGATTTGAATGAGAAATGTTCCCCACAGGCACATGTATTTGAACACTTAGTGCCCAGTTGGTGGCGCTGTTTGGGAGTTATGGAACCTTTGGAGGTGCAGCCTTGCTGGAGGAAACAGACAACTGGGGGTAAGCGTTTACAGCCTTTCTCCACTTGCCATGTACAGTTAAGAAGTAATCTCTCAGCTTCCTCTGGCTGCCTCTGGCATCAAAAAGCTTTCTTCTGGAAGCCGCTTTTGATCATGGTGTTTTTAATCACAGCAACAGAGAAAAACTGGTAGGAGCCTCCACAGAAGACCCATGATAAGAATTCACAGCTCAATGTGGAGTGGGGGTGGGGGGCACCAAAGAGACAATGAGTTTGTACTGGTTAGGTTTTTTTGTTTTGTTCCGTTTTTATTTCCTTTTCTTTCTTTTCTTTTTTCTTTTTTGCATATTTTATTGTCTGAATGTTGATTTTACTTATTTATTTTGATACTTTATTTACATTTCAAATGTTTCCCCCTTTCCAGATCTCCCCTATGGAACCTCCCTATTCCCTTCCTTTGTTCTGTTTTTCAACAGAGGGTTTCTCTGTATAGTGTTGGTTGTCTTGGAACTCCTTTTGTACTTTGTAGACCAGGCTGGCCTCAAACTTAGATATCTGCCTGCCTCTGTCCCCCTAGTGCTGGGATTAAAGGTATGCGCCATCATGCTGGGCTTTTGCTGGCTAGTTTTATATTAATTTGACATGAGCTAGAGTTATCTGAAAGGAAGAAACTTCAACTGAGAAGATTGTTCCAGAAGGTCCAGCTGTAAGGCTTTTTCTTAATTAGTAATTGATGTAGGAGGGCCCAGCCCACTGTGGGTGGGACCACTTCTGGGCCTGTGGTTCTGGGTTCTATAAGAAAGCAGGCTGAGCAAGTCAGTAAGCAGCACCCCTCCATGGCCTCTGCATCAGTTTCTGACTCCTGTTCCTGTCCTGACTTCCTTCAATGATGAACCGTAGTGTGAAGGTGTAAGCCAAATAAACCCCTTCCCCCACATCTTGCTTTTGATGATGGTGTTCCACCACAGTAACAGAAACCCTGTTAGGACAGGATTTCTGTATGAGACCTCCAGCCTGAATCTCACGAGTCCATAGCATGAAGGACAGAAGCCTGTCTCCATTTAAAGAGCCCCCAAACCTGATGCTGAGCACAAAATCAGGCACATTAGTGCCAGCAGCAACCCTGGAGGAGTCCTCTACTCTATCTACCATCAAGGTAGCCAGATTCTAGAGTCAGAAAAGGCATGTCCTGGGCCGGAAGATATGGCTCAGTGGATGAAGTGCTCATCGGGCATGCACAAAGCCCTGGATTCAGTCCCTAGCATTGCACAGACTAAGTATGCCAACTTGCAACCCCAGCACTTGGAAGGCAGACGTGGGTGAATCAGGAGTTCAAGGTCATCTTTGGCTATGCAGCAAGCCTGAGGTCAGCCTGGGCTACATAAGACCCTATTAGAGACAGACAGACAAACACACAGACACACAAAGGAGGACTGTGCTTTTACTTGTTCAGGAAAAAGATAAAGTGCATCAAGAGAGAAAGAGCCATCATAGCTGATGCCTAACCTGGCGCTGGGGAAAGAGAGGGAATGTAGAGACCCAGAGGGGGAGGGGGTATAATTCTGGCATAGCAGACAGCACAGTAGGTAGAAGGCACAGGGTCCCTGCCAGTCCTCACATCCCACTGAGTTTAAATTAGATAAGGCAATTGGGAGGGCCACAGCTTAGGAGTTGGGAGTTGAGGCACCGGAGAAGTAGGTATACCAGGGTCCCCAGAATGTGAGGTGGCCAGTGTCCCAGGACCTGGCAAAGCTTGGTCTGGAAAAGGGTCCCTGGGCCTCTGTACCCCTTAGCATACCCCGACCCTATGACTTGGGTAACCTACGTGGTGAAGCTGCGGTTGTCATGGGCCTGGCTGTGCTGAATCCCTGGCTTGCTGCCACCACCACTGGAGCCACCATTGCCACCATTGACGCTGCTACTGTTATTGTGGTTGTGTCCCTTGAGGCCCAAGTAGGCAGCTTGTACGTTCTCCAGGTCCTCGCCTCTCAGCTGGTACCACAGCTGTGCTGTCCTGGAGGAGAGAGTTCAGGATGAACGGCCTTGATAGACCCTTGGTCTTCCCAACAGCTGTGTACACAGCCCATCTTGGCTCTGGGTGGTGGTGGCCCACTGACCAGCAGCAGGACACTATAGGTGTGAGAACAGGACACCTGTGCTATTCAGATGTTCACAGCCAGGGACAGGAAAAGCCTGTGGGTTCTAGAGAAAAGCAACTTAGCAAACAAATGTGCAGAGCCCTAGCATGAGCAGCTGACTGCTGAACTCGCTTGCTGTGAGTGCCATGGAACAAGCGGTACTCCTTAAAAAAATAGTTTGCTTATTCATTTTTGTAGTGCTGAACAGCAAATACAGGGTTTTAATGTTTTTAAATTATACTTTTATTTTGTGGCAGAAGGCACATGCACCACAGGGCACATGTGGAGGTCTGAGGACAACTTGTGGGAGTTAGTTCTCTCCTTCCATTGTGTGGGTTCCAAGAACAGAACTCGAGTCATCAGACTTGGCAGAGGGACCTTTTACCCACTGAGCCATCTCACCTGTCTCAACAGCAACCTTTAACATAGTGAGTTTATATGTGTGTTTTAACACAATAAAACAATGAGAAAGAGGAGTCAATTATTGACAAGTTTGGTGGTGCGCAGGTGTGGGGGTGCACAGGTGTGGGGGTGTACCGGTGTGGTGGTACACAGGTGTTAGGGTGTACAGGTGTGGGATGAACAGGTGTGGTGGTACACAGGTGTGGGGTGTATAGGTGTAGTGGTGTACAGGTGTTGAGGTGCACAGGTATGGGGGTACACAGGTGTAGTGGTGCACAGGTGTGGGGTATACAGGTGTAGTGGCATACAGGTGTGGTGGTGTACAGGTGTGGGGTGCACAGGTATTGAGGTGCACAGGTGTGGTGATGTACAGGTGTGGAGGTGCACAAGTGTAGGGTGTACAGGTGTAGTGATGTTCAGATGTGGTGGTACACAGGTGTGGTGTTGTACAGGTGTGGGGTGCACAGGTGTTGGGGTGTACAGGTGTGGGGGTGCACAGGTGTTGGGGTGTACAGGCATGGGAGTGGACAGGTGTGAAGTGTCCAGGTGTGGGTACACAGGTGTGCAGTGTTCAGGTGTGGGGGTACACAGATGTTGGGGTGTACAGGTATGGTGATGCACACCTGGAATCCTAGGCCCACGTCTGTGAGAGCAGTGATGCCCACTTGATGTGTAGGGTCATCCATCTGTGGCAGCCCAAAATGCCACTAACACAACAGACTAGTCTATGTCTAAGCAGGCTCACTAAGTGTCCCCTCTATGTGGACAGGAACATGGCGGAGTGAGGGAAGCATTTGCTGTGCAACATGAGTTTGAATTCCCAGAACTCATGTAGAAAGCTGGACACAATGTGAGTGTAATCCAGCACTCTTACAAGCAGACAAGAGGTGGAGACAGAATTCCTGATGGACATCCAAGGTTGTTCTGTGACTTCCACACATGACTAACTGCACATGCACACAGAGACAGAGAGACTACACGCATGCACTCGCTTATGCGTTTGCGTTTGTGTGCATGCCCTGTGTCTTCACAGCCCAGCCCAGCTCTGGAAGGACATGAGGCCACTGTACCTGTCAGCACGCCGCTGCTCACTCTTCTGCACACACTTGAGGAGGCAGCAGGTGAGGAAAGCCATGGACATGAGCAGGATGATAGCACTACTCACGATGGAGGTGATCACTGCCACCTTGAAGCCGAAGGTCTCATGAGGCGGCACAGCTGCAAGGGGAAAGCCACAGCTCCTAGCACAGCTGATCCTGACCTGCTAGGCCCAGGGTCATTAGGGTGGGGCCCACAGGAGGGTCCATTTTGGGGGAAGTCACTCAGGCTCTCGTGGCTAAGGTAACAATTTGGAAAGAACATATTTAAAGGGATTTATCAAGACATTGTCAAGAAGAGGGCATTTCAGCAGGGTTTGACAGGGTGCACCAGCAGAAGGGTCATCAGTTTTCACAAGCCTCATGCAGGCAGACCCTTCTCAGCTCATCTTCCTGAAAGAAGCAAGAATGATGGACACAGATAACATTGCACAGGGTCAGCTGTGTGACCTCAGCTGTCACTGAGAACATGTTCCATTAGATTCTCAGGAATATTCTTTTAAAAAGATCCCAAAATTGTAATTCAAACAAGCATGTATATATATAATATTCCCATGGACTATACAGTTCAGGTCCCTAGGCCATTTTTAGCCCCCTCACTGCATGCTAACCATCTAGAGTTTAGACTCCAGCTCTCAGAGGCCAGGACATGCTCTGGCCAATGGTGGATGAAGGACTGTGAAATGGGAGACAGTTAAGAATCATCCCCAAGATGTAAGGGTGCTCCCTTTGCCCCCAGGGGCCTCCTAACCCCATAAGGCTCATACCAGGGACGCCGCCCACCACTTGGGTTATGTTCTTGACAAGATAGCACTGCCATTTTGGGTTCTCAGTCTCTCAGAACCTAGTCCTTACAGACACCCTCATCTCAAGAGATTAGGATAGTAAAGGCTCTGGGAAGTACTGCACTATGTACACATGCAAGCACCAAGCTATTTTGAATCTATGCACTAATGTAATATACCAGCCTTCGCTTTGGAAAAGGCCACAGGAGGCCCTAGACAGTCAGGACAGGTTCTACACATACAACCAGACAACTAGAATATGAGTTGCCCCTCCCTGAGACAGGGGATCCAGGGCTGGCACAATCCTGGTCTCTGTACTCCTAATTCCTAGAATTCTTGGCATCAAGAACACTGGTTAGGGTTAGCCTGAGGTCTTCATGAAAGAAAAGAGGGTGGGTAAGGAAGTAGGTAGGGTTGTTTCCCCACTTCACAGATGACAGCTTAGATGTCACTAGTGACCAGTCAGGGCTCAGGGCAGCAGCAAGGGGTTGAAACCAGCACTGCTTCTGTACTCAGATGTGAGAGCAGCCGACAGTGGGAAGAGAACCGTCAATGTGGGCTAGCCTATGACTGGACCAACTACCTTTGATGTGACAGTATCTGGGGCTCCCATCTCCCACCCCACCAGCAGCTGAGCTGGGGTAGCTCAGGAAGGGGGAAGGGTATACCTTTGCACACAGGGCTTCCTGAAGACCAGTCAGCAGTGCTCCCATTCCAGGCACAAGTGAGGAGGCCAGACCCCACCATTTGGTGGCCAGAGGGGCAGTGGAATATGAGCAGAGTCCCCAGTGAAGTGCCATCTCCACGGACAACTTGCAAGGTGCCTTGAGGAGGGGGATGGAGCTGAGCACAGGTGCCTGGAGAGAGAGAGGTGACTGTGAGGCTGGAGTGCGGTCAGCAGAGGGCAGACAGGCCTACCACAGTCCCCTAGGAGCTGGGCACTGACCAGCTCTATATGGTCTGTAAATCTATAGGGTCTGAGGATTGTGTTAAGACAATAAATGACAATATATGATGACTAGCTAAGCATTGTTCCAAAGACAGCAAAGAGGGAGCAGGGAGGGAGGGAAGGAGGGAGAGAAAGAGGGAGAAAGAGAGAGAAACATGAAAATAGATCATTTGTTACCTCTTACTAACTGAAAGATAAACATTAACTCAAATGAACAACATTAGGAAAAATATCTGGAAAGTAAACACAACTCCAATCTCTTCGATTTGCAAAGAGATCTTACCAATGAGAGTTAAACATATAATTTACTTTTAAAATTGAACTAATGTGTAAGCAAGGAATACGAGAAATACAATGGACAGAAGCCAGGAAAACTCGCTTACCACACAGCAAGCCAAGAAACCTGAATGACAGCTGATCTTTCCCTCAGCAAGGTGGCTAAGATTTTTATTTCTTAAATTATGCATAAATGTATGTGTGTCTGTGTCTGTGTGCATGTGAGTGCAGGTGCCCTCAGAGGCCAGAAGGGGCTGATTCCCTAGAACTAGGTTGCAGGCTGTTGTGAGCCACCTGAAGGATTCTGGGAAATAAGCTCAGGTCCTCTACAAGAGTAGTAAGTGCTCGTTTGTTGTTGGGACTCATAGAGACCAGCTGCACCTGCCTCCCAAGTGCTGGGATTGAAAGTGTGACCCTCCTGCAAGTTAACTGTAGTAGCGTCATCTCTCCAGTCCCAAGGTGGCTGAGATTAAAAGAAAAAAATGAGTTGGGGTATCTATCCCTTTGTGGTACAGCATGTGCCTAATATGTACCAAGGCTCCGGGTTCCAGCCTAACACGATACAACAATTAATGATAATGATGAAAACCAGTATCTCTTGGGGTAGAAAAGTGACTCTCCAGGTTGGAGTGATAGCCAAGCCTTCTTGGATAAAGTCCAGTGAGTGTGAAGGCTTCAAGATATACACCATGATGCTACATCCATTCCTGTAACAGAATGTTTACTGCAGAGCCTGGTGGAACAGCCAGAATCTAAAAAACACTCACATCTCCAGCAAGAAGCACAGATTCACCCATCAAGGTACAAAAAATTAAAATAAAATGCTAATGCACAGCCCCAAATTGTAGCAAAATGCTATGAAGCAGGGACAGCAATTTTGTCCTTAAACAGATGTAGAAGGGCCAGGGAGATGCTGGCTCAGTCAGTAAAATGCTTGTCATGAAAGCATGAAGACCAGTGACCCTAGTAACTCACTAGCTGTGAGTCACTAGCTGACAGCCATATTTTGAATTCTGTTTGTCTTTCAAGACAAGTTTCTCTGTGTAGTCCTGGCTGTCCTAGAACTCACTCTGTAGACCAGGCTGGCCTCAAATTCTCAAGGGCTGGGCTTAAAGGCATGTGCCACCACCTCTGGCCATAACTTGAACTCTTGATTCTAGAGTCCCATCTTATGGAGTATCAGCTCTGTCTCCATAAACTTAAGGGTCGGAATGAAGGAAGCTGACCTCACAGATCAATCAGGCTCCACACTCCCCTTTTACCTTTGCAGTATTTGGGAATATGGAACTATACTATCCCCCTGGCCAGGGAAGTGGACATGGGATTTTAGAACTGTGGTTGACACGGCTGGGCAGACACAGACCAGCCTTGGAGCTCTTCCCCAGGATGCCAGGCAGCCAACACTCCCCAGTCCTCATTTTAGAGTGACAACTTCTGCATTCTTCTGCAGCTGAGCTAGCAGAGCAGAGGCCCACCCTCACCACCTGCTTCCAGTTGGGTTGCAGATAGAGAGGAGGCAGGGGGTATCAACACCCACCCCATGGTCCACCAGCACCCAAAGTGGTCCACCTGCACATCGCTTTGCTAAAATAAAACTCCATAACAAAGGTCCTGGCTGGTAAGGGTGGTCAGCAGCACATGTATGTGCCACATAGAACAGCTGTGACAGACTGAAGCCTTCCATGCACCTAAGTTGGGCCAGTCCAGGCTGTGGAACCAGAGAACCTAGATTGACAGTTGCCCTTATCACCTGGGGACTTCTTACCCTGAGCTTGTCTCATCTCCTGCAAATGGAACAAGAGGACTGGATGAAATGTCTGTGGCTCATCAAGGAAACCACCGTCGATCACTTCCCCTAAATACAGCTTAGCTGCAGAGCAGGTGGGGCACTGCGACAGCCCCACTTGGTTCACGCTGTCTGTCAACAGCCACATCCGGTGCTTTGGGGAGGGCTCTGTTGGGAGGGGGTGCTTGTCTGCAGCTAGAGACTCTAAGGCTTCGGTACACTTCATAGTCAGACAGTCACAAATCTTAACAGGCAGATTTCCTGCCCTGTCATTGAGCCTCCTAACTGTGGGGAATGAAGGGTGAAGCCACGGACAACTATCAAGGAAAGAGGAGCAGCCAGCCCTGCCATACTGGGTGTCGGAAGCCCAGGAGCTTTTGTCAAATTAAAGAGCTAAATAAAAGCATGGATCACTCCTAGTGCAAGCCCAACAGAGGGATGGAAGCCCCAGAGCAGATATGGAAGACACCAGGGTGGGAAGCACGGCCTGGTTAGGTAGACTGGGAGAGACTTGGGACGGAGGTGCTTCAATTTCCATCCGGGTCCCAAGCATGGCATTTCTAAGCCGGCTCTCTAGAGGACCCACAGGGTGTAGAGCCCCAGCTGCCAACCACTGTTCTTCCATTACAAGGTAAAAAGAGAAGTTTGGTCAAAGGACAGAGGTGGACAATGGGGATGAACCCTTCCTCCTTGTGTTACTCAAGGAGACTTCCGGCCAGGGAGGCCCAACTTCCTTTAAACTGAGCTGAAGGAAGCACAGAGAAAGCCACCCAGGCTGAGAGTAGCCTGGTCTTTCCAACCCAAGCCCCCAGACTTTCCCCTCTCCCTCTGATATGAGAGCAGAGATAAACACATGGATTCCTGGATCTGATCCAGCAGCAAGTTTCAGCCCAGACTTCACACTGACTTCAGACTTCCCCCATCTGTAAAATGGGTATTCTGCCCTACTGGGTCACAGGGAGGGTGGGGCTGTGTTGTAAAGACATGAAGGCAGGGCTGGTTCACCGAATTAGTGCCTTGGTAGACACTGAGCCAGTGTCTCAAGTACTCTAGACTACCTTGAATCAACTCCTAATCCTTCTGTCTCTACTTTCCCAGTGAGAGGATTATTACTGTGTGCCACCACAGTAGGTCTATACCATGCCAAGGATGGAATCCAGGGTCATGCATGCCAGGCAAGTACTCCACCAATGAACCACATCCCTCAGGTAGGACTTTAAGCAGTGTCTTAAAACACTCTAGGCTAGGCTGGCACTACTTCACACATGCACATACATGCACGTGCGTGCTTGTGGACACACACACACATTTACACACTCAGTCTCTCTCTCCTCTCCTCTCAGTTCACAGCACAAGGAACCTCCATCCCCAGACCCCATCAGGATCTCTTTCACTCATTCCCTGGGCCTGCAAGACCAGTAAATTCCACTCTGGGATAAACACATCTAGAGGAGGAGGCTTGAGGCCCACAGATCTGGTCAAGGCAAACACGAAGGTGGGCACCCAGGCTTCCTCAGCCTCAGATGGCCTGTAAATAAATGTACAGAAAGCACTGGGCAGGCAGAGATATGCGGTCAGTCTATGAAGCATGCAACCTCTGGGTGTACTGGTGCAGATACTCAGGAGGGTGAAGCAAGATAGTGAGTTCAAGGCCAACATGAGCCACACAAGGAGACCTCTTCAAGGCACATAACTTTAAATATGGCACCTGGGAGGCAGAGGCAGAGGCAGAGGCAGAGGCAGAGGCAGGTGAATCTGAGTTAGAGGCTAGCCTGAGTGGTAGGTCTACAGAGTGAGTTCCAGAACAGCCAGTACCTCACAGAGAAACCCTGTTTCAAAAACAAAAAGAACGAACAAAAAGGTACTTACTCAGAGAGAGGCCCTCCTCAACTCAACCTGCAGATCCACAGCTACTCCTCTTGGACACCTCACAGACTCCCCATGCCTGGCATCTAAGAATCAAGCTCCATCTGCCCAACAACTGCTCAAAACATCCTTCCAGACCCAGATTTCCTAACTATGCTGGAAGACACCCTATGTTCCCAGGAAGGCACTCGGCTAAGTTGACAGCAAGTGGCTTTGAGCCCTCTCTGTGCACTGCCTCTGGACACTGGACATTGCACATCTCCCAGTCCTTTGCTGTGTCCATGCATTTGACACTCCATCCTCAGGGCACCGTTCTGGTACAGGTTTTACTTTGGTAACCCTGGGGGCCACTCTTTTTTTTTTTTGGAAGTAAATCTTCAAGAGAGTGAAAAGCAACAGAAAAAGAAAAGTGAATGAAATGAATGCTCATAGGAAAATCACACATGATCCAGCCTGGCCCTCCAGGCTTAGAGGATAGAGCGAAGGACAAATGGGCACAGCAAGGCCACCTGCTCAGCCCATGAGGGTCTGTAGCCTGTCTCACCTGACTTCTCAACCTAGTCCACCTGCAGTAGCTCTGTTCCCAGGTCCTTCCACCCTGAGGCGAATACAGCTAGACCTGGGAAGGGCCCATCCTCCCAGTCCTTGAGGCCAGCTGGATGCCTTGGGAAGAGCCTTGTTTGTTAATCTTTTATCTGGAACCTTGGACCACAGGCAGGACCAGCATCTTCTGTCCTTTCAGAGGCCCATGGACCCCTCACCCTGACCTTTTTAATATGTTCCCTTTTGTGTTGGCAGAGGCTGTGTGAGTACAGAGCCTTACCAGGACTTTGGTAGCCAGGCTTGTGTCCCCACCTGCCAGTAAGTCCTTACATAATTTTGCTCTGGGTCTGCATCGCTCCAGATGCCAAATGTGAATCGCAGGGGCTGGGTGTGGGGAATGGGGATGGGATTCAAACTTCTTAAAGATGACTGAGTTATGCACAGACACCCTAACAGCAGGACCCCTGGACACTAGCAGTCAGGACAACATGTGGTCCTAATACTGAGTATTTAAGGGCCGGAGCCTGGCTTTGTGTCCTCAGGGAAGTCACCAGTTCTCTCTGACCCCATCTTCCTATGCCATTGAAACCACGGGCCATCTAGGCTGGGCTCCATACCATAGACTATGTGTTCCCTTCCCGTGGCAGAACAGAGATTATTCTAACCAAGGAAATTGTATCTCTGAATCTTTTGGGGTGTACACGGCAAGGGGAAGGGAGCATCATGCTGACTCACGCTGGCTGTCACTAGGCCTCAGTTGCTCCTATGTAATAATGGGCATAGCAGGCTGTAGGGATGAGCTGAGAACACATTCAAAAGGCCCACCTGCACTTATCCACTGAGCTTCTCATAGTTTTCAAGGTCCCTTCTGGGGTTAGCAGGAGGTGGCCTCCAGCCACTGGAACCCTGTGTTCCTGGAAAACCTCCCGGACTAAGGAGTTCAGGAGCTGCCCTGGGAGCAGTGCCAAACCCTCTATCCAGCCGAGATAGGGGCCCCGGGCAGAGTGGAAGGTGGGAGGAGGAAGACAACACTCTTAGTCCTGCCCTGAGTCCTACCGACAGGAGAACACAGACCTCCAGAATACCTCTGGCCTGTTCAGTAATGAGCCCATTCTACAGTCTATTGGAACCATGCAACCGATTATTTTATCTCCCAGTTATCTTCAGACAAGACCAAACTATCTCCGCATGGCTTCAGGCTCCCTCTTTTCCCTTCCTTTCCCAGCCCATTAAACAAACAAGTCAGGCCACAGGCTAAGGAAGTCCCACAGACTCTATTATTCAAGAGCCAGCTCTCTCAACACGCAGCTAATCCGTCTACAGCCTGGGGGCAGGAATAGAGCACTCACCTGGTATATAAGGAAATTGAGGCACAGAGGTAGGGACTCTTTCCAGGTAAGAGAGGACTACAACTAAAACTCCAACAAGGAGCCTTGTACCTGCGATGCTTGGAAGCTGAGTGCGAAGGACACACTTTTCCTGAAGCCATGCAGGGCAAGGGACAACTGAGACATGGACTCTCAGACTTTCTCCAGAGATTCCTATGCAAATAGCCTTTTGTTTGCAAACTCCGCAGGGCCTCAGGCCACCTCAGGGACATGGGATAACCTCGGGCAAGGCCATCCACCTCTCCTAGCTGGTGACACCTACTCCTCCAGACTACTATTCAGAAGGTACTCACAAGAATGCTCCCCCTTTCCCCAGCAGTACTAGGCCCAGGGTTAGCCTCTTCAAACATAAAGGTATCCCGTGGAGTAACAATTAGAAAGCTGAAAACTAGCCACACCTGTGGGGCCAGCAATGGTCTGGCACGAAGGGATGGTATCCAACCTACTAAGGGATTCTCAACCTGGGGGTCAGTCGACCCTTTCACAGGGATAGCCTAAGACCATTAGAAGACACAGTTATTTACAATAGGATTCATAACTAGCTAGATTACAGTTGTGAAGCAGCAACGAAAATAAATTTATGGTGGGGGGGGTCATCACAGCACGAGGAACTGCACTAAAGGGTCGCAACATTATGAAGGTTGAGAAACACTGCGCTAGGGTGAGGGCAAAGTGCCTCCAGATCTCAGCTTCTTCCAATGCAATGTGGCTAAGCCCTCCACAGAGGCAGGGCACCTCCTGGATGCACAGGACTGAGCTCTTGAGAAAAATGCGGTTTTGGTGGTGCTTCTAAGAGTTAGCAAAGCTGACATCAGCATCGCTTCTCGCCCTTTTGGCTAAGATCAAGTGTATAACCCTCTTCGGCACACTTAACAACCGCTTTCCTTCCTCCTGGAGACTTCTGGACTTTGACAGCCTAAACGAAACCCGGGTCCTGGTTGCTGGATAACCTCAGCATCTCCTCTCTCACAGGCTCACTTTCCCTTTTGTAAAGTAAGGCTGGAGTAGTCACCAAAGATGACTCCCTCCAACGCCGGGCCGCACACCCCGCCAGGTGAAGCCAGTTCCGACTTCCGTAAGAGTCTGGAACTGAGCGGGGCGACCGTCGCCGAATCCGTGCAAAACGCTAAGAGGTGCCCGCCGCCTGGTTTCGGGCCGCTCGCCGCCCCGTTTCGGCTCAGTTGGGGTCGCCAGCTGGATCCGCGGGAAGTCAAGAAAGTTCGTTCTTAAGAAGGGTCTGGCGGTGCGATGCACGCTCCCTTCCTGGATAGGGTCCCCAGCACAGTAGCCCCTCGCCCCTCCACTTCTCCGTCCGTGAAAAGGGCGCTGAGACCTGCGGCCCCCAACCCTCACCTGTCTGGTTCCCTGGGATTGGCGTTGTGTTCCCGGCACGTCCCCGGGGCTTCGCCCGGCCGCGAAGGGTCGCAGATACTCGGCGCATCCTGAGCGCTCCGCAGCGGTCAGTGGAGCCTGCTGAGGTGGAGGCGGGGCCTAATTGAGAGGCGTGTCGTTGGAAGGCGTGGCTGTCTCTAGTCACGCCCAGGGAACGCCCTCCAAGACGCTAGTGTTGAACTTTAGTCAGATCCCGCCTACGCCTTGAGGTGGGCTGGCCGAAGTGGGAACTGGACACCTGGGGGGAGTGGTGAGGCAGAGAATGGCGAGCCTCCAGGCTGATAGCTCCGAAGTCAGCCCTTGACCTAGAGTTCTTCTGGCCATCCGTCCTCTCCATCTTCACCTTTCCTCTCCAGACCCACTTCTGGACGCCAGGGCCAGGCAGGTGACCTTGGAGAGTGCTTGTCCCGATAGGATCTCGAGCCTCCTCACTCTCTTCTAGAGTCAGGGTTGGTTACACCCACTAATATCTCCTTTTCACTTGAACTTGCCAATCACATGTGATGTGGCTTTCTTCAATGTCCTTACACTGAAATCAAGCTTATCTCTGTTCTGCCACATCGTGAAAGGCAGGCCCATCCACAGAACCCACTGTAATACCAACCTTTCTCCCACCCCACCCCTACCATACTCTGAGACACCAGAATTCCTGGCCACATAGCCAGAGATCCCTGTCTGCCAGTGACTGTAGGCTCAGGGATGGGACTTCGAGGGATCTAAAGTGCCTCTGATTTGTGGGTGAGAACGGCACCCACCACGTGTGGCTCAGCGGGCCGCCCCTCCCCCTGTCCCCTGGTGTTCAGCAACGCTGACCAACAGGTTATTTAAGGTGGGGATGTTTCCTAGGCTTGCAGAACAAAGCACTACAGATAGAACTCCACAGAACAGAACCATGTTATCTGGTCACACAGGAGGCAGGGCCAGAGATGGGGTCTGAGCAGAGTCAGAGCTCTTCAAAGTCTCCAGGGAGCATACTTTTTCTTTAGATTTATTTTACTTTTATGCGTGTGAATGGTTGGCCTGCATGTATGTGCACCATCGGCAAGCCAATGCCTGTCTGTGTGTCACCACATGGGTGCTGGGAACCAAACTCAATCACATTCCAAGAACAGCAGGTGCTCTTAACCGCTGAGCTATCCTTCCTGCTCTTGTTTTTCTTTTGGTTCTTTATTCTAGTCTCTACTCAATAGAAAAATGAGAATTTCACCCCCAAAATCTTTCACAATGACTCAAGCCCTCACATTCCATCATCAAAGGGTAAAAGGTTCAGATGAGAGCTATCCATGGGGACCACTAGGATTAACTTCCTGACGGTAGGTTAGAGGAAAGGAGATGAGTTGGTTATGCCTGGGTTCTGACCACTCTGCAGTCCTACCTGGCAGGGTGAGTCAGTCAGCTTGTCAACCACTTGCACCCACCTCAGGTTCAGAAATGATGGCTTGGGGACACTTTGAGGATGTGTGTGTGGGGGGGTGACTACTGAGCACCTGCCACCCGCCAGACCAGTTCAAGAGCCAAGGATGCGGCATGCACGGGGAGGACTGTCTGTTAAGAAGCTGGCTCCTCCCCCTCACACCTGACTGCCATTGGACAGTGAGGTAGCAGGCCTTCTTTATTCTGGACTTCTACTCTCTGTCCTGTATTTTCTGGCTTTGCTACAATGAGTGAGTGCATTGTCTAATCAGAAAACAGGAAATAGGGCCAGCAAGATGATGCCCCAGTGGGTAAAGGTGCTTGCCATGTAGGTCTGGCAACCTACATTCAGTCCCCACAATGCACTAAGGGTGGAAAGAGAGAACCACGGAGTAATCCTCTGCCTTCACACACACACACACACACACACACACACACACACACACACACGAACACACATGTACACATGCTAAATTAAAGATTCTAAACCAGGAAACAAATATGTGAGGAGGAGGAAGAGGAGGAAGAAGAAGAGGAGGAGGAAGAGGAAGAGGGAGGAAGTGAGAATGTCTGTAGAGACATCAGAAGCCAGCAGCAAACCCTTGGAAAGCTGGCATTACTGGCAGTTGTGAGCTACCTGATGTGAATGTTGAGAACTAGACTCCGGTTCTCTGCAAGAGAGCAGCAAGTACTCCTAATTGCTGAGCCATCTATCTAGTTCTAGATAACAGATATTTCTCATAGCTTCATACTTGTAAACAATTTCAAACACTCCCAAAGCCACTGTGCTCTGTACTTGTCAGAGAAGGCGTAGGCTAGTTGATCGGGGTGATCCGTGCCTGTGACCAACACTTGAGACGTGGAACCAAGAGCATCAGGAGTTCTATCTAGACCAGCCTATACCTGAGACCTTGTCTCAAAAACCAAAACCAACACTAAAGCCAGAAACAAGGCAAAAAACCTGAGAGGGAAGGAAGCAAGCAAGCTATGAGATGACACTCATTTTAAGAGACGGGGAAACCAAGGCTGAAAGAGGGGACCGTCTGGTCCAAGGTCACTTGGCTGTAAGGATTAACCTCGTTATAGTGATCTGAAGAGTACCCCCTAAGTATATCTTTCCAGAGGCAGCCTTGTGTTTTCATTAGCTGGAGGCTGCTCCCAGATAAGCTGGGAAGTAAGAAGGTGACCCTGGTAGCTCAAGGGTGACCAGAGGCTTAATACTCAGGAGCCTGTTAAGCTTCTTTGATACCTAGCACCCACATACTGAGAAGGGCTGGCCGCTAGGGCCTGGTTGTCTCCAGACAAGCATGACAATCCTGCCCTCCCTCCCCATGATGCCTCACACATGCTAGACCCACAGCTGCTTAGTTCTTAGCAACTGTGGGGTTCCTGTGCTTTCCTGTCTTGGCTGGGCCTGGCATCTTAGGGCCCTGGGTAAGGCTCCACTCCTTTGGGGGCTCCTGTCTCTTTCTCCAAGTCACAGTGAAAAGGACAGTTTGTGGCTAGCTAACTCAGTGAAGGTATTCTTTTCTGTGTTTTCTTTTTTGCGGACCAGTGAGTTTCATTAAGGAGCACAGGCACAGGACTAGTAGTAGCTACATTACAGGAGACAATGTATTCCAGTAAGGGGAGAGATTCTTGACCTCTTCAGGCTAGGGCTTGTGGGGGGACACATCCTGCTATCCTCTAAGCCGGGTGAGGCTCCGCCCCCTGAAAGTTGCTTACATGTCTCCTACTGGACAGAAGCCTGAAGCACACAGGAGGGTCGGCCCTGAACAACATAGTTCATTTCAGATCCTCCAAAATAAACTTTTACTCTTCCTACGTTAATATTCTAGGGTGTTTAGAGAATGATTTGGTCCAAAGCAAATCTGAACGCCAGCAGCAAGTTCCATTAGGAACTTATAAAAGTCCCCTGTGGCTTGATGCTCTGTCTCCTGAGCCCACAGGAAGACCCTGCTCACTGGGGCCTTGGTAGCAGCCATCCGCCTGCTTTCTTCAGGTTGCTTCTGCAGGCCTCCAAGGTCTGGCTCATTCACTTCACCCATCTATGCCTTCCAGCCCTGGTGTGACAGTCTCAGAAAACCTGTCAGTGTCCTGAAGAACTTGTGGATGCCATCCCGCAAGAGCTTCCACCCCCAGGTATTTCTGGATCCCCTCTCTGTTCTTGGATCTAAGTACCCATGGGCCACAGTAAAATTCTTCAATAAAAATGTCCAGCAACACTTTGAACATGTGTCCTTTCTCGTTTCTTTGTTTCTTTCCCCCAAGCCCCAAGGGTTTTTCTCTGTAGCCCTGGCTGTCCTGGAACTCACTCTGTAGACCAGGCTGGACTCAAACTCACAGAGATCTGCCTGCCTCTGCCTCCCAAATGCTGGGATTAAAGTCAGGGGCCACTACTGCCCAGCCAGACACTCTCAACAATGCATTTCCTAATATTAGCAAACTGGACAGGCTGTGGACATGCCCAATCACCCCTTTCTTCAAAGTCTCTCTCTTTCTCTTGTGTAACAGTTTCTTCTGATACTGAATCATCTCATCCTTGTAGGGAAGGTCTTCAAGTGGGTAAACAACTCAAAATAGCTGCAGGAAGTCATTGAAACTGACCAGACTCACTGGTCCCTCCCTGCCAGAGTAAGCAAGAAAAGTTGAGAGTCCCTCTCAGATGAGAGGAAGCTGAACTGCAAAGAAGACTTTGAGACCAGACCAGCTGCCTGGAAGAAGCAGGCACCCGCAGAGCAGCTTGGAAGAAGTTTAGATCAGTGTCATTGGAAAGGACCTTCTCCAACCTATTGAAGTCCCTGCAGGCTGTGCAATGTGCTTCAGGTTCCCAGCTTTTGTGAGCTGTCACCTATGCTGGGGTGGCCTTTGGTGATGCAGCTGTCTTTGAGTCATTTCTGCTCCTGTAAGTAACCCCCCACCCCAATAAAACTCATTGGTTCACTAAGTTGGCCTTCAGTGGCATCCATACTTCTTGGTCTGTCACAGGCTCCCTCTCTGGGGTGAGAAGATGTGTGTGTTGTGTCTCTCCGTGAAGTTTTGCCACACATCACTGCTCAGTGATTACCACAAGCACCCAGGAGAACCTGGGCCGAATCCTCCATACCTTGCCTGAAGCAAGCCTTCCTTGGTAGATGTCCAGCATCACTGCTAATGGTTTCTACCTTCCACCTACACTATAAGACAACTCATCCCCACTTTCCACCACTCTAGAAAAGCACTTTTGCTGTAATCAGTCCCCGTTACATTCCTGCAAGGACCCTGCAGGCACGATGCATCTCATCTCAGCATTTCTGCTAACGTTCTGTTCATGGCCAGCGTAGCCAAGAGCTTTTTCTACTTCTCTTTTCTGAGTATTCATCAGAAAAACCTTAAAATAGATGTCCATAATTTCTACCACAATTGCTTTTTAAGCCTTAAAAAAAACCTTATACATAATTATTAAAAAGTAACAAACAAACAAACATCTTAAAATTAACCAGACCAAAAGACTCAACACAACATACAGCTAGAACAGCCAATTCTGAAGCTCTGGAGCACTGCACTGAATTTTACACTTTCAGTATTGAATATGTTTTATACACCTATCTAGCACGAAAACAAATGTCATGTCTCTTATCTACATTAGTCCCTCCTTACCTCTAATGCCTTCCATTTGCTGTTCTCCTTTCTTCATGTTGTACTGGACCTACGTGTACGTTTGTTCACATATATTCATAGTGGCCAGGTTCTGTGTATGAAGGAGAACACATGTTATTCTTTCTGAAATTGTGTAAGCTTGCCCGTTTTCCTGAAAATTTTGTGACTTGGTTTTTATTAGAGCTGAATAGGATTCCACCATTAGGTTTCAAACCCAGATAAATGGCTGAGGTTCCTATTTAACATATCGAAGTGGACTCTGCTGCCAGGTTCTCCCTGCAGTCCCTCAGTCCCTGTTCCTGGGCCCTCCTGGCTGGCATACTCTGCCTCCCACCCTAAATTCTCCAGCCCAGGGCCTGGGGCCACTTTCCCCCCAGCTGCTCTTCCCTATATAACCAACCATTTTGGTTACTTGGTCCTTTTCCTCTACTCTTTGATACCTTTGGGACTCCTGACTGCTGCACCTGGTTCTTCCTCCCTTTCCTCTCTTTTCCCCTTCCCCTCTCCCCAAATGGCCCTGCTCAGTCTGGTCATGACCACTCTGGATTCTCCCAAAGGTCTCTGCCTCTGGCTCGGCTCCCCTGCATATCTACAATAAACGTTCCCCTCCACCATACCTTGGAGCAGTCATGTCCTTCCTGTCCTCTTTATTTCTTCCATTCATTAACAGAATCTCGTTACATGTTAATCTGTTGATGGACAATCAGGTTGATTCCAACTGTTTGCAATACACGCGAGGTGCCAATATCTCTGTGATATGATACGGCATTTCCTGGGTATGTGCTCAGGAGTAGAATAGCTGAGTTATATAGTGGTTCAATTTTTAAGTTTTTGAGAAATCTCCAAACTGATTAACACCACAGATGTACTAATTAGCACCTTACCAGCAGTGAATAAAAATTCATTTTTCTCCACATCCTCTCCAACATCTGTGTCAGATTTATTGACGATGGCCATTCTAATTAGAGTCAGGAGGTATCTCAGAGTGGTTAATTTCCTGATGGCTAGGGATATTGAACACTTTTTAAAGTAATTTTGGCAATTTGTGGGCTGGAGAGATGGCTCAGTAGTTAAAAGCACTGACTGTTCTTCCAGAGGTCCTGAGTTCAAATCCCAGAAACCACATAATGGCTCATCAACCATCTGTAATGGGATCCGATGCACTCTTCTGGTGTGTCTGAAGACAGCTATAGTGTACTCATATACATAAAATAAAATTTAATTTTTTTTGGCAATTTGTGTGTGTCTTAATCCATTTAGTGTTACTATAACAATAACACAAGCTGGGTAATTTAAAAACAGTGGTGAAGTTTTCATGGTTCTGGAGCTAGAAAGTCAATACTCAGATGCTTGGATCTGACAGGACCTTCTTTCTACTTGCTTTGAAAAGTAGTTAAGAAATCACATAGCAGAAGGGGAGGGGCTTACTTTGCCACCTAAGGAGTGGAATTTAAGGTATCACCTCGACACTGTTAACACTGTCATTAAGTCTCTAACTCGTTGTTGGGGAACACATTTGTCTTACTGTTCTATCACTGTGACAAAACATCATGACCAGGGCAACTTATTAAAACATTATTTCCTTGGCTTATGGTTTTAGAGGATGAGAGTCCATGATGGCGGAGCAAAGGCGGGAGTGGCAGCAACAACTAAGAGCTCACATCTTGATCTGCAAGCAGGAGAGAGACAATGGGAATGACATGAGTCTTTTGAAATCTCAAAGTGACATACATCCAGCAGCAAGGCTACACTTCCTCTTGGCCTGAGGAGTGGCACTTTTAGGAGGTGTGGCCTTGTTGGAAGAAGTGTGTCATTGTGGGGGTGGGCTTTGAGAGAGCTTCCTCCTAGCTGCCTGAGGATGCCAGTACTCTCCTGTTAGCTTTTGGAACAATAAGTGGATCTCAGCTCCTTCTCCAGCACCATGCCTGCCTGGATGCTGCCATGCTTCCCACCTTGATGATAATGGACTGAACCTCTGAACCTGTAAGCCAGCCCCAATTAAATGTTGTCTTTTATAAGAGTTGCTTTGGTCACGGTGTCTCTTCACAGCAATGGGAACTCTAACTAAGACACCTCGTAATCCTCCACAAACAGCCACCAAGTGGGGGCCAAATATTCACCTACCAGAGACTTATGTGGGACACCTAGTTCAAGCCGCATTAAAACCACACGTAGCTCTAGGATTCTCTAAGGTGCTTGTATTAGTGCATTTTGCTTTGCTCTAAAGAAGCACATGAAGCAGGTGAATTTTACGAAGAAGGGAGATTCACTCCACTCTCTATTCTGGAGGTTCAAGGACACATGACATCAGCATCAGCTCAGCTCTTGGAGAGACTGATGGTAGGGGTGTTCATGGAAGAGGTCATGTCTGACTAGGGTCTCACACTCTTTTCCAAGGAGACACCCAGGACCTCTCGCCACAATCTACCTCTTAAAGGTCTCACCTCTCTCATCCCACTGAGGACTGGGCCTTCAATAAGTGAACTTTTGGGGCAGTTAACAATTTCCACACTGTAGCATCCCTCAAAGCTCTCCTAGCCGCCACAGTACCCAACCCCCAAGCAACCCACACACTCTCCAGCACCTTCATCTCTCCTCCTCCCTCACCCCCACATGTGTACCTATGACACAATCAGCAGCAGCCTTTTGTAGTGCTATGCAGGGAACCAAAATTGACAGCTTAGGCTCACAGGTGCTTACTCTCTACACTTAGAACAGAAGTTCTCAACCTTCTTAATGCTGCAACCCTCATGCAGTGCCTCATGCTGTGATGGCCCCAACCACACAATTATGTTGCTGCTCTTTCATAACGTTGCTACTGTTGTGAATCAGAAACATCTGTGTATTATGACGATCTTAGGTGACCCCTCTGATAGAGTTGTTTAACTTTCAAAGGGGTCATGACCTACAGATTGAGAACTGCTGACTTAGACCTACGAGTCTAAAATTGAGGTTTCTGCTTGGCCATACTCTGGAAACTTTGGGGAATGATTCTACCAGGGTCTTCCTAGTTTCTGTTGATTCCAAAACCCCTCAATACTCCTTGGCTTATGGTTTATGCAGCAAGCACTCTACCCATGATGCTACAGCCCAGCCTCACATTCGTGCCTGTCCCAGGCTCATACAATGGCCCTGTACCTCTCTAGGTATCCTTCCTTCCTTCCTTTCTTCCTTCCTTCCTTCCTTCCTTCCTTCCTTCCTTCCTTCCTCAGTTCCTCCTTTAGATTTTGATGGAGCCTTTGGCCTCTTCTCTGACTCTGAGGCCCCGACAGCTGTGACGGTCCATCATCCCTGTCATTGACTAGATGAGGAATCACCATTGAGACACCTCTTAATGCAGAAGTTTTCAGAGCAGGAAAGAGCAGGAATGAAAAAATACCACCCCAAGCCTGGGGTGCTGAACTCAATAAAAGGTGAATGTGGCCTGAGCACCATTATTCATCACTGATGCCATGACTTCCCCACTATGACAGGTCATACCCTCAAAGCCTGTGCCAAAGCAAACACTTCCTCTTTTTAAGTTGCTTTGGTATGCATTTGTCACAGAAGTGAGAAAAGACAAAATGGAACCCTGGTGCTCAGCATTATGTAACCTTCAGGTGAGCCCAGCTAGTGTTTTAAGAGACTCTCCTCAGCAGCACTGTGGGCCCCAACAAAGACACAGGTCCCAACTCTTCTTCCCGCTGGCCCCGTGAGATATGCTAGGATCTGGGCTCTGTAATAAACTTTGTCTTTTTGCCACTTTGGTCAAAGTGTCCTGGGCCTCACTGAAGCCCCATATCTCACAAATCACAGCAGTAACATCATCTGAGGTTCTGGGAAGATAGGGCTCAGGGGGCACCATCAAGACTTTACACCCTGTATCAGCGTTTGTCTTCATCATCTTGCTTGATATGTCCCTTAACTGAATTCCAAATAACTTCCTTGGGCCTGAGCCTGTATTGCAGAGTCTTCTCCTGAGAGCGGCAGGGTCATCATCCTCTGTATAAGGGGAAAGATAGAAGCTGCTTCCAGTGAGGCTCTCCAGGGACAGAGGACTCAGCCTCACACAGACAGGATTGCTCCCTGGATCTGGGAGGTGGGCTGCTTTGGTATGAAAAACCATCTCCCTTAGAAATGGGTGGGCTTTGCTGCTGTCAGTAGTTTTCCTGTTGTCGTTTGGAGCTAGGACTTGCTTTTCTTCAAAGGGGGCGATGATTTACATCTTTGAATTTTAATAAAGAAAGGGAAAGCCGGGCTCCTTTCTGCGTTGGAGACTCATGAAGAAAGGGGGTGAACTGGCTAGTTTTGTGTGTCAACTTGACACAAGCTGGAGTTATCACAGAGAAAGGAGTTTCAGTTGAGAAAATGCCTCCATGAGATCCAGCTGTAAGGCATTTTCTCAATTAGTGATCAAGGGGGGAAGGCCCCTTGTGGGTGGTGCCATCTGTGGGTTGGTAGTCTTGTGCTTCTATAAGAAAGCAGGCTGAGCAAGCCAGGAGAAGCAAGCAAGCTAGTAAGTAGCATTTCTCCATGACCTCTGCATCAGTTCCTGCTCCTTGACCTGCTTGAGTTCCAGTCCTGACTTCCTTTCGTGATGAACAGCAGCATGGAAGTGTAAGCTCAATAAACCCTTTCCTCCCCAACTTGCTTCTTGCTCATGTTTGTGCAGGAATAGAAACCCTGACTAAGACAAGGGGTGGAGTGTTTTTATTGTCAGGGCCCTGAAAACTGAGCTTCCTTTAGGGCAGGTATGGCCCTGGCAGGAGAGAAAGGGTCTCTCACTAGAGTGCTGTGAGCCTGGTTTGTGGATGCAGGAAATGTGAGCAAGACAAAAGATTCTAACAGACATCGCTGGTCCCTGTTGGCAGCTGCTGTGTGGGACAGGTCAGCTCTTTGTAGGAGGTCTGATCTAATAGGAAATCGATGTTCTGATGTCTCTGCCTGAGGTGAAATCAGCCTCCATGAGAACATCTTCCTTCTGGTTCCAAAAAGGTCTAAATTCTTGGGTAGCTTGCTGCTCTCGTGGTCATAGGACCCTCCATCTTGGGTCACATGGCTACCCTGAGCCAATCCCTGGGACTGAAGGACCTGGGTACTTGCTACTTCTACCCATGTAATGGATGAAGAGTAGGGAGCCCACTTCTTAGCATACCCTTGACTTTCCCAGGATGCAAGGGTGCAGTGACACATTCCCAGCCCCCATTTCTTCTCTGAGATGATTCATGTTCCCCAGACCTGTTCGGACAGTCTCTTCTTGTTCTGCATCTTGCCTCAGATGGTCAGAGATGGCAGAGTCCAATTCCTGGCCAGAATGTCTTGGCTTGGCAAGCAAGGACATAAAGCACAGAGGGATCAAAGATGGCAGGCAGGCTGAGTACCATCCTGAGACATCTGGGAATGCTCCTATCCAAGGCAACATCTGGGCATGTGTTTCCTATGGCCCAGCAGGGAGAAGTCTTTAGGTCCTCCAGATCCAAGGGCAAACTGATAGTTTGGGAGGTGACTCAGTGTAACCATGGGACCACACCATCGGTGGCTAAGAGGCAGATTTCCTGGGGACTGCAGGAGGGTGTCAGAGCTCCTACCTGGGAGCAGGCACCCAACTCAAACATTCATGGGCTGGGCAGGCCAAAGAGGCCTGGCATTAATGATCTGGAATGTGTAGAATGTTGGTGGGGGCTGATGCTTTCTCAGAGTCTGCCCTGACTGACTGCCTCCCACCTTGTCTCACCCAGACCTGTAGCTCTAGCATCCTGACACCTCAGCAACCAGAGATGGAGCTCCAGTCTGGAAGAGGGAACCCGTGGTCTGGTTGGATTCATTCTCTCTCTCTCTCTCTCTCTCTCTCTCTCTCTCTCTCTCTGGAATGCTCTATCTATGATGGATGATCATGGGAGAAGTGTTGTGGGCAGGCAGCTATCCACTGTTGGAGGACTGCCTGGCAATGCTGAGAAGGGTGGACAGGTTTAGACCCCACCCATGGACAGCTGGCCTCACCCATGCCTGTGAGAAACTCTACAAGGAAAGCAGTTCCAGGTAGCCACTGAAGGATCTAGCCATGGGATCACCACGCAGCAGCCTCCATGACTACTGGCTGGGTGCAGACTCCTCCCTGCCATACCCCTGAGATCTACCTAGGGCAAAGGTGAGTACCTCTCTTTCCTGGACACCCAATGTCTGGACTAGTTGCTAAAAGGTATTGAGAGAGGTCTTGGAGTAATTGGTACTTAATGCCAAACCCCAAAGACTACACAGGTGGCAGAGAGGGTGGCCAGCTGCCTCTGAAGCTGACCTCTCTTCCCCGGGGACTGTGTGGATGAAGCCAGCGCTCTGGGCATAGTGAGAATGGTGTGTCAGATGAGGCAGTCAGCGGGCTGAGTGCTGATGTACCAGCTGGGTTTTTCCTGGTGTGGGATCCTCCTCTCCCTGGTTTTACACCATTTCCTATGCACTTGGATGTAGAAGTCTTTTGTGATGTTGTCCTTTACTGTCGCCTTGATGAGATTTGCAATCACCAAGACAAACAGGTGCACATCTATGAGGGTATTTCCAGAGAGGTTTAATTGGCAGGGAGGGCACTATCTCAGGGCTTGGGGTCCTGGACTGAATAAAAAGGGAAAATAAGCTGAGCAAGCAGTAGCATTTATCACCCCCTGCTGCCTAACTGGATACAAAGTGACCCTCCCTCAAGCTCCGGCCTTCATGCCTTCTCTACCGTGAAGGACCATAACCCCATGAGGTGATCTCCCCTCTCAACTCCCTCTCGTCCATATTTTTGTCAGAACAAAGAAAAAAGTAACAAATACAGAAAATTGGTACCCAGGAGTAGGGCTATTGCTGCAGTAAACCTGACCATGTGGTTCTTAGATCTTTGGAATGAGCCGGCAAGAGTTCTCCATGAAAACAGATTAATGAGCCATGAGAGAAACTGAGGAGTCCTGGCTCATGAGGTCTCTGAGAGGTAAGGACTCTATGGGAAGCTGGTCTACAGGTCATGTGTGTGATATTCTGGCAAAGAATCTAGTCTTCAACCATGCTCCGTCCATGTCCCAAAAACTTGAGTGAGGCTGAATTCAAAAATAATAGGCTAACTGGTTTGGTGGAGGATATTTCAAGACAGAATAGCATTCAGTCTGTGGCTCGGCCACTGTTGGCTCTTCTCAGTTCACAGTAGAACAGCAGAAACCGGAGCAGCAAGCTATGAAGTGTGCAGCTCAGAGAGTAAGGGTGTGAGGGAGTGTCAAGTCCCATGAGGCCTTGCTGGGAAAGCAGCTGTCGTTGTTAAAGACTCAATGTCCTTAAAGGGAAACATCAGATCACTAGGACAATAGGGAAGGTACCCTGAACTCAAGATTCCACATATGAAAGGTTCCCACTTGTAGACTGCAGATCCACTTGAAAGGAGAGAGCCTGGCTGGTAAATGTCACTGAGGTTTCCACCTAGAGCAGTGTTTCCTCAGCCTGGCACACATGTGCCACTTCAGCTGTGGTAGAAGAAGGAAGCCAGACTACATGTGGAGCTGGAAGCAGAACTTAGTGCCTGCTTTACAGGCATGCAAGATGCAAGAGTTTCCCAGCTTGTGAGGCTTGTACTATAACCCTAGAAAGCAGTGGAGTCCAGCCACTGTGTGATGTGGTTGGATTTGAAAGTCCATTGAGTGAAGCTGTGAAGGTAGAACCTAGAGTTGCAACCCCAGGATACTGGAGATGCCAGGATGGTGAGATGTGTCTTGGGGAAAGCTGCAGGTATGGAGTAGACCTGAAAGAAGACAACAGACTTTGTGCTGCAGGAAGTGGTAGTGCAGGAGAGGGCCTGCCCAAGGCTGTTGGAGCCCAGATGATGCCACTGAAGCCCGGGGTGCTACATCAAGACTTGGTGTTTATCTGGCTGGAATACAGTTTTGCTTTGGTTTGATCTTACTTTGTTGAGCCTCTAATGCTCATTTTATTTGTGTATATGCATGTGCATGTGCATGTTCAGATGCATGTAGGTACCTACAGAGGCCAAAAGAGGGCATCAGATCAGTTGAAGCTACAGGTAACTGTGAATTCCCTGTCATGGGTGCTGGAAACTGAGCTGTGGTCCTCTGTAAGAGCAATAGCTGTTGAGTCTCTTTCCCATGTCTGAATCCTCGATTTTGAAATGGGTCACTTATTCTGTACCATTGCATATTAGAAGTATGTAACTTGTTTTTTGGGTTTTTTTGTTTGTTTGTTTGATTGATTGTTTGTTTTTATTTCACAGGGGCTTGCAGTTAAAAGTTTGCCTGAGACTCAACAGAGAGTCTTGCACTTCTGTCTTGGAAAAAAAGAATGGATCTGTGAAGGGTTTGTAAATTTTTAGAGATGGACTAAATGCGTATTACTGTATAAATGATAGGCTGAGAGATGGCTCGGCTGTTAAGAGCACTGGCTGCTCTTCTGAAGGTCATGAGTTCAATTCCCAGCAATTATGGTGGTTCATAACCATCTGTAATGGGATCTGATGCCCTCTTCTGATGTGTCTGAGGACAGTAACAGTGTACTCATATGTACATAAAATAATTTTTTTTTTTTTTTAAAAAAAGGCTTTCTAAGATTGGGATGTTACAATTTAAAAGTGACACGCTTGAGTGTCAAATTGACAAGAGGTGGACTGAGATGGTTGGTATTGTCAACCTGGTAGGATTCACAATCACAAGAAGAGAAAATTCTGGCCATGTCATTAGGGTCTTTCCAGAAAAGTTTAATTGAGAAAAGCAAACCCACCCTGAATGTGAGCAGCAACATTCCATGGCTTAGGGTCCTGAAATGGATGAAAAGGTCTGCTTCCTGACCGTGGACAGAATCCAGACAGCTCCCCTGCATCCATGGTTTCCTCATCATGATGGATCATACCCTCAAGCTGTGACCCAAGTAAACTTGTTCTTCTATAAGGTGCTTTTGTCTAAGATTTTGTCACAGCAACAAGAAGAGTAACTTATACACCTTTCTGCTCAGGGAGCACCAGGAGCCCCTCCTGGGGCAGGATGGGCAGAGGCATTCCCCAGGGGCAGGATACACAGATGCACCTCCTTGGGCTCTGATTCTTCAGCGGATGAGCACTTGGAATCCTTGAAATGCAAGGGCCAGAACTGCTATGAGCAGGAGGAAGAAGCAAAGGATGGCAAGAGGCTTGTGTCTGTCCAGTGTGTCTGCCACACAGTGCACCTAGCCAAGGAAAGCCCCTCCTTTGTTCCTTGTTCCACCTGGGCCACCTTCAGCACTGTCCCATTCAGAACTGGGTGAGGGCTTCACTTGAGTAGGAGCTAGAAGGCCCCTAACCCGTTCCTCCCAGTGTGGAGGCACTCTGCTTGTTTTGCTCAGTTTCCTCAGGGTGAAGAAGGACCACTCAGCTCAGATCACCGGTGAGTGCTAGGCAGGGGTGTTTGCAAGCAATCCCGAGGCAGCCCATGCCCAGTCCAGGGGGCTCTAGCATAGACTCAGCTGTGTTCTGGTGTTCTGACACCTCACTTGCACCACACCCACCTTATTTCACCTTACTTGTATCCTGTTCACCTCACCCCTTCCTTGTCCATCTCACCCCTGCCCCATCAACCTCACCCTTGCTCCCGACCACCTCACCCCTGGCCCATCCACTTTACTTCTACCCCATCTTACTTTACCAAGACTCCCAACCCAGGCTCCCATTTCACTTGAGGCCTCACCTCATCTGTGTGTCCCAGTGTCACCTATAACTACACCCATTTCTGGCTCTACACCTCCTCACCCCACCATGTAATTGCCCCTTATGCCTGCCCAGTTGTCCCCACACAGAGCCGTGCTGATGCTAGAGAGCTGGTACCCTCCAGGATCAGAACTCCATCACTGGTCTCTAAATTTCCTACTCCCTGAGAGGCAAGCAGCCCCCTGAACCCCGTGACCTTTGTCACATCCCCACATCTTGAGTGACAGCACCCCCACCCTGTCGTATGGCTTAGCTGCTCACCCACTCCCTATAGCATCAGGGATACAGAACTGCTCTGTAAGACAAGCATGTGGTCTTTTGCCACCTTTGTCTACGTTCCTCTACTACCACCTGCCTTGAGGGGAGCCCTGTAAAGAGTGGGGTTGAAGGTGCCAAGGCTGTTCTCACTTGCAGGCAGCCAGCATTTATTTGTACTGACGATCATGGCGCCTGTCCACAGAGGAGCCAGTCTGAAACCTCACAAACCTGCCACACAGGGATGAGGGTTGGCCTCCCCACAGCCTCTGAGAGTCTCTGGGAATGGTGGGATAAGAAGACCCTTGCTCCTTGCCCTTCATGGGCTCAGCAGGAATAACAGACAAGTATTGCTTCAGGAAAGGGCAGTGTAGAAGTGAAGCCCAGAGGAGCAGGTCATGGTCCAGGTCACACAGTGGGTAGATGGACAAAGGCCAGGTCAGGCCACAGACAGCTCTGCCTTTCCCAGAGTGATGTCACACCAGGTTGGGCATAATCACCCCTGGACAGTGACCACCTGGCCTCTTTGTACCTTCGAGGGCTGATGTCATCACTCAGCCTGCTCAGATGACATTTACTTTGTAGTGGCCGATCTCTGTGCTCTCACCGCAATGCTGGTGCTGGAGCCAGAAGCTCAACTCTTGTCTAAGACTTGCTGAGTGATCTTGGACCCATATTTACTCTTCTCTGGGCCACTTGGTCCATCCTCAGTGGTCACAGGAGTCCTTCATCCCTTCACTCGACTTCTAAGGTCACCCATAAAAGAACACAGGCCAAATACAGTAGTGGGAAGGACAGTAGGAAGCTCTGCTCATGGAGTGTCTGTGCTTGCTGGGGCCTGGGGCTGGGAGGCCCCTGGTCTGTCCCTGGCTGTGTCCCCACATGCGGCAGTGCTCAGTGTTTTCAGCCAGCGCTGCTGCAGCTTTGTGGAGGGGGCGCTCAGCCACCAGGTCTGTGAGTTCTGATGCAACTTCCACATATACCCTGCCTCCAGCCCCTCCTCAGGGTCAGGCACTGTTATATTACAGCCAGAGAGTGGGATGCTATACAGCAGTGGGCCAGCCTGCAGAGAAGAGAGAGGGTCAGTTGGGCCTCCAGCTCATGCCACTGGCCACCCAAGCAGGCCAACATGCCCAGCCCTACATAGTGCAGCCTGTCACTAGAACAAACTGTCCAACAGGCTCTCTCGGGTAGGTGCTGGGAGGAGGCTCTCTTCACTTCAACAAACCTCACCAGAGGTCTTCCCTCTGAACCATGGCTTCCCTCAGAATGCCTGTCCCAGGGTAGGTGAGGCAATATAGCCCTGTGACTTAGCAACGGGAGTTAAAAGGGGAAAGGCAAGGCTCAGCAGTGCCCAAATGCATCTGCTTAAGATGTATGAATGAATGAAGATGTGAATGAATATGAGTGAGGCCCAATCTCTGTGCCCCCTGCCTATGCCTGCTCTCGCTCTGAGACTCTTTGCACATTACAGGGACCTGTCTTCCATGAATATGGAACAGGGTTGTCCTAGGTACTGGGAGAAGTTGAAGCCCAGGTCACATGGCTGGAGAGGGTCAAAGAAATGACCCAGACCTGCTATGGACACTTCAGGCTTGAGGCTCTGCACTGTGGTAGCAGAGACCATCTCACAGCACAAAGCCCTGGGTATGAACAAGGACAAGGACACTTACCTGGCTGCCTGCCAGCAGGTCTAGCACCTGGGGATCTGACTCAGGGATGGCTGCCCACACTTCACTCCAGGCCGTACCATCGCCTGACAGATTCAGGGTACCACAGAGCAGGCTAGGCCGAGGATCTACAGAGGGAGGCTTCTGGAGACAGAAAAATAAGTTAGGGGTAGTCTTACCTGTAGTGATGTCTTTGTCCTCTGCAGAGGCTGGGGCTAGACCAGGGTCCATGCTTGGAAGGAGGTGACTACCACAGAGACATAGCTGAGGCCTGCATACAGGCTGGGGCCAGCTTTATATGGTTCTAAGGGTCACTGGAGGCCAGTAGAATAGTACATGTGGTCTCAAGTAGGGTTTGGGTTGGGCCCTCTTAGAAGAGTAAGACCATCCTAGGTTAGGGAAACGTATCAAGGGGAAGCCAGGCATGGTGATGTATATTTATAATCTCAGCTTTCAGGAAGCTGAGGCAGGAGGATTGCAAGTCCCAGGCTGGCCTGCGCTACATAGCAAG
>JADRCH010000119.1:547605-574414 GCA_019843965.1 Rhynchomys soricoides | reverse complement strand
GTGTGTGTGTGTGTGTGTGTGTGTGTGTGTGTGTGTGTGTGTGATGAAATTCAACAGCAATTACAGAAATGTGGGTCACAGGGTGAAGGGACCAAGCATGTTACAGTCTTCACCACACAGACTATATACCTCACTCACCACACCCACATGTACACACCCACACACACTTTCCACATCACACACACGTGCACATACACACGCTGTAGACCCTGATTTTCTCTTCTTATATGGTTTAGCCCTATCAATGGAAATGAGATCTCTGAGCCACAAGAGCATGGTTCTGACAGATCCTGTTGGAGGTGGTTCCCCCATGACCCAGTGATCCTCCAAGGCCTTTGCCACACCCCCAGGACTCCCAGAATACACCTGAAGATTGAGAGTGTAGAGCGGTGGGGCCAGCAGGGCCTCACCATCCAGGCTACTGCAGCCTCAGTCCTTTACAGCCTTATGTCCTTGTTGTCCCAGACAGATCTAGCAGCCAGGGGGCAGGGGCTTTGACAGTTGCTGAGCCTAGCCCTCTTGGACCATCCCCCAGTATCTTTGAGAGGGAGAATGACATTAGACTCCCAAGAGACAACTATGTGCATGCAGTGGAGACAAAGGAGAATGTGGTTGTCCTGGAAAACAGAGGCTTCCTGTCCCTAAATGTCCCACTATTCCATAAAAGGGACTGTGTCCTTTAAGAAGGACAGCTGAAGAAGCAGTAGTAGTGGAGGGGGAACTGACACCCCATATTTTAACCCAGCACACAGACAAACACAGACTGATACACATATGTACACACACATACAAGACACACACACACACACACACACACACACACACACACAGGGCTCTGGCTACCCTAAGGTGAAGGAGGTCCTCCATGGACCTCAATGCCTAGACTTGGGGCAGTTTCCTGTTTCACCTCCAGTCAGGCCCAGAATGCACATACACATGTTTCCATCTAACTCCTAGGTGCAAGTGGTTCCCAGGCCTGACTGGTCCCTGAGATGTCTTTAGACATTCACACACTCCAAGCATCTTGCCCTGATTCTAGACCTGTGGACCACACTGAGACATCCTCTGCATCTGTCCTGGTTCCAGGAACCAGGGACACTCACCTCTGTATTCTGTTTGAGTTCAGTGGGAGTCTCAGAGTTAGGGCTTGTAGGGATCAGGGGCTCTTCCAGGAAACACTCTCGGCAGACACGGCTCTGCTTACTGTTCTCTGCCTTGAACTCTGAGCACTTCCTACAGATGACCTGCAAGACAAGAGGGTACCTTTGACCATGTATCCTGAGCAGATGAGGAGGAAAGACCTGTGCAGAGAGGGCAAAAATTGTGTCCTGGGATGCTGGAAACCCCATCTAAGGGCAGAGAGTGACTTTAGTCTCCCTGAGTGCCCAGAGCCTGCATGCCTTACCTAGACCACCCAGAGTTCAAAAACCCTATGTGTAAGAAGAGCATAGCCCACTTACATAAGAAGACTCACAACACTACCATCAAGAAAATGCACATCAAAACCATGGGGGTATGGCCCAGTCAGTAATGTTTGCTGCTCAAGCATAAGGATCTGAGTTCAGGTCCCCAAGACTCATGAAAAAGCTGGGTGTGGTGGCTTGCCTCTACAGTCCCAGTGCTGGGAAGGTAGATCCCTGGAGCTCAAAGGCCAGTTAGCCTAGCTGAACTGATTTTAGCTCTGGATTCAACGAGAGACCCTTGTTCCCATTCCCCCAAGTCAATGAGAGACCCTGGTTCCCATTACCACCACCACCTCCACTCAATGAGAGACCTTGGTCCCCATTCCTCCTAACTCAGTGTGAGACCCTGGTCCCCATCCCTCCCACCCACTCAATGAGAGACCCTGATTCCCACTCCTCCCCCACTCAATGAGAAACCCTGGTTTCCATCCCCCTCCCCCACTCAGTGAGAGACCCTGATTCCCACCACCCCTATCTCCCCCCCCCACTCCTTATAGCTTCATTCCCCAAGCCATCCTTTCTCCCTCCCCTCCCAGCACACGAGTCCCATATCCTTGGCAGCACCACCCCTCCTCTCAGCACTCCTTATTATACACCTGGTTATTTATACACCTTTGGCTGACATCACCAAATCACACCAGCCTTGGCTTTCTTGTGGCCAAATGCAGGGATTATTTGGTCTTAACACCTTCGAGTCTTTGAATCATGGGCTTTCCCCCCAGATGCTCATCCCTCTCTGAACGGCCTCTAACCCCATCCCTACTGGGCAATCCCACTCAGGTAGTGCCCTGGAAGGTGCTGACCCTCTCCCAACGCCACATTAGCCAGCCAGCCAGCCTGGGATCTTCTCTCACTTCAACTGCAACCCAGGTTCTGGGTAAAGCATCCCTTGCACCAGTTTCATTCTTCTTACTAGAGACCACAGACTCCAGTTGTCTCCCACGTGCTCCTACCTCAGATGCAGTCACTGCAACCCACTGCCAATCTGCCAGGAGCACCATGTTCCTCCTGGTCTTGATGTCTTCTTTAAGCCCATGCATCTAGGCTGGAGCCATGGCCTATCCTGTGCTCTCCAAATTCCCCTGCTTATTTATCCAGCCATGCTCATCCTACCGCCCATCCAACCACTTCTCCATCCACTATGCATTCATCATCCACCTATCAACCCGCCTATCCATTATCTGTCTATCCACTGAACATCCATCTACTGTCTATCCATCTGCCATTCATCCATCAATCCACCCAGCCACTCATTCAACCACCCAGCCACCTACATCTAATATGCATTCATTATTGATCCATTGGCCCTCCATCCACCACGTATCCATCAATCGAGCATCTATCCATTGCTTACATATTTATCTACCCACTATCTACTGCACTCCCATCACCTTCCCATCCACTCACCTATTACTATTATCCATCCAAAGATTCATTCTGTTATCTCCCCCCCCCCTTCCCCGACCCCAGCCAGTCTGGTGAGATTTTATGAAAATGTGAAATCAGAGAACACCAGTCTTTACATCCTTTGGATAAACAGCTTCAAGTAATTCTGTGAGATACATAGGTTCTCCCTCAATCTCCTCCTGCTTCGATCCCTCCGTCAGATGCAACTTTGACATCTACATCTAAAGATACCTAAACCATCAGTCCCTTCTTCAAGAATACTTTATGTTCAGTATTAAGCCATGACTCAGTTGCTCATTTCAAGAGCAAGGGCTTTGGGGTCGAGTGAGGAGGACTGGAACTGGTACACTTTGGGGACAGCAGGCAGTGGTGACCCCTTATTGCATGATCTCATCAAACCTTCTGCCACCACTGAAGCACTCCCAACCACGGACAAGCCCTCCTTCTCCTGCCTCCATGACACCTTACACAAGCACACATTGTCACCTCTCTATCACAGGACAGAGACACTACACCTCACACACTCCCTGTTGGGGCACTGAGGATCCAGCGCTAGCAGTTTTTTTCAGCTGGAAGGAATGTTGTCAGCATCAGAGCTGCCCAGAGAGTAGCTTTTACCACAGAGGGACAGTTTCTTGTTCAAAGGCATCTGCATCTAGGGGACAGTGCCCTGCTTTAAATGTGAAATGTCCCCCACGAGTGTCCCATATGTGAGAATACTTGGTGGCTGTTGCTGTCTTGGAAGATTGTAGAAAGTATTGCTAGAGGAAGTGAGTCCCGGGGGTAGGATATGATGCTTGTTAGGCCATCCCCACTTCCTGTTTCCTGACTGCAGATTCATCATGACCAGGTGCTCCATCGTGTTGATTGCCATGACTTTCCTGCCACAGTGGACTGTGTACCCTCAAACTGTGAGCGGAGGGGTGGGGGGCGGGCAGGGGAAGCCTTCTATTAAATTGATTACTGTCAGGTATTGGGTCGAAGCAATGAGAAAAGTAGCTAATGCTGACAGGATTTAGAGGCAGCCTTGCAGGGCTGCTGTATGGCTCACAGAGCCCACCAGCTGTGCACAGGAAGTGCATGCCACCCTGTACCCCACTGCCTACCCACAAGGACCTGCATGGACTCAGTGAGTAGCCACCTGGCCCTGCTGGATCTACTCCCTCCCTTCTGCCCCATGCTCACCTCTCCACACAGCTTGCAGTGATACCTCCTCTTGGTGATGGAGCTGAAGGTCTCACCACAGCTCTTACATCCGGGCTTCTCTTTGTCACGTCTTGTTTTAGAGGATGACTTTCTGGACTCGATCTACAAGGAGGTAAGTGGCCATCGTCAGCTTCAGATTATGAGCACAGGATAACCCATTGTGGGATTGATAGCCACAGGTGTGGAGGGTTAGCTAAAGAGCCTGCAAGCGGCTACAAATGCCCAGAGCAAAAGTGGACACTAGAGAGAAGAGGCAGCTCCATCCCCTTCCTAGCCCTTCTCTTAGGGACACCCCAGTGCATCATGCATCACACTTGAAGTAAGGTTCCAAGAGGGTACTACAGCTTGGCCAGTGTGGCTTTATCTGGTGTGTCTGAGAAAATATCATTTTGAGGCAAAGCTGGAGGGAAAAGGTATGGACAGGAGTCTGCATGGATGGCATCTGCTGCCAGAGACTGGGGTGTCCCTGACTATAGCCCAGTATGCTCATGTGGCCTCTAGATCCTGAGTTCGTCCTTCACCCCGTCACATGCCTAGTCTGTGTTGAACACTTGGGGACTGGCACACCACATGCATAAACATACATGTGCACCCACATGCCTGTGTGGCAGTCCCACAGAAGCGTCCTAGAGGGCGTGTGAGAAAACCAAGCCAGCTGAGGCTGTGTTCAACTTTGACCTCTTGCTGTGTCTCCTGCAGCACTGCCTTCTTCCATTTTGTGAGTCCTTGCTCCAAGGACAAAGGTGGGAGATGGCCTTGACCTCCCTCTGCAATGCACCTTGTTCTTGGGTCCACTGTTAGGGCTTTGTGCGAAGTGGGTGGAAGGTAGGCATTCCAGACCTGACATGCAAAACCCTCACTCCCAAGGGCTCTGAGACACCCTGCATCTGGAAACACAGCCCTATACAAGACATTCTGACTGTACCCTCCTCTCAGTACCGCTGAGGGGTCCAAGTGTTCATTGAGATAGAGAGGGTGGGAGGGCCTAGTGCAAGAGAAAAAAAACAGGTGAACAAAGACAAGAGAGGGGAAGAAGGCCATCTTTGGGTCTGCCATAGCCCCACAGCTCTGGCCCACCTTCAGATATCCATGCCCCCCTTTTCTTGTGAGGAATCTAAATGTCAAAGTGGAGGAATTAATCAGCGACCAGATAGTCTCGACATGTGGTGGCTCTCAGGGACTTCAGGCAGAGACCCTAGCTGTTATTCCTACAAGGTGGTTGAGAATGTAGGAGACTCTGGGGGTCAGCAGGGTACCATGGTGGGACATTTGGGGATGGAGGAATGGCTGAGATGAGCTGGGGTGTGGCCAAGAGCTCAGGCCCTCGGACCAATGGGGCAAAGGGAAGGTCCTGAGGCAAAGATCTTTAAGACTGGTGTCATGGATTCCCCCAGCTTCTTTCATTTAGTAAGCTTCATTTGATCAGAACAGAGTTGCCAATCTTTGTGCTCCAGCAGGAGCTTCAGTCCCAAATTGCTCCCATGATGCTGAGGTCCACTGTGGAGGACACACACACACACACACACTCACTCACTCATGTGACTTGCTCTCCATCCATGCCATCCATAACACAAGAGGCCTGGTTGGATACGCAGGTCACAGATGATCAGGTAGCAAAGACATGAGGACACATGAGCAACTACAGCATCAGCCTGAAAGCTGTTCTCCACTGAGGGTCAACACAGTGAGCTCCTCCGTGTCTCTGCTTTGGCAGGTACAGAATGGGACCTTATAAAGAAAAGGCAGTTCTGGTATCACCGGGGAGCAACTGGCTTGTGGGTGATCAGGGATAGTGCTTCGACGGCATCTTGGATGGGTCTGTGTGTCACTCAGAGTACATCTGGAGCTCTGGAGCACTAATTTCAATTGTTGGTGTGAGTGTGTGTGTGTGTGTGTGTGTGTGTGTGTGTGTAATTCGATCAAGAGCAACTGGATTTTTACTCCCTTTTTTTTGTCTTTGTTTTGTTTTTTCCAGACAAGGTTTCTCATGTGTAGCCCTGGCTGTCCTGGAACTCATTCTGTAGACCAGGCTAGCCTCGAACTCACAGGTTTGCCTGCCTCTGTCTCTTAAGAGCTGGGATTAAAGTCATGCGCCGCCACTACCACCCGACACTGATTTTTTACTTTTAACAGAATGAGGAAGCCTTTGAACTCTGCAAGGGTGCTTGCAAAACTTCCTGGTTGGGGTTTGGCTTCTCTTAGGAAAGAGGGGCTAACAGAAGCTGTTCATTGGAACACACCTAGACACAGGATCCAAACCCAGTACATTGAAGGGATTTGCTTCCTCTCCAGACATGCTAAGAAGCAGCACAATGGCACCCATGACCAAACTATTGGATTAAAAATGAAACCTTGCTTTTGAGAAGTGTGTAGGCTTCCTCTGTGGTGTACCCTATCATGACGATCAGTGCAGGTCCACAGATAACTCCAAACCATCCTGAGCTCACTGAAATCTCAGCTCAGCTCAGCTCTGCTCAGGGAAAGAGTCAACAGGGAAGCACATGGTCATACTCTGCTGGATTATCTGTTGTTGTGGGTCTGTTTGCTAGAGGAAAGGCAGGCCCCAGCTTGGTTTGGTATGGGAAAAGGAAGAAGGACACTAGAACTGGACACTGGGCAGCTGTCAGGAGAATGTTGTGAACCTTCAAATAAGAAACAGGGGCAGACCAGACATCAAATATGTCCATAGCAGGTCTAGTGACCATGCCCTGATCAAGGCAGGCCCTGGGTATGGTTTGAGACCTTGACTCTGGGGTTCCCAGTTGTCTCTTCCTAATCAAAGGAGATGAGAAGCCAGCAAGAGCAGCCTGCATTAGGTTAGGGTAGAGCTTCCCCATCTCTCTCCCAGAGGACAATAAGGCTCGGGTACATAGCACTGGCTTCAACCCAAAGCAAACTCCACTTCCCTCCAGCTTCGTCTCCTAATCTTGGCACTGACCCTCACTTAAGCCCAGCGGTGAAACATCTCACTTATAGGCACCATTGCTAATCCCTTGGGGTAGTTCTGGGTACCACATTGATCCTTTCAACAGTCCCCATCCCTACCCCAAACCTCTGCCTGCCTGCAACTCCAGGAGCATGAGAGTTCCCTTACCAGGACCGGTGGGCTCAGCCCCAGGGATTCCATGAACAAAGAACTAATTTTCTTGGGCCTGGATGCCTTAGCCATCAGCTGGTTACAAGCAATGCCTCCACAGGCCCATCCCAGGGCCTGGACAATGCAGGAACACAGTCCAAGACATCATCAGTGAAATGGTCATGGATACACTCACTTCCTGGCTGAGAGATGTGGGACTGGCTTGAGAGTGTTTCAGACTGTGTGTTCATGAGCTGCTTAGTCTGACTTGACCAGGTGACATGCATTCCTCTGGAACCTCAACTGTGGTGCAGCCATAACCCATACATGTCAGGAAAGAGACAATCAGGATTGCATGGGTCTGACTAAGGCCAGCCTTATACATTAGCAACTCAGAAGGTTGACACTAGGTTATGTGGTGTGTGATTGAGAGGTATTATGAGGGACCCTGGGACAAGCCATTGGGCGTCCTGGATGTAGGCAGAGTTGACAGTGGGTCCAGAGGCCCGGGGCCTGGTGGAGCCAGGAGAGACCAGAACACTGTCAGAAGGTGGCAGGAAGCAGGCACAGGCAAACTAGTGCAGGAAGCCACTGGGGTGTCTAGATGTTTATTTCCCTCTTGGCTGCCTGAACCATATTTAGACTTCCTGCCTTCCAGTTTCAACAGAGCTTATCCTTAGGTGCCTGTCTGCTCTGCAGGGGCTGGACAGCAGCAACATTCCAATAAGGGTCTCTCTCCTCACATCCAGTCCCTTTTTATTTCGGGGTCCCCTTCTTTCCCTATCATACCCCTGAAATGTTTCAGCCCTCCTCAAGCCTCACAAGCATTCTCAAGGTTGCCTGACAAATGGCCAACCTGAGCTCACACTGCTGAGGGACTTGGGGAAGCTGTGGTCACAAGGAAGGGGAACAGCAATATATTCAGGCTACCCTGACAGGCCCTGGCCCCATACTGTCTTTGCACTGGGATCAATGTCACTCCAGCCTTTCTCAGTTCTCTATCTCAGGTGGCTCCACCTATCTGTCCCTCGCTTGCTTCAAGGTACCTCACCGGACTGACCTCAGCCTATGTCCTCTTTATGGGAATGAAAACCCAACAGTCATAACATAACAAAGCCATAGTCTCAGAGCTGCAGGGCTGAGTCACTACCCACTCAGGTAACTCTTTCCTGTCCCCAATGCAAGGAGATCTGGGCTATGCATGAGCAACTGAGAGACAGAGACAGAAGAAAGAGACAGAAGCAGAGAAGAGTCATAGGAGACAGAGACAGTGCGAAAGAGAGACATAGAGATAGAATGAGAGACAAAGGGAAAAAGAGTGGGGATAAAGAGCAGGCACACTGGAGGGGAGCAGGAGAGAACACAGCACTGTGCCTCAGGTTAGTGTCAATGAACCCAGGGAAAAGAGCCCATGTCTGGGGTGAGCTGGAGACACCTTCCCAGGTGGCACCTGCTAATTTCCCTAATTCAGTAGTTCATCCAGGACCCAGCAAGATGCCAGGCAGTCTTATCATTCCAGGCTACAAGTGAAGCTATGGCCTAGAGTTATCGCAACTGCTGTTGCCACAGGTGCTTGTGAATGCCAAGCCCCAAGGTGATGATGTGGCTCAGTTGCAGGTACTCGATTCACAGCAAGCACAGGGATATGCCTTGAACTACTAGACATCCCCAAATTAAAATAAAGACTTCCCCTCAAGTCTCATGATCAGTCCCAGCAGACAGGCACATGAACCCAGCTGCCTGACCCTGAGAACACAGAGGGAGAGAGGTGGGGGGGGCCTAGCTTCCTGAAAACCTGTCTTGACACTTTGGCCATACAGACCTGGCACCTCTTTACTGCACATGTTAACATGTTACACACAGCAAGCTCATAAGTACACAGAGAACAGATGATACACATGGTCGTGCAATGTCCACCAAAGGTTTCCTTGTGGCCTCCACCTCTGGTACTCATGTCACCAGTACCTGGCCTCAGATACAACCTCACACCTGCACTTCCAGGTCCCAAGAACACAGGAGAGGGCAAGCCGACTCCTGGATCCTTACCCTCCAGCCTGCCTTGGTCTCATCTCCCCAAGCATCTCCTACTCCTGCTAATCCCTGGATGTGGGTCACTCACCCCGGTAGCACCCCCATTGCTGTCAGCTACCCCTGCAGGTTCCACAGAGCTGGCACTCGTGATCTGGAAAAGAACAGAGATTCAGGGTGAGGTGGTTTCCTAGTCACAGGGCACACCCTGGGTAGCAAAAGACATTTTCTTCATCTAGCACCCTGTGCATTGAGGGGTGGTGTACATGAGACAAGTGGTCTAATAAATGCTAAGACTCCAGGAACCACACCTGAACTGAAGGCACCTGGGTGTCATAAGGTGAGGCTGACTTGGCCCACCCTAATCTGGATACTGAAAGTCACACATACAGAAAGGATGAGGTGGTGGTCCCTATGGATGCTTTATTCATCCGTCTGTGAAGAGAGTCTGCAGGCTTTCTAATCCTCCACGCCTGGCTGACTAACAACTGCCTGCTCTGTACCCTTGCTCTCTAAGTCATTGCCCTCAAGGAGCTTGTGGTATCCTTCCTTCGAAAAGTGCTAACTTTTCTTCAAAAATACATCCAGGAAGTAGAAAAATGGGAGCAAACCATAATGACTAGGCAGACCCTCTGAAGACAGGAGGCCAGCCAGCTGGAGGTGAGTACAGACTGAGGAGTTAAAGTGTGTCAGCTGTTCCCTCCAGATGCACCTGCTGAGTGTGAGCAAAGCAGCCAGCGAAGGTAGAGGGAGGTGTGTAGCTGGGAGGTGGGGCATACCCCTAGTTCCTGTCACAGTTGTGTCTTCTTGTAGCTCTGGGGTGACTCCACAGGGGTTGTGGATTAAAATAACCCTACCCCGGTACTACCAGCAGAGGGCTTTGAGCTGACACCTTAGGGGTGCAGGGGCATTTGAGGAGAAAATATAACCACAAAAAGACAGTCACTTGCTGTTCAAAGTAGAGTGTAGGAAGGGTACCACGACCTGAGAATGTCACCGTGGCACAATGGCCTGGGAATGTCACTGAGCCCCTGAGCCTCCAGTTCTGTAGGAAGAAGATAAGGTCCCTCGATGCTCATGGCTGCCTTGCTGAAGGTACAGAGATGACAAATAGCACTAAACGAACGCTTCCTCTACATGGACTCTAACCTGCAAAGCAGCAGGTCTGTCGGGTGCCAGTGGAGATCAATACAGGGCCAGTGAGGAACTGTGCATTCAAACTGTTTGCATCATACCCCTAGGCCTCTCTCCCTGGCCAACAGCTGACTCCCACTTCCCCCTGTCCCAAGGCTGCTGACTCACAGGCTGATCTGGAGACAGGCTGGGCCCTTCATCCTGGCTATAGGCACCGCTGAAGGCCCTGAAGGTCTCACTCTTCTGTTTGTGCTTCTCCACGGTGGCTTGAATAACCTGGACACACAGCAAAGCCACAGGGCTGTCAGAGAGCCAGGGAAGGATGCTGAGAGCTCAGAGTCCAGGTGTCCACAGAGCACCCCTGGCCATTTTATCCTGACTCTCTGCCTTGGATCCAACAAGACCAAAGAGACTGGTTCCAGAAAGACAACACCCAGCCCAAGGCCCCTAATGGCCCTTTCCTGTTCCTTCCTTATGGAGAAGGGACAGACAAGTAAATGTAATGAAAGGCTTGTGGAACCTGAAATCGTGTATGAAGGCACCCATGGTCACTGCCTCCCTGGAGGCATGAAGATGGGCAATGCTAGTGTTAGGGTCACATAGTCCCATATGAAATGGTCATACTGTGATAACATTACAACGTAAGCTATATGCTGTGATGCAAATCTGAATTCCAGCCCTCAGGATACCAAGGCAGGAGGGTTGAGGGTTTGAGGCCAGTGTCGGTTACCAGCAAAACCTTGTCTCAAAACCACAAGAGCTGTCAATGTAGCTCAGCAGCAGAGAACTTGCTGAACAGGCCCCCAGACTCTAGGTTTGATCCACAGGAGGGAGAGATAGAGAGAACAAACTTGAGAAGCCTCACCCGAATCCATTCTTTCTTCTCTTCTTCTGTCCTACAAAGACGAAAGCAGAATCTTAGCCATCCATCCTTGGATACTCCCTGTGCACCTCCCTAGCCACTCACTGCCTTGTAACTGCAAGTCCAGGCTGGAAAGGTAGTTTCAGTGTTCAGAACATGGGTGGCCCGATTAGGGCTAGGCTCCTCTTGCAGATCAACATCACCCTGGACCCTGGCAGGTGATTACAAAGCTCTCAGGCCATAGGTGGAATGTGACAGATTGGATTTCTGACACGCTGCCAGTGAGAGCTCAACTTGGAGGCTAACGTGACCTGGTAGAGCAGACATACCACATGCTGACCAGTAGCTCCCCACAGGAGGACATCTCACAGGGGCAGAAAAAGCCTCTGTGTACATGTACAAAAAGCCTAAGCATGGGGACCATTCGTAGCCCAGTTTGCAGAAATGAGACTCAGGCTGTCAGCATGGGATCCTGTGATGATCCCCCCCTTTGTTTTTTTCCAGATAGGGTTTCTCTGTGTAACCCTGGCTGTCCTGGAACTCAATTTGTAGACCAGGCTAGCCTTGAACTTAGAGATCTGCCTACCTCTGCCTCTTAAGTGCTAGAATTAAAGGCATGTGCCACCATACCCAGCTCCTTGTTAATGATTTAAAAAAAAAAAAAAAAACAACTACAGTTTAACATACTTTTGTGTGTATGTAGGGGTATAAGTGGTACCTACAGAGGTCAGAGGTCAACTCCCAGGCGTTGACTTTTTCTTTCTACCATGCCGGTGCTACCAAAGGATGGCACTCAAGATACCAGGCTTGGCAGCAAGTACTTCTGCCCACTAAGCCATCTCATTGGCCCCAGTTAATAATATCGGTGGGGATTATGCTGTCCTGGGAAACATGTGAGATTATAGGATGAGTCCTGACACACTGACTGAAAGCAGCAAGGTGAAGGACTGGTGTCCTGGTCAGTTTTTTGTCGAACTGACACAAGGGGGGTTGTCTAGGAAGAGGAACATTAGTTGAGGGAGTGTCTCCATCAGACTGGCCTGTAGGCAAGTCTATGGGGCATTTTCTTGATTAATGACTGATGTGGCAGGAGCCAGTATACTGTGGGTGGTGCTACCCCTTGGCAAGCAGTCCTGGGTCATATAAAAAAGGAGGCTGAGCAAGACATGGAGAGCAAGCCAGTAATCAGGTTCCATGATTTCATTTCCTGCTTCCAGGTTCCTGCCCTGACTTCCTTCAGTGGTGGATGTGACCTGGAAGTGTAAGTGACATGAACCCTTTCTCCATAAGTTGATTTTAGTTTCGGCATTTTAGCATAGCAATAGAAACCCTAACCAAGACACGTGCTATTTGTAATAGCCACGTGTGAGCATATGTGTATACATGTTTATGTGTGCACATGTGTGTAAAGACAGAGGTGAATATTGTGTGTCTTCCTCAATCACCGTTCACCTCACTTATTGATACAGGACTTCTTACTGAACTTGGGGCTCATTAATTCTACTAGGCTGGCTAGAGAGCAAACCTCAGGGACCTGCCTGGCTCCACCTCCACAGGACTGGGATTACAAACACACACTGCTGTGTCTGGCTTTTTATGTGAGTGCTGGGGATCTGAAATCAGGTCCTCATGCCATGTGCTAAGCCCTTTACCCACTGAGACATCTTCCCATGTTTGATTTAAACATGCACGCACACACAGACACACACACATGCATGCATACATGCTGAATATATTGAAAAGTTATTGCATTCAGTAAGAGAAACTATCCATTGCAGTCTCAGGTCAAAGATGTTCCTGCAGCTGCTGGTGCCATACCGAGTCTGAAGCTCCAGGGACCGTTTTCTTCCTGTTATGATGAATGTGCGGCCTGCATTTGGTTTCACAATATCTTGCACCTGTAGAACAAGAAAACAGAACAGAGTAAATGAATACAAGTCACCATGTTAGCTGTTCTTTAACACACACACAAGCTCTGTGGATCAGAGGTATTATTTATTTATCCCACGGAAGTATCAGGGTGACTCCACAGGCTCCCAGATCTATAACGTTGGGATACGGAGACTCAGGAGAAGAGCAGACCACTGGTCTTGCCCATACAGAGCTGGGCCTCAGGCTCTGTGTTTAGACTGCTGCTTGGCAAATGTACTTGCCCATCAGACCTCCTTTATTAGTTGCCCCCAGGCAGCCCTGGCCCAGCCTTTCCCTTCCAGCGTGCAGGGCTTTGCCTCCCAGTCACACCCCTTGGGAGGTATGAAAATCTTATAAGATGCTTGACTCTGTCCCTCAGCAGGTACTTGAGGCCACATGGGTGGGTGCGCGGTGAGTTTAAAGGTGTGCACCCAGACAGAGTTGATGAAGTAGTGTCATGTCCTTGTAGGTTCTGAGATTTAACCCTTTTCTGTTAGCATAAAACCATAGGCCAGACAAGTAGGCCCAAACTCCATTCCTTTTTTTTTTTGGTTTTTTGAGACAGGGTTTCTCTGTGTAGCCCTGGCTGTCCTGGAACTCACTCTGTAGACGAGGGTGGCCTCGAACTCAGAAATCTGCCTGCCTCTGCCTCCCGAGTGCTGGGATTAAAGGCGTGCACCACCACTGCCCGGCCCAAACTCCATTCTTAATTAATGACCTGGGTTTCACTTCTAGATCTTTAATTGGGGTCTTGAGCCCCGTCCTCACGAAGTAACAGCCTACCTTGTGTTTATGTGGCCCCGTGGCTGTGAATTTTAGTCCTAACCTCCTGTTCCCTTTGACCTGGGGTCATCAGGGACCTGGCAGAAAATATACTCCAAGACCATGGGGAGCACTGCCCACTCAAGGCTAGTATAGCAGGACCAAGATGCTGTCTCAGAAACCTCTGAGCCACAGAGGTAGCCTTCAAAGTTATCCCTGATTGAAGGGAGAGAGAGGGACCCACCCACCTGGAGATCAGAGATGTCCATTTTCTCCCGCACACTGAACTTCTGGCCCATGAGCCTTAGTTTGGGTACACAGTAGAGCATCACATTGTTGAACTGTAAGAAAGATATCATGGGAAGTAGTGGCACAGGGAGCCCCTCACAAGGGGTCCATATAAGCTTTATTTAATGTCATAAATTAAAATATATATATATATATATATATATATTTAAAAAGATGTACACATGCACAATACTCAAGAGGCATATTCTGAGCCTATAATGGACAGCAATGGTCCCTCTAGATACCAGAGACTAACAAACAAAATCCCAGTTCCAGGAAAGGGTTACATCTTTTGGAGCCATTGGCCATTGAGATCCCATAAACACCAAATAGTACAGGCTACTGCTACTGCTCTTGGTTACCCTCCAGAACCGCATACTTAGTCATAGAACATGGAGAAACCAAGTCAGAACTGACCCGAAAGCTTCAATCCCACTTGATAGCTTCTATAGTGCTGAAAGATGCTATACACTTTACCAGAGGAGATAAGGTGAGCATACATCATACTCAGATGTAAACCCTGTAAGTTACAATAACAACTGGCCCAGCAAGACATGACCACTGGTACAATAGCAGCGTGAATGTCATGGGAGTGACCAACCACTTTATGATTGGATTTAAGGCCCATTCCACAAGATGAAACCCATACCTAGTGCTATTATTCAGCCAAGAAACTGTGGCTAGGTATGTCATAGGCCCTAGGTTAAAAAAGGAAACTCGTGGGGTTGGAGAGATGGCTCAGCAGTTAAGAGCACTGACTGCTCTTCCAGAGGTCCTGAGTTCAATTCCCAGCAACCACATGGTGGCTCACAACCATCTGTAATGGGATCTGATGCCCTCTTCTGGTGTGTCTGAAGACAATTACAGTTTACTCACATAATAATAATAATAATAATAATAATAATAATAATAATAATAATAATAAAAACATATCCTGAGTGTGTGGATGTGAAAAAAGGAACCTTGCAAAGGTATAGCTACTGAATCAAGAATGGAGGCTGGCCTATCAGTGTAAGGCAGTGGTAGGGTGTTTGCCTAGCAAATGTGAGGCCTTGGGAAGAACCAAGAAGAGGAAGAGGAGGAAGGAGAAGAGGAAGAGGAGGGAGGGGGAGAAGTAGCGATAGAAAAAGAACTGTGACTCTTCCTGTGTGTAAGGTACTTGAATGGATCCCCCACTATAATTCCTTCCTGTCTTTCCCCTCCCTCTAAACCAGAGCTTGGTTCTGGGGACAGTTGAGGTGTTAATGCTTGGCTACAATTCTTTATATTTTGGTTGCTGGATGCTCCTTAACTGCAACCAAAGTAGATGAAAAAGAATAGAAATGCTGGATATAAGGAACATAAATATTAGATGCTTGCAGAAACCAGGACAGAGCCATTAGCAACAGATAGTCCCCCCAAAAAAACCTATCTGGAAGGTTACAGAAGAACCCCTCTTTGGGCTTCTGAATCTTTCCAGTACTATCCAGGGTCTGAGAAGGCAGATGAGGAAGTTCTGTGCCTGGGATGGCATCTTGGCTCACCAGGAAGAGATGTCGGTCCTGAGTGGTGCCGTTCTTGGCTGATAACTTCTGGATGTTGCCCTCCTTGATCAGTTCATTGGCTGGGTTAACGATGTCCTCTTCCCCACCCAGCTGTTCATACACCTCCAAGAGCTTGTGCATTTTCTCCTGCAAGAGACATAAAGATCCGGCAGCTGCAAGATCACAAGACCTAGGGAACTGCCGTGGACCCAGAGGTGAGCAAAGCCATGCTCTGCAACCGTGACCCACAGTCCACTGTAGCAATGAAATGACTGTCAGTGAAAAGGGAGGAAAACAGGGTGACATTTGAGCTGGGTATGAAAGTCTGGCTAAAAAGCCCATCATTCAGAAACTAATAAATAACAAACCTCTGTTGCTATGTGCCAGGAGCTGTTCTACACCATTCATATTTTAATTATCTAATTCTGACACATACTCTATGAAATAAGTGGCATGGTTATCCCCAATTTACAGACAAGGAAACTGAGGCATACAGGAGTCAGTTGAGTCACTATGACCCAGACTGGGCCAATCTACATGTTGCTTTCCCCAGGCCTGGTTGGGGAATCATAATGCCCAAAGGTACAATGGGGATAAGGTTAGCAGCTCATGACCCTAGCCCTTGGTTAGAATTCAACACTACTCAAAGTAGAACTGAGCCTGTAGGGACTTTGACAATAGCAACAAGGGCTGGGGCAGGACCTGCTAGCCCTCAAGTGTCCTGTCCTTTGATTTGCGATTTCTACTTGTGTACCTAAAAGCAGGCAGGTCAGGCTGGCCCTTCTTTGTATGGATGCCATGGATGCTAGCGGACCAAACAGCACAGGATGCATGGGACCTTGGAGGATGGGGAAAAACCCATGGCCTTGCAGGATCTGGCAGGTATATAGAGGAATCGGGTTCATCGTGGTATGTTCCAGGGTTGTGGGGCATGCATCTGGCTTCCATTGGAAAGGTGGGCATATACCTACCTGGTTTGTACAGAGAGAGGCTTAGCATGCACTTGTTATTACTAGGGGATACTAGGATATACACCTGGCATGTGCTGGGGAGACTTATATATGTGCTAACTGATGAGGCCCAGCTGGAATCAGGGGTAAAGGTACTTGCTCATATGCTCCACCCCCTCACTCTCCCTGCATATTCTCTGCTTCCCTGAAGCAGTCTGAGCTCACCATCTTCCTAATGGCAGCGTTGGAGTGGTCAGCAGCTGTGGAGATGAGTTCCAGGGATCCTGCATGAGGAGAACTGAGTGAGCTTGGGCATGTGGTAATGCTGTAAGTTCTCACTGGAGAGGCTGACACCAATGATGTCATGGCTTCCAGTGGGAGACCTTGTTCCTGCACTTGGCCTTTCTCAGGGTACCCAGACTGCTCCAGAGGTCTGGCATAGAGAAGGGACACGGCCCAGAACCATTTGCTGAGCCTGCTGGGGCCAACACTAAGTGAGACCCCCAACTCTCTTACACAGTACCCAGCCCTGTGCTGCCTGCCGTCATGACTCCTGAAATAGGAACACTCTCACTGAGGGGCCCATTGCTGGGCCTCAGCTCTGGATGGAGCCAGTGTTTGACAGTGATTTCCCTAGATAGCATTCTCCCATGTGACAGAAAAAGACTAAACCACTTTCCTAGTTATTAGCCTCTCTCCCTCTCCTCCGCCCCCCCCCCCGCCTTCCTGGTGTGTCTCAGCCCAGGGTCCCCAGTCTCCTCCAGAGACCACCCCCAGCCACCTCCACTTACTCTCAGCATCCTTCCGGTCTGGGGCATCCCTGGGGAGCCTCTTTAGGTAGTCCTTGAGCAGCATCTCATAGCGGGGGACCCTCTGCACAGGCTCCAGCATGTGATGCTGCAGTGTCAAGTTCCCACACACTTCCTGCTTCTGGGCGGACAGAGAGCACACATAGGGTCACCAGTCTTGCCCCTGTTACTGGCCACCACAATCCCTGGAGGATGCCTGGAGCTTCCTGATTTTCAAGACACGATTGGCATAGACCACATCTTATAGCTGGGGAAACAGAGGGTCAAAGATGCCTAATGATAGAGGAACTGGAACTCTCTGGGTGGGCAGGCTTGGGTTGAGGAAAACAAGTGCCAGGATACTGCCTCCTCCTGTGAGAGTCATTAAGACTCCTACCCCTGCAGTGCCTTCTTGCTGCAGACAGTTCACACCCTTCATCTTCATTCTGCACACAAGCTCACCTGCTTCGCTGCTAGCAATCTGCTACCTCTATGCTCACCTTGGGCTCTCCGCCATGCTATCTGGTTCTTCTGCCTTTGCCATGCTGACAGCTGAGAGAGCCTGCTGCTGTTTCTCCTGCTGCCCTACCCCTAGCAACTTTGGGCCCCCAGCCACCCACACCTTCCTCAGTCCCCAGAACAAAACTTCTGGTGGAGATAGACCCAGAACTGTCTAGGGTCCAACAGGGTTTGGGGATTTGAACCCATGTCCTTGTACTTACACTGAAGCACTTTTCCCACCAAGCCATTTTCTCAGCCCCTAAACATTGAATTTTTGTTTTGTTTTATTTTGGTTTTGTTTTTGGAGATAGAGTTTCCCTGTTTAACAGAACCCTGGCTGACCTGGACTCTATTCATAGACCAGGCTGGCCTTGAACTCACAGAGATCAGCCTGCCTCTGCCTTCCAAGTGCTGGGATTAAAGTCATGCACCACCACCCCTGGCTTTTTTTTTTTTTTTTTTTTTTTTTTTTATGAAGGTTGTACTTAAGTTAAAAAAAAAAAAATCTGAGTGTTGGTGCTGGAAAGATGACTCAACAGTTAAGAACATTTAAAGCTTAATCCTAGCAACTACATGACTAGCAACCATCAGAAACTCTAGTTTCAGAGTTTCTGACATCCTTTTCTGACCTCCTGGGGCACCAGACACGCACACAGTTCATAGACATATATGCAAGCAAAACACTCAAGACACATAAAATAAAATTAAAAAAAGGTCTGAGTGTCAAGTGCTCACTTGAGATCCCAGTGCTGGGGAAGCAGAGATAACCACGTATCATTGGCCAGTTAGCCTAGTAGAGTCACTGAGTTCTGGGTCCAATGAAAGACCCTGCCTCAACAAAATAAGATGGGAAGAGATAGATGACTCAACACTGACCTCTGATTTCAATATGCACATACACAGATATGAGCTCTCTCTCTCTCTCTCTCTGTCTCTGTTTTGCACACACACACACACACACACACACACACACACACACACATATACAGGCGTACATCACACAGACAAATTGTTTCAAGCAAGAATCAAGGGAAGATGTGGAATGGTTTTTCCCAGGGCTCTAAAGCACCTCACTGCTAAAAACTTAAGAATAGAGGCGGGGGTGGGGGAGACTTTGCTCCAGTGAAACTCACACAGAAGCACAGCCTAAACTGGATCAGGATAAACCACAGATAAGCCCAAAGCCAAGAGGTAGTAGCCAATTCCCTCAAGAGGACAAGGGCAGAGCCTGTACTAGAGGGAAGGGATCAACCTGATAATGAGAACAGTGTGTGTCCTAGTTTGACTTAGGAACCACAAAGAGAAAAAGGCAAAGAAACATTTCAAGTATATCACTGGGACAGCTGGCGACCGCGTGGGCTGTGAGGAGACAGTGCTGTGACAGCCGTGTGGGCTTCTTGATTTCAGTCACCACGTGGGTATGTGGGAGACAACTCTCCCTCACACGCAGTGACTGCAGATGAGTTTCCAAAGACAAAGACCATCATATGTGCTTAGAGATAAAGGTAAACAGACAGAATGTAACGTCTGTAGGTTTTGTCTTTGTGTGCTCATTCCTGGGTATGCTGTATGCATGCATATCTCTGGCTGAAACTAGATCTCACCTAGGCTTGCTTGTCAGCCCCAGAACTACTGTCTCCATGACCCTACCCTCAGCCCCACGTACTAGGGTTCAGACACATGCCACCACACCTGCCTTTACCTTGTGTTAGAGATCCAAACTTGGGTTCTCAGCTCCTTTCTCTAGCCTTAAGTTGGTCACCTAACAAACCCTTGGTAAATGTTTAGGTTTCCTTAAGGATTATAATCTAAAATATGCTTTGTATTAAGCAAAGGAATTCTTCAGAGACCAAGGGAAATGTGATGGTCATTCGATCCCATTTTGTCCAGTCTGGGCTTCTCGGCCTTGGCCATGGACATTTGCGGAGGAGAGTTTTCTGTTGTGGGCCATCCTGTGCACTGTAGACCTGCTCCAGATTCCACCCTCCAGGTACCAGAAGCAACATCAGTGTCAGTAGACACAGGCCAGGTCTTTGCAGAGAATGGCTGAATTGTGCTGAGGCCAAGGGGCAGAGCCTTGGCTGTGTTTAGCAGGAAACATTCCCAGGCAGTACTCACTATTCAGGGGCAGCATAGTGCTGAGGCAGGCAATGCACACAGCTGCCATCCCAACCCGAGAGGTGTCTTGTCACCTGAGGACCTGTCTGGTCTGCTCTATGTGGACAGGAACAGTGGCCTGTGCTCAGGCTGAACACTGCCTTGCTCTCTGGAGGGAGCTGTCTGTGGATCTCCACAGCACAGATGAGTCTTGTACTCATGATTATTGATTGTCATAAGAGTTGAGTGTCATGGCATCTCCAGAGGGCTGGGATGGGGGACAGTGTATCTGTTCAAGCATGAGGAACTGAATGAAACCCCAGAACCCATGTAGAAAGCGTCAGGCATGCTGATGCAGGCTTGTAACACCCAGTGCTGCGCAAACTGGGTATGAAGGTACCCACTTTTGTAATCCTAGCTCTCAGGAGATGGAGGCAGGAGAATCTGAAGTTCAAGGTCATCCTTGGCTACATAGGAAGTTTAAAGCCAGCCAGATCTAGGAACCTTGTTTTATCATTATTGTAGTGGTGGTGGGTTTTTTGGTTTTGTTGTTTGTTTTGTTTAGACATGGTTTTACTATGTAGTGCTGTCTGGCCTGGAACTCGCTATATAGACAGGTGTAGCCTCAAACTTACAAAGATTTGCTTGCCTCTGTCTCCTGAGTGTAGAGATTTGAAGCATGTGCCTAGCCTGAGACCCTGTCTGTGGTGGCTTGGATATGCTTGGTCTACGGGAGGTGCTACTAGTAAAAGGTGTGGCCTTGTTGGAGGAGGCATATGGCCTTGTTAGAGGAAGTGTGTCACTGTGGGGGTTTCCTCCCATGCTCAAGCTCCACCCAGTATGGGAGAGACAGTTGTCTTCTGGCTGCCTTGGGATCAAGATATAGAACTCTCAGCTCCTTCTCTAGGACTGTGTCTGCTTGGATGCTGCCATGCTTCCTGTCTTGATGATAATGGACTAAACCTCTGAAACTGTAAGCCAGCCCCAATTAAATGTTTTCTTTTATAAGAGTTGCCTTGGTCATGGTGGCTCAGCAATAAAACCCAAACTAAGACACTATGTGTACTGGCTGGTTTTGTGTGTCAACTTGACACAAGCTGGAGTTATCACAGAGAAAGGAGTTTCAGTTGAGAAAACGCCTCCATGAGATCCAGCGGTAAGGCATTTTCTCAATTAGTGATCAAGGAGGGGAGGGCCCCTTGTGGGTGGTGCCATCTGTGGGCTGGTAGTCTTAGGTTCTATAAGAAAGCAAGCTGAACAAGCCAGGAGAAGCAAGCCAGTAAGTTACATCCCTCCATGGCCTCTGCATCAGCTCCTGCTTCCTGACCTGCTTGAGTTCCAGTCCTGACTTCCTCTGGTGATGAACAGTAGCATGGAAGTGTAAGCTGAATAGACCCTGTCCTCCCCATGCAGCTTGGTCATGTTTGTGCAGGAACAGAACCCCTGACTAAGACACTGTGCTTGAAAAAACTTTTTGAAGGTTTTGTTTTTTTAAAGTGTGAATGTCACACTACCTGGATGGCGTGGATGACATCCTTAAACTGCGGAGAACGCTGGGTCCATGTGCTCACCAGCCCCATTGCTCTGTCGAAGTTCTTGACATACTCGCCGTACATCTTCAGGAATGGAGCCAGTTTCTGCAGGATGTCTCCAAGGCGAGGGTTTGCACCCCTGTGTGGAGAAGCACAGTCACTGGATGAACAATCTAGGTGGCATGGTGCTGATGTCTTGTGTGTGCTATGATGCTCTAAGCACATTGGTTACCCTCTCTGAGCTCATTCACTGTAGAAAATAACAAGTTACTGGACATTAAAATAGGATATCTCTAAATACCTCAACAGCACAGGCTGAGGACCAGTGCTCGTAGAGAAGGACTGAGCAATAATGCTGTCCTTGAGGGGCAGACCACATTTATCAAAGATAGTCAATAAACCGTCACTCTAAATGAGTAGGAATGGTGGGTCTACACACTGCAGCCAAAGTCAGGGAGACAAGAGGACTTGGCAGGATCAGTGATAAAAACTTCTGAGTACACTGAGTGAACAAATAAACTCTAGGAAGCAAACATCATAATCATGATTGTATAGTTATTTCCTCTGCATTAAAACATCCCCTCCAGAAGGTAGGCTCTTCAAGACTCAGGAAGTAAAACCTACCAGGCTCAGGAAGTAACCAAAACTTCAGGAAGTTCCTGAAACTTACAAGATTCACAAGCCTCTTCCCACAGTCACATAAGCACTCACAATTGCATGGGAGAGACTTTTCACTCCACCAGGCTGTCCTCAAGCTGTGAGGGAACTCCAGGAACACAGCTTTCATGAGTCCTCCCCTGCTGTGGCCACCTTTAAGTCACCTCAGTAAACTCAGTGCTTAAGTAACCCCAATAAACTTACTGCTTCAACTAAGCTGAGATTGGGTGGAATCCTTTCTTGGTCTGTAACTGGTGCCCTATCTTGGATGAATAGATGTTGTTCACACCTCCACAAGAAAAACCAACATTGTAATTTCTGATCTTAGAACTCTCCTTAGTAAATAACAAGACCAAAGGGGGAAAAAAAGGCACAGACACAAAGCCACCACTTGGTACTCCTATGAAGCTGTGCACAGGATTTGGTTTTATAACTTGAACAACTGGAGATGCAAGACAAGAGGCCACGTGTCATCATTATTACAGGACTGAGGCAATCCTGTGTGGGCTTTCAGTGGGGTCTCCAGGGCATGAAAGGAGAAGGCCTGTGCTGCCAGACATGGACTTTTGTCACCAGGAGTCCATACTCAGCTCTAAACACCTTGAGGACACAGTGCAACCTGCTCTGCAACTTCTGAAGATTCACAAAGTAGCCCAGCCACATACTGAGACAAAGACGACAAGACCCCAGCTACTGTAGCCAAAGTCAGGAAATGTGCAACAGGCAAGTCCTGCAAAGGAAGGTGGGCAAACTTCAAGCTTCCCAAAATGCATTGGGTGCCTGGTAAAAACTGATGGGCCTCTCCCATGTCACGGCATTAATCATGCCTTGTAGCTTTTGCTAAAAATGGGCAAAAGCAGAGGATCACAGAGAAACAGAGGGCCTAGAACCACTCCTGGGGAATGGTTTTTAAGAGCAAAGGTAGACATAGAGGGGAAACAAAACCATGGACATTGTTCATTGTTTTCCCTCCAGATGTCAAATCTCATCTAGATCCATAAACTTAAGAGACACCAATCAAGGTCACCACCCAGGCAGAAGTGGGGCTGGGGTTGCCAGGAAGGGAAGGGAGACACCCAGTCCTCCATGAGACAGACCCCACCCCCAAGCACGTGCCAGGCTTCCAGGCAGATGAACTCCAGGTTTAGGGGCCCTGTGGGTGTCCATGGACCATGCTTACCACTCCTCTGTGATCCTCTTCTGCAGTTCAGGCAGGAGGAACTGCCCATGGAATCGGTAGATAGAAGAGATGTTAGAGAAGATGCCGGTGGTGACGTCCGGAGGGATCCCTGCTTCTGTCAGCTTGGTACAGAAAACCTGAGCACAGAGAGGCCCACGACGGCCACTGAGTGTGAGTGACTCAGACGCCTGCCACATAAGTGGGTTCTTGGACTCCTTTCCTTTCTATATTAAAATTTTTATTTTACTTTAGAGTGTGTGAGTGTGTGTGGTGTGTGTCTATGTCTGTGTAGTGTATGTGTGTATGTGTATGTATGTGTGGTGTGTGTGAATGTATGTGGTGTATGTGTGTATAATACATACACCTGTGTGCATATAGTTTTATGTAGGAGAGTGTGGTGTGATGTGTGTGTGTGTGTGTATGTGGTTTATGTGTGTGTAGTAAATACACCTGTGTGTGTAGCTTTATATGTGTGTGTAGGAGAGTGTATGTGGTGTATGCATGTGCAGTGCACACACCTGTGTATGTGTGTGTGGAGACCAGAGGAAGACATCAGTGTCTGCCTGTCACTCTCTATCACATTCTCTTGAGGCAGGATCTAGAGCTATGTTAGCAACCAGCAAATCCCAGCGGCCCTTCTGTCTTTGCACCTCTGTGGTACTGGGGTTACAGGTGTGAACTTTTAAAGGATGTGTTTTGTCCTTATGAATGCTTTGTCTGAGTTATGTCTGTGTCCCATGTGTGTGACTTGTGTATCAGAGCCTCTGTAACTGGGGTTACAGATGGTTGTGTAGCCCTATGTCAGCACTAGAGACCAAACCCAGACAGATCCTCTGAAGAGCAGTCAGTGTCCCCAAAAGTCGAGCCATTGCTCCAGCCCCCAAGTGTGCACTTTTTACACGGGTCCTGGGATTCAAACACAGGCTTACACAGAAAATTCTCTGTGATGTCTGTGATGACTAGTTTCGGTGTCACCTGAAAGGAGGGAACTTCAGTTGAGAAAATGTCTCCATAAGATCCGGCTGTAGGGCATTTTTCTTAATTAGTGATTGATGGAGGAGGGCCCAGCCCACTGTGAGTGGTGCCATCCCTAGGTTGATGGTGCAGGGTGTTCTAAGAAGCAGGCTAAGTGACCCATGAAGAGCAAGCCAGTAAGCATCAACCCTCCATGGCCTCTGCATCAGCTTCTGCTTCCAGGTTGCTGACCTATATGAGTTCTTGTCCTCACTTCCTTCAATGATGGGCTATGATGTGGAAGTGTAAGCCAAATAAACCCTGTCTCTCCCAACTTGCTTTTGGACCTGGTGTTCCACCACAGCAATAGTAAGCCTAGGACACCCTCTTACCTACTGAGTCATCTCTCTAGCCCCTCTTAGGTTTCCTTAGTGAACATCAGAGCTAGAATCTTCTAGCTTTAAGTCCTACTGAAAGCTTGCTTGCAGCTGTGGATCAGGGAAGAGGCAGGAGCAGTGCCTGTGGGATGGGGTGGGACATCTTTCTGCATCACCTTCTCAAGAGAAGTGGAAGGAGATCATCTCTGGCTTGTGAGGTGCCATCAGGAGCCAGCCCCTGAGCGGGCCTTGTTTTCCTGGTGCTGTATTTTTCTGTGTTAAGGATCTTCCCATTTCTTCATGGGCAGGGATGCACACAGCCCCTGCTAGCCCAGCTATGGATGTTTTGTGTGTGTACATGTGCACATGGCCATGGGTATGTATCTGACTGTGGAGGCTGGAGGATAATTTCAGGTGCTTTCCTCAGGTATCATATCATTCATCTTGGTTTTTGTTTGGACACGTTCTTTACACTAAACCTTAATCTTGCCAAGTAGATAAGACAGGAGATTAGACAGGGCTGTCTGTATAACAAATTTCAGGTATCTCTGTCTCCGCCTCCTCAAAGCTGAGACTACAAGCATTGGCCACCATTATTAGCATGTTTACACAAGTTCTAAGAATCAAACTCGGGCCCTTGTGCATTTAAGGCAACCACTTGATGGACTGAGACATCCTCCCCAGACCCCAGCATCCATTCATGTGTTCAGATGATGCATCTTCCATGAAGAGATGTCCCCCAAAGTAAACATATGGAGCTTCTGCCCCAGGGCCATGAGCACCGAGGACAGTGTGCTTTCAGGCCAGACTTCATCAGAATTTTAGTATTTGTCATTCTTGCTCCAAGCATAATGCCCAAACAGTGTGCCGGAGCAGATGGTTTGAATTCGGGGTGTGGAGTGAAGGAGATTCCCAGCCCTCTGGATTACCTGGTCCAGCAGGTGCAGCCGCTTCACGTAGGCTTCCTCTGTGTGCAGGAGCTCCTGGGCAATGTGGAGCAGCTTCTGTGGGTTGGAGCACTGCAAAGAGAAGGGAAGCCATTTAATTGGGGAGGTGCACCAAACAAGGCTACCCACAGTACACAGGATGCCCAGGGGACAGAGAGAGCAGAAGGAGTCTCCTGGTTTTCAGATGTGGTACTTGGTTTTCTTAGATTCTATTTCCAAGGACAGTTCTATAAAAAAAACACAACAGTTTCTGCTCATCTCCTGAAAGCTACTACAGTCTAGGTGTGACTCTTATGTTTCTGGACCTCTAATTAATGAGCAGCCATAGTAACCGCATCAGAATTCATTGCATAGCTGAGGTGCAGGGCAATGAAAGAAAATTTACCTACCATGCACAAACCTAGGGGTTCCATCACCAGTCATACACACACACACACACACACACACACACACACACACACAAATGCAAAGTGACATCAATAAGACATTAGGCCAACAAGCATATGAGGATTGTAGACAGGAACTGAGCACCACAGTACCCAAGGAGGGAATCCCAGGGGAAGGTGGAAGATGTCTGTCTTAGTCCAGTTGTTTGACAGATAACAAAATACCTGTGTGTGTATGGCTTATAAACAACTGAAATGTATTCCACAGTTATGGAGGCTGGGATTTCAAGATCAAAACACTGGCAGGCTGGGTGTATGGTGAAATCGCAAGTCTCTGCTGCAAAATAGTGATGCTAATGCTCGAGCTCACAGCATCAAAGAGGTGGGAAGGTAAAGAAGGGTGAATGCCACATTCTCGCATGGCAGAAGAACAGAAGGAACCCACAGATTCCTCCCTGATCCCTGCTTTATTGTGCAGTGCTAGAGATTGAACCCGCCCTTAACGCACCCTGAGACAAGCACTCTGCAGCTGGGCGACATGGCCAGGCTTTCCCCACTCCCTTCTGTGGCGACCCTGATTCCGTGCTCATTACTTACCACCTCTTAACCACGAAACTGACTATATTAGTATAATCTCAGCGATGACAAGACTTTAGCCGGTAAATTTTGGGGTACATATTCAGTCTATAGCAACGCCCTTCAGTGTTCCTCCCCTTACACAATATGACATGAAACAAATAGGGGGGAACCTCCCATACCAGGGTTCCTCCCACACCAGGG
>JADRCH010000119.1:514925-547595 GCA_019843965.1 Rhynchomys soricoides | reverse complement strand
CTCCTCCCACACCAGGGCTCCTCCCACACCAAGGCTCTTCCCACACTAAGACTACTAGGCTAGTACGGCAGAAACAGAAAACTCAGCCAGGAACTGATAAGTCTGACTCCTCAGAGGTCTACACCAGGGCATTTGGGACTGTGGACTCTATCTTCCATGAGTAGAGAGCAGAAGAACCCAGAACCAGAGTGAGAAAGCCACTGAAAACAAAAGCCAGCAGCACATTAAGAGTTCCGGTTACATAGGCAGATGCTCCGAGACCCCCAGCCATTCTGATGCGTAAAGGCTTCCTCTCCCTACAGCTAGCACACAACCTGGAGAGGAGGTTTCTTTAAATGCCAAAACTAAAAGCAAGAAACAAAACTTATAAACCATACATAGAAGCAGGAAAATATGGCCCAATCAGAGGGAGAAAACAAACGCCCGAAGTTGACCCTAAAGAAACAGATTTGGGGGCTGGAGAGATGGCTCAGCAGTTAAGGACACTGGCTGCTCTTCCAGAGGTCCTGAGTTCAATTCCCAGCAACCACATGGTGGCTCACAACCATCTGTAATGGGATCTGATGCCCTCTTTCTGCCTTGCAGGTGTATGTGCAGATGCAGTACTCAGACATAAAAAATAAATCTTAAAAGAAAGACAGACAGACAGATTTGGGGCTTAAGGGGGGTTGCCTCAATAAGTAAAGTCCTTGTCACATAAGCACAAGAACCTGAGTTCAGTCCTCAGCACTTTATACAAACAGCCAGGCATGGCGGCATGCAATTCAAAACCTGGAGAGACAGAGACAGAGACAGAGACAGAGACAGAGACAGGCAGACCCTTGGTGCTCTCTGGCCAGCCTACCCAGATCCAGTGAGAAACACTGTCTCAAAAGGCCCCGGGGGAGTATCCAAGGGATGGCATCAGGTTGTACTCCGGCCTTCACACAATAGAACAATACACGCATGCGCACCTATGCACATACGGAGAGATCTGTGAGTTTCCTGGCTGGGAAAAAAAACCATATTTGTCATAGAGGAGCTAAAAAAAAAATCAAGAACTGGAGTAGGAACAAGGAACACCATTGACAGGGTTAAAAACAAAACCATTAAAAAAAAAACGAAGCGGCTCAAAAAACCAAAAAAAAAAAGGACGAAGCAGACATTCTGGAATGGACTAGCCTACAGAACTCATAGAGAGGGTCAAAAGAAACAGCAAACTTGAAGAGAAGTCATTCAGACCGGAAAGTTGCTGTGATCTTTCTTCTCTCTCTTTTTTTTAACGTATGGGTGTTTTTGCCTGCTTGTGTCTATGCACCTGTGCATGCAGTGCCCACAGTGGCCAGAAGAGGGCACTAGATCCCCAGGACTGGAGTTAGAGAAGGTTGTGTGTATGCTACTGTGTGGGTGTTGAGAATCAAACTGGGTCCTCTAGAAGAGCAGCCAGTGCTCTTAACTGCCGAGCCATCTCTCCAGTGCCACATCCTGCCCTTTTGCAAGATTTAATTATTTTTATTTTACGTATATAAAACTTTTGCCTGCAGGTATACATGTGTTCCAGGTGAGTGCCTGATACGTAAAGAAGCCAGAAAGAGGGTGTCATATCCCCTGGAAATGGCCTTATAGATGGTTGTAGGTAATGGGAACTGAACTCCAGGTCCTTTGCAAGAGCAACTCACAAGCCATCTCTGTAGCTCCCAAAGAAGTCACTTAAAATCAGAGTCAGTGGAGAAAAGCAAGAAAGAATGAAGAAAAGGGGGAAGACTCTAAAGGACTTTCAGGATACCTTCGGGTAGACCAAGATCTCCATATGGGAGCCACGAAGGGTAAAAGACAGAAAGCATTTACAGAAATAATGACTGAAGACTTCCTCAATCTCAGGAAAGAAATGACAACACAAGTTCACGAAACTCCAAGTAGAATAAGGAACCAGCCACCTAGTTCATGCTTATAAGCCTGGTGTTCATGAGGCTGAGGTGGGAGAGTGGCGGGGTGGAGTCCAGCCTGGGCTACACAGAGAGACCCTATGACAATAACAAAGGAGGGGATACACCAAGGCACCCCATGATAAAAATGTCTAAAAGTCACAGACAATATTAAAAGGAAGCAGCCTGTCTCGTTTCCAGGGGCCTCCATGGGATTTCTAGACACTTCCTCAAGGCGTGTTTGAGGGCCAGAGGGAACGGACTGATATTAGGCATGCTAAGAGAAAACATTGTCAGCTGAGGCTATGGTATCAGGTGAAACTGTCTTTCAAAGTCAGAGAAATTAAGACTTTTCTAGGAAAAGACAGGACAGATGGCTCAGCAGTTAGGAGCACTTGCTCCTCTTGCAGAAGAATGGGGTTTGATTCCCAGACCCCACATGGAGGGGGCTCATAACAATTTCTCTTCTGTGGGCACCGGGCATTCATGTGGTGCCCATACATGCATTGTGGGCAGACCAGCATGCACATAAAATACGATAGAATTTTAAAGGATTTTTTAAAACCTTTTTACAAAGCAAAGGCTGAGGGAGTTTGTAATCAGTAGACCCATACTTAAAGGTAAAATGAGTCCTGGGCCTAGAGAGATGGTTCATCAGTTAAGAATTCTTGTTGTGCTCCCATGAAGACTGAGTTCAGACACTAGCACAAACATTCAAAGCTGGGCGTCTTGCCCACACCTGTAACAGATCCAAAGGGAATAGAGGCAGGAGGACTGCTGGGACTTGTTGACTTTAAGCCTGATGGAGAAAGTATGAGCCCAGGTTCAGGAATAGACTGCACTGGCTGCCCCAACTGCACTGGCTGCCCCAACTGCACTGGCTGCTGCGTGTTGGCTTGACAAAGGCTGGAGTTACCACAGAGGAAGGAGCTTCTGGAGAGGAAAGGCCTCGCTGAGATCCAGCTGTAAGGCATTTTCTCAATTAGTGATCAAGAGTGGGAGGGCCCCTTGTGGGTGGTACCATCCCATGGCTGGTAGTCCTGGGTTCTATAAGAAAGCAAGCTGAACAAGCCAGGAGAAGCAAGCCAGTAAGGAACATCCCTCCATGGCCTCTGCACCAGCTCCTGCTTCCACGTTCCTGCCCTGAGTGAGTTCCTGTCCTATCTTCTTCGGTGATGAACAGCGATGTAGAAGTGTAAAGTCAATAAACCCTTTCCTCCCCAACTTGCTTCTTGGTCATGGAGTTTGTGCAGGAATAGAAACCCTGACTAAGACACCAACTAAAAGGAAGAAACCCAGAGTGATGGAGAAGGATGCCTGATGTTTTCTCCTGATCTATGCATGTGCAGGGACATGCAACCCCTCTTCCCAAACAGACACACATACACCAACAGTAGATAAATAAGTTAATACATCTTTGGGGGGTAGGGGAAGAAAGGCAGAAGGCATCCTTCAAGTAGAAACAAGAGGCTGAGGTTGTAGGTGTGGCTACGTTACAGTCCCTGCCTACAGTGCAGGAGTCTCTGGGGTCAGTTCCAGTACCTCATACATAATATCTCTCTCTCTATCTCTCTCTCTGTGTGTGTGTGTTAGCACATCTCTGGAACCCTATCACTTGCAAGCCTTAGGCAGGAAAAGTATTCATGTGGGGTCATCCTGGGTTACACAATCTCAGAAATAATACTAAGCAAAGCTTTAAATCTATCTTCGATGTCCATAACGTACAGGTGAATTTGAGACGTCACTACCACAAAGGGGAGGGGATGAGGGAGACTGGAGCTTTGCCAGCATCAGATCAAATGTAGCTTTAAAATGTTTTGGTAACAACAACGATGGCCGCATATAAAGCATCTATGAATATGCGTGCGTGAAGGGAAACATGGAAGAGGTCAACCTATGTCACTACAAAAAGCAGTGAAACAAATGCAGAGAAAGGCAGTGAGGGAGAGGGGGGAAAGTGGGAAAGCGACAGACAGCAACCTTCCAACGAGTGACCTTCCCGTCCTTCTGCTTCAGTAATGACTCTACATATAATCATGTTAAACTCCCCAGGGAAAAAAAGCACAGATCAAATCAACCAAAGAAGGCTGAAGCCGGGCGTGGTGGCGTTCGACAGCAATCCCAGCCAGAGGACTGAGCTTAGATAGCCAGGCTATGAGGCAAGTTCCCGGTCAGCCTGAAGTATAAGTATAAGGTGAGTCAGCCTCTCTCTCCCTCTCTCTCTCTCCCTCTCTCTCTCTCTCTCTCTCTCTCTCTCTCTCATGAACTTAAGCTTCTAAGTCTAGGATTGTAGGTGTACACTATCATGGCTCCTCCTTCCTAAATATGTTATTCACAAGAGACTCAGTTTGTATCTTTGCATCTAAGGACGCACAGGGTAAAAGTAAGGAAAGATAGGAGAGGATATTCCATGCAAATAGCAACTCCTCCCCAAAATGCCTTATTTATAGCAAACAAAATGGGCGTTTGCCACTATGTCTGATGACCTGAGTTCAATCCCTGAGTCCTACTAGGTGGAAGGGGAAGAACCCTCCACAGAGCTGCCCTCTGACTGCCCCATCCCCTCCCTCCACACACTAAGTAGAAAAACCATGTTTTTAAAAATTAAAAATAATTACAAAGAGCATTATAAGATGATTTTAAAAATCACCAAGAAAATATTACAGTAAGTGACATAAACAGTGACTACTGGGTGGAGGACTAACCAGCAACGAATCAATAGCCAGAAGCCTCAGTACCCAGCTTTCTGCAGTGGTCAGAATATCTAGGCAGAAGCTCAGTTCAAGAAAAGCAGGCCTTGAAGTACAGCATACTCAATGGTGCCTTACAGAACACTTCCCCCAGCAATAGTGTAACGTACAATGAACACTGCTCAGGACACACCACATGCTACATAAAACTAGACAACAAATGCAAAAAAGCCGAAATTATGCCCGGCAGTGGTGGCGCACGCCTTTAATCCCAGCACTTGGGAGGCAGAGGCAGGTAGATTTCTGAGTTCGAGGCCAGCCTGGGCTGCAGAGTGAGTTCCAGGACAGCTATGGCTACACAGAGAAATCCTGTTTTGAAAAACCAAAAAAAAAAAAAAAAAAAAAAAAGCTGAAATTATTCACAATATCTTTTTCAGTCACAATAGAATAAAGCCAGAAAACCCACGGACACAGACAAACTAATATGAATGCACTCAGGAGGTAGAGACAGGATCCCAGGGCAAACTGGTTAGCTACACTGGCCAAACAGAAGCACTGTAAGTTCAAGGAAGGATCCTGCCTCAATAAACAAAGTGGAGAGTGGTCCAGGAAGTTGCCCAGCATGAGGGCCTCCACATGCACACCCACACCTGTCCTTCCTCACACCTGTCCTTGCACCCGCACGCATGTGTATACCCCCACACATGAACATGCACACACAGAGACACTCAAAAAGTCAAATAAAAAAAAAACTGCTAAGAATGTAGCTCAGTGGCTATTGTCCACGCACAAGGCCTGGGTTCCATCTCCAGCACCAGAAAAAAAAAGAAAGAAACAAAATTTTAAAACAAGCTAACTGCACATATTGAGAAACTAGCAGAGCAAGCATAGGCTAACTGAGCCCCAGGCTAGGCCAGACGAAGGAAGGAAGTAAGATCAGAGCCGAGATAAAAGATGAAGAATGGAAAAACAATTTCAAAAGAGTAACAGCCAAAGTTGGCTTTCTGAAAAGCTCAAGAAGACTCACGAACTTCAGCGAGGGGGCCTTAGAGAAAGAGAAGAGACAGGTTCCTAAAATCAGAAATGGAAGAGGGGGTTGTTGGCGCAACTTGTGACGTAAAAATAAAAGGGAGACAAGAGAATGAGCAATTGTGTGCTACTAACTGTTCAACCTGGAAAAGGAATCCTCAAGAACACGAGGCTATAAAGATGGCTGGATCATGAGAAGTACAAGTGTCCGGGATAGAAGTAACAAATAAGGCGCTGAACCAAGAATTCCAAACTTCCCCCAAAGGACAAGGGACAAACACGACTTTAATGGTGAATTCTACCAATCCTACCAACCTTTTAAAGGAGAGTAAATAATACTCTCTCTCTCTCTCTCTCTCTCTCTCTCACACACACACACACACACATACACACACACACACACACACACACACCAATGAGGAAGAAACCACATTCAAGTATCATAGATGAGTACATTCAAGGTATCAGGGTGCCCCTCTGAACCTTTTCTGGTAGACTCCATCCCAGGAGTCCCTTTGTGTGGAGTGAGGGTGCGGGTACATTTCCTGAGCACAGGGTGTGGGTGTTACACACCACAAATCTCTAGTATTGCCCATGTACCCCATATTGGGTGTAGAGGAAGGAAGGCTTACCTGAGTCAAGCCGATATCCTCCTCAGGCCTAGATGGGGTGATCCTGGGGTCGGGCTCCTCACCCACACCACTATCTTCCTCCTCCTGGGGGTTGTCCTGTGGGACTCGGCTGTGCACAGCTGTCTCAGCGTGTAGCCCCAGGACAGCAGGGCTTGGAGAGCCCTCACTGCCCTCTTCACAGGGGAAGTTCTCACTGGCCACACTGGAGGATGGGCTGTCAATTCCACTGTCTCTGTTGGGGATCTTCATGGCACCACTTGGCCCCCCCAAAGAGCTGTCCCCTGCTGAGGTTGAGCTGCTATGAGCCCCTTGGTGGGCCCCTGACCCAATGGGAAGTGCTTGAAGCTTCCCTAGGGGGGAGCTTCTGGGCCCAGCGCCAAGTACCCCAAGAGGGGAAATGGCTTCTTCTTGGGGAGTTGAGGCACTCCTACCCAATTCCATCTCCACAGCTAGACTCCCTGGGCTCTGCTAGGAGGCTGGCCAAGGGCTTCCTGTTGGGGAAAAGAAGCTCAGCTCAGTATAGTTGTTGAAAGCAGCCCTCAGAGAGTCAGCCTCAATCAGGCTGGGCAGGCTGGGGATGTGTGGGAAATATTACCTCACAACATCCAGTTGGGTCCTACCAAGACAGCATTTGAGGAAATGGTAAAGGCAATGTTTTCTCTAAAGAGTAAGGTGTTTTAGTTACATAAAAAAGTAATCCTAGGGCTGGGGAATCAATGGGAAATCCAGTGTAAGCATGAGGCCCTGAGTTCAGATACACAGCACTGGTGTTAAAAGCTGGCTGTGGTGGTGACAGTGCCTGTAATCCCTGTGCTAGGGGTGGGAGCCATGTTGACAGCTGGATCCTGGCTGCTCAGTGGTCACCCAGTCTAGCCAAAAGAATGAGTTCTAGTGAGAAACCCTGCCACAAAATATAAAATAGAGGGAGACACAGACACGATCGCTGGCCTAGACACACACACACACACACACACACACACACACACACACACGTATGTTTGGGCGCATCCCGCCTCCATACACACAGAAGTAATTCCTGGGATGTAAGGCTATGAGCTGTTTAACATATTTGAAAATAAATGCATGAGCAGTGAACAGGCCAGCTGAAGGGCGGCGACTCCCACTCACAATACACTTTTGTGTCCCTACGGCTCTTTAAACCCTGATGTTCCCAGGGCATGAAGCCAATGTCCTGATCACTACAGGCAGTTCATGTGTCACTTGTATATCACACAAAGAGACAGAGTCAAGAGTCAATTCTTAAAGCTCAAGGAATTCATCAACAGCTCTGAGCAGGGTCAAAGGTGAGCCTGGACTAGCAGGAGACAGAAGGTCCCTGAAATCATCTTGACAATAAGGTGCAGTTTCAGAGGAACAGGGTGAGGGGGGCTGGTAACACTTACCTGTTGCCCAACGCTGTTGCCCAATGAGGCTGTCAGGGATTGATGAACAGGCACCTGCTTCCTCGAGGCTTTGGAATTGCCCAACAGAGGCTAGCACAATCTATTAAAATGTCACCCAGACCATTGGAAGTGGAGTTATTTAGAAGGTGCTGGAAAAACACAAAAGAAAATGGTGTTTAAAATAGACTAAAGCCCCAGTTCTAAAGGAAGGAGCTGAAGCAAGATGTCTTAGGCCTCCACCCACCATAGCTGACCCAAGGCAGGACATGGGCTTCCTCAGGGCAGATGGGGGGCACAGAATGGGGCACTGTCAGCTTCTAAGACCAATCATGTGACCCAGGAAGGCCAGGATGATGCCAGAGTCAGTGCCCATGGGTAAGCTGTACCTTAGAGCCAGGGATTAGCAGGAATGTTTGGGATCAGCACATCACTGTCCTCCCTAACCCACACGGTCACCCAGCTACACCCCCAGCACTCACTGTAGAGTCCCCACATAGCAGGGATCTTAAACACTCACACCCAGCAGCTATGCTAATTCACTCGATAACTCACACACATTTACACTCTAAGAGACACACTCAATGGCAAGCTCACACAGTGGCCCCACCAGACACACACAGTCAACACACTTGGTTCCCACACTGGACACTCAGTACTGGCTCTCAGCACACTCACTCTCTGATAGTCCCCAGGCCGCAGCTTCTTTCTTCACTTCCTCCTCTGATAGCAGAGTTAGAACCATGGGTGTAGACTCCAGTCCTCCAGCTACATCTGACTGCCTTGCCTCTGGCTAAGCACAGAGTTGGTGAAGTCCCCTAGCTCGGTAGCCAATAGGCCACAGGACGGAGCTCCTCCCACCCACAGAAGCTCCCGACTGAGCTAACCTTCTTGTGGCTAAACTACCTTGGGATGGATTTTTCTGTCAGTGACTCCAAAGTAACTAGAGGAAGACATTTTTCATTGGCTAGCGTCACTTTTTTTTTTCTTTTAAAGGAAATAGCTTTATTACTCAGGTTACTATATAACCGTGCCTCAAGGCCAATGAGTCTTATGTGTCCAAACATCTGTATTAGCTGGATAATAAGCACATTTACCTGTTAAATTCAACTAGAAAGAAGCGTGTTGAGAGTGCTCCAAGACAGTAGCAAGCTAAACAGTAACTAGACTTGATGTTATATTCTTAGCAGGCTCGCTGGACAGAAATATCGGACTTCCAAACAGAAAATACATGTTTTTCTACATTCTTCTCATAGCATGGGAGATAAACTGAATGTTTCCAGAAGTCGACATGATACAGCAATAAAAAGCTCTGTAAGGAATGTGAGCTGAGTTCAGCCTCAGTGTGGTCAAAGGCTGCGATCAGGCAGAGTAGGGGCTTGATCATCCCTACTACAGGGGAGTTACACTTTTGTGAGAGTGCCTCCCTTAGTCACTCTCCATATTCTTGCTATAATGGCCTCTCAGTAAATCTGAAGCGCAGTTTGGTTAGACTGGCCGGCCAGCCAGCCCCGGGATCCATCCGCCCAGCCAGCCCCGGGATCCATCCGCCCAGCACTGGGGTCAGGAGCTTGCTACCACGCCCAGCTTTTTATTTGGGTCTTGTGGATCCAAACTCAGATTCAAGCACCTTATCAAGTAAGCCGTCTTCCCACCTCATCTTTGTTTTTGAGACAAGGTCTCACGAAGTTCAGGTTAGTGACGAACCTGCTAAGTAGCCATGACTGGCCTTTACTCTGGATACTTCCTGCCTCTACCTCCCAGTGCCAGGATTCTGAGGGTGTACTATCATGTTCAGCTCAGAACCAAGGTTTATTTTTAGCCAAACCAACAAAAAATGAAGAAGAAAGTGCCCATTACAAGTGGTTTTCTACAAGCCTGGTGATGGTGGCACACACCTTTAATCCCAGCATTCAGGAGGCAAAGGCAGGCAGATCTCTGTGAGTTCGAGGTCAGCCTGACCAATAGACTGAGTTCCAGGACTCTCAAAGTTACCCAGAGAAACCGTCTTGAAAAACAAAACAAAACGAAGTGGTTAGCCATAGGCCTCAATATATACCACGTAAAGGAAAGTTGACAAGACATCATACATCAGACAGCAGAGCCCCACAAGAGATGGGAACCATGGGATGAGACCTCTTGTAGTTTCAGATTACTGCCTAGAGACTATTTGAGAACCAGGGAGCAGGAAGGAGAGTCCAGTGGGTTCTCAGAGGTGGGAAGATGCCCAGCTGACCATAAAGGCTGATTGGTGTTGACAGAAAAGAGCTCTTCAAAGAAGAAAACTTTACCAAGAAAGACCCAGAGAGCCTCAGAGATGCTCCTATGTTGAGTTCACATGAGAGGGAACATTATGAGCCTGGACAGAGAACATTCCCTGAGAGGATCAGAAGGAGCGATTGCAATACCACACAGGGCAAAGTTGCCTGTGACCATTGTCCATTCTGAAAACTGCAGATCTGCAAGGCATCAGGTCCAATACTCAGGAAGGTCTTCCCTCAGTGGTGGGAGATCACTAACCTTCCAGTGGTCTCTGCCATCCCACTTAACAAGTCTTAACAGGAAGGCCAAACTATTTACAATTGAATTTCCTCCTTGAAGAAAACTCTAAAATATCTGGGACCCAGCAAAGTAAAACCACAAGTGGCTGACATCTAATCAAAAAGTACCAGGCAGGCCTAGGAGATGCAGCTCAGCTGGTAGAGAGCTTAACCTAGTATGTTTGAAGCCCCAGGTTCAGTCCTCAGCACTATATAAACTGTACCTGGTGGTACACCTATAATCACTTGGGAGATAAGGAAGGAGAATAAGAAGTTCAAGGCCATCCTCCGCTATATGGGAGGTTAGAGGTTAGTCTAAACTTCATAGACCTTGCCTAGGTTTTTATTTTATTTTATTTTATTTTTTTTTTGTCCCTTCTTCTGAATACCAGACACACGTAGAACCAGTCATGATGGAAAAAAACAACCCAAAACCTCAGTCAGTTAAAGGTGACTCATAGGAACATTTAAACATATTAGGTCTGTTATCTAAGGATTATGACAGAGTAACTGCAGACAAGCCAATTTGGGTCCTTGCTTGGTTTCTCCTTGGCTTAACTTGATGGCTTCACATTGAAAGCCCACCAAGTCCATCTCATCAAGGAGCACGCCCCAGGGTGCCCCCCTAGTCATGGCCCGGTGGGATGACCAGCATCCAGCAAGATGAATGTCGCCTTATGACTCAGAGGTGCCTGGGAGGGATGAGTGCTCATCTTGGGCTCTCAGCCTAGGAAGAGCTCTAGTTCCTCGACTAGATGAAAACACAGCGGGGTGCCTCATGCCTTGGAATTAGGGTGGGGGTCAGTGGGGCCTCAGAGCAGGGTAGGGACATGAGGCCAAGCTGAGTGGAAAAGACAACACAGGATCACTCCCCCCCACCCCCCAAGACAGGGTCTTCCTTCCTATAATCCAAGCAAGTTCCTAGTCTCCTCAAGGCTGGGATTAGCCACCATGCTCAGAGGGAACAGTTCTCTTGAAACAAGGCTGGGGGGTTAGGAGGTCTGGAAATTCACACCAAAATGCCAATGTCTCAGAACACCTGAGTTTACTTATTGTAGAGAACCAGGAGCAGTGTAGCCCACAGAGATCTGAACCGTGTAAGGAACATCCGCCAGCCTATTTTTGAAGCCTCAACACACAGCTTTGACTCACTGTGCCAAAACTCTTTCCCGCCCCCACTCCCCACCCCCCATCTTCCCCTACAAGACCAAGGCCCAACTGTCACCTAGGGATGAGGCTAGGGGTAGTGATGGTAGCATAAAGGACCATCCCGGTGGCCCTGAGATTACTACAACCTCAGCATATGACTTTAGGTAAATGCGGGAATAGCTTCCTCATGGGTTACATTTCTAGGCCGAAGACACCGCCCTGGATGAGAGACCCAGAGACAAGAGGAAGGGGAAACAGAGTTCCCTGCATACGCAGGAGGGTCAAGTTACCAGAGGTTCCAGCATCAACCCTGGTCTCATAGGAAGGCCTGTGCAGACACCCTTTGCTCTCACCCCAAGCTAATTCCTAAGATCCCAGTGAGTCTATTAACAGCCTATTCCCAACAAACTGCAGTTTGACTACTTTCTTCATATTTACGTGTGTGTGTGTGTGTGTGTGTGTGTGTGAGTGTGTGTAACACTGGGGATGGAATCCAAGGCCTTGTGTATGCTAGGTTGTCATTTTACTTCTGTGGTATATCTCCAGCCAATATATCCATCTTTGGGACAGTGTGGCCCTTGTTATCACTAAGGTGTTGCTTGTAGCATGTTCCTGTTTATATGCCTTATTACCTAGAAATTAAGGGCTATAATTTGCTTCCCCTGAAGGGATACGGTGATGGTCCTACACAGATTCCTGAAGCCTGGGGCAGCATACAACAATCACATACCCAGATTAGCCATTCTGTTCATTTTTGAAAGCCCTAATAGGCAGCATGGCACATCCATCTGATGGGTTACTGCTACCTGAAACAACTCTAGGCCACTGTGACACGCACCGATCCGTACCCACTCAGCTATGGCAGGACACAGGGAAACTAAGTACAGCAATAATGTTGGCCTGAAACTAGATTGACAGAGAATCACAGGTCCAGGAATGAATGAGGGTTGGCTATCAGGGCTGGAGAACATCAAGGACAGAGCTACCTACTGCACAGCATGGCTGTATTGGCAAGTCAGATCTGGGAACTTTTTCTTGAGATCACAGGTTCTGCTTCCTGAATGCTGGGATTAAAGGCATGCCTTGCCACACCTAATTCATTTAATCTTTAAAAAGATTAAATTACTATTATATTTACTTGTGTGTGTGTGTGTGTGTGTGTGTGTGTGTGTGTGTGTGTGTGTGTAAGAGCTGCAGCCAGCATGTGTCAGTCAGAGGGCAACTTTGTGGGGTTGATTCTCTCTTCCTTGTAGTCTCTTCCAGGACTACAAGACTTGTCAGTCTCTGCTGCAGGTGCCTTTACCTGTTGAGTCATCTTCTCATCTCACATCTAATCTTCTTACCTGTATGTTTACTCAGTATTTTTTGATTACTATGTGTGTGTGTGTGCATGTGTGTGTATATGCATGTGTGTGTACAGGTGTGTGTGCACGTGTGTGCACGTGTGTGTGAGCACATGTGTGTGTACGTGTGTGCGAGCACATGTGTGTGCACGTGTGTGTGCACATGTGTGTGTGCATGTGTGCCACAGTATGAGTGTGGAGGTCAGAGAACAACTTGTGGGTGTCTTCTCTTCTTCCACCATGAACTTCCCGAGGATAGAACTCAGGTCATCAGGCTTGGCGACACATGCCTTTACCTGCGGATCCATCTTGCAGGCCCCCAGAATTCCATTCTTTCTGTAAGTTCAGGCTGCCTTCATATCAAGCTCTTTGGCTCGGTACACAATTCTCTCTATTTGGGATTATGTTTGGCAATTTTCCATTGTAAAACATAATGAAGCAAGGCAGAAGAGTGAGGTCTTCATGATAGCCTAAAACAGACACTGACCTTTCCACACCACTATCCACCCCAACCACCCTCCCCAGACCCCCTTAATGCTGATATTCTCCCAGGAGCCGCTTCAGATGCTCTGCACAAACTTTTCCTCAGTAGGGACTAGGATTGCTCACCCCTGTTTTATCTGGCTCTCAAACAGGGTTTCCCCCTAAAAATCACCCCGTGACTCCCACATGTTCCCACCCTCCTCTCCTCCTCCATTCAGCCCCCCATACAGCTCTCACCTGAGATTTCCTGCCCTATGCCCTGTTATCCTCCATATCTTCTCCTCATTGGCATGCAATTAAAAGAGGAGACTCATTTTATCATGTGACCCTCAGCCGGGCCCATGAAACTTGGTAGATGTTTGAGTGAACAAATAAATGGTGGGGAACCAACGTGCCAGTGAATGTTCAGAATCCTGCTAATATGGCTACATCCACATGCAGAAATATGCTTTCTCTACATGCAAATTTTGAAAACATAAAACTAAAATTGAGATCATGGAAGGTAGCATTCCATCGTCAAGCAGTCCTTATTATGCCAGGCCCACCATATCATCATGCAGGTGACAACTGAAACTGAGGACCAGACCATGACTTAAGTGTGTCAGCTGTCGTGACACAAACCCCAATGTCAGGATCTAAAAGCTAAGACCCAAATCTGAGAGGACTTTGGAGGTCAGTCATGAGGCAGAATACAGGGTCTGGGTTCTGTATATCATAAATACAGGTTGCTCTACCCCACAGGACCTGAGTGTCTTAGTCATGTCACCTGGGAATTGCTAAGTTACTACCAGAGGAGGAAAGTAGCCATCAATCATGGTCAGCTGCGCCCTGTGAGCTACAGCAATGACCAGCCTGGCAAGACACGCCCACTGTTGTAGTAGTGACACGCACATCACAGGAATAACCAACTACTTTCTGATTGGATTTAAGGTTGATTCCATAAGATGAAGCCCGTACCTGACACCATTATCAGTCAAGAACCTATGGCTACACATGTCAAAGGGCTTAGGGAAGAATCTACTACTATTCTTTTGCCAAGTAGATATTGTAAAAAGCCAAATCCCGATGGCTAACTAGACCCATAGATTAATATAGCCTTCACCCCTCATCAGAGAAACTTCTACTTACATTAGGTGGCAATTAACGTGGAGGCTCACAAACTTGCACCAAATTTTAGACTAGCCAATATTGAGAAAGATTGTGAAGCTGAATCCCAGCCAGTGGGAAAAAGACACTGTACTCTTGCATGAGGATTAAAAACCTGCCTCATGTGCTTGCCACCCAGAATGGCACCCTTTTGCTTTGTCAATCCCTTTAAGTTCTTTTGTGCAGTATGGGTGAGGTCCTTGGACTCCAGATTCCATTTCCAATATAGATCACCCCACCTCACAGAACCCTAGTGTCCAGATCAGCTCACTTTACAGGACCTGAACATTTAATTATTCCCCTTTCCTTGAGGCTCAGAGATGGACAATGACATCCTAGTAGGGGAAAGACAGCAAGCATGGAGTTCCAAACCAGGCATGTGGGGTATAGTCTCCATGGTAGGATCACAGCTGTGGGTGTTGGAGAAAACAGTAAATCAAGTCCAATATCACTGTAGATGGCAGCCAGTAGGCCCAGCCCCACTTGAGGGATTTTTGAGACAGGGGCTCACCAATCAGCTGTTTAAGGGAAAGTCAATACATGAGGCCCAGATGCCACAGAGACCACCTGTTAATGGCCATGGGAGAGGCTTCCTAGCACCAGGAGTCAGAAAACCAGAAGGAAGAGCAGGCCAGACCTCAGTACGGTCACATGGCAGCCTCACTGTGGTGCAAGATATGTCACCAGGCTGCAGTCAGCTTGCCCTCAGTCCACCATGTTGCTGCCCCCCCTTTACACCAGGATCTGCCCCACTGCATTCTTCCACATTAGCTCAGATCTGTCATATCCGACCCCTCACCCACCTAGAGATAGCTGGGGCGCAGAGGATCCTGAGCACAGAGGGAAGTGGCCACAATGAACGAAGGGCCTTCTCATTTCTCATTTCCTTCCTGGACTAGCTTGGTCCCTTCCCCCTGTCTGTCCCCCTGCCCAGAGGCAGGCAGAGACAGGCCACCACAGCAGTGACCAGCTCTCTGCATTCGTCTGCCCTTGTTCATTGTTTCGGGCACACGTCCGTCTCAGAGCCTTCTTGTAGTTGCTATAACAGTCCACAAAGCCAGCATCATCTGGGGCTTATATCTGCCCAGCACTGATTTGACTTCCTTCCCAGTCACTTTACAATGGAGTTAGAGACAATGGAGAAATCTCAATTCTATCTATAAGTAGAGGATCACAATCAGCCTACCCAGGGCCCCTAAGAAGGTGCAGCATGGCGGAAACTTCCAGAACATGCATCAAGATACCCAAAGTCCCCGTTGTAACCCATTAAGCTGGCTTTCATCACTGAGCAGCAGGGCCAGGTTTCTCACTCAGAAGTGAGGCTTCTGAAGACAAGCTTACTTCCTCACTTATAATGTGCTCTTGACCTCTGTACGCAGAGTTCAGTGTGGCTCTGGGCCCCTGCACATTGGGAGGTGCAGATCCCTCTAGAAACAGAAGGCAGCCTCCACTGCTACCTTGCAGGGGCAGAAGCAGGTTTCATGGGGCCTGTGGCAGCCCAGTTGAGACAAACCACTTCCTCCTGTCATTGCCTGAGCTGGCCCCACCCCTAAACCAAGCATGTTGTGTGTTATCAGCTCTGAGAGCTTATGTGGGGACCAGACAGTCCATTCACAGACTTGGGGGGGGGGGCTGGCAGAGTGCTCTGTGCCTGTTTCATCTCTCACAAAAATGGGGGCTGAGGAGATTCTCAGTAAACCATGTGTAGAGCCAGGCCAATAAGAAAACCTGTCTAAAAAGCAAGATAGACAGGTCCTGGAGGATAACATCTGAGATTGTCTTCTGGGTTCCCCCACACATTCCCACCCCCACCCCCAACTTGGGTGCATACATGAATGGCTAGCAATGATCACGTTAGGTGTTAAGAAGGACTAATCTATTTTTTGTTTTTGTCTCCCCCCCATCCCTCCAAGAGACAAGGGTTCTCTGTGTGGCCCTGCTGTTGTGGAACTTGCTCTGTTGATCAGGCTGGCTTCAAATTACCTGCCTCTGCCTCCCAAAGGCTGGGATTAAAGTCGTGTGCCACCACAACCACCCCCGGCTGAGAAGGACCAATCTAAACAGAGGCAAAGCTGCATAAACTCTAAACCTCAGTGCGCTTGGCATCATTCAGATCCCACTTTACAGAAAGTGAAATCGAGGCAGAGTCTGAGAAGCTGTCCAAAGCTAAGTTCCTGGCATTCTTTCTCACCAGGGTCTCCTCCTTATCCCCCCTCCCCCCAGGTGCTCATCCTCTGCAGCATTCACTGACTCTCAGAAAAATGGAAACTGGCTTGTCATCCACAATGACAGTGACTCCTGCCCTACACTCCCTCCAGGTTCCAGAGTCAGGCTTTTCAAATATGTCCTGCCTCTCTGGCCTCTGCCTATATAGTAGCAGAGTGTTATCATAATCCTATCATTCTATCTGTGCTCCTGTGAGCCTGCCCTACGGCTGCCAGCCTCCTAAGGTGCTATATCACTGCCCAGAGCTGTCCAGGCAAAGCCTGGGAGTCCCCAGGAGTCCTTAAAGGGCCTTGCTACAGACATATCTGTTAATAGCTAAACTGTAGACTCTAGAAGATTCCAGAGCCACATGGAATGTGAAGACCTATCCTCCACTAAGTAATCTCCTGGGACTACCTCTTCTGCTTAAGCTTTCTCACCCCCCCTCCCCCCAGGCACCCTGCATGGGGTCAGCCTTGGATCTGTGCCTACCCCCAAGCCTCCCAGGGGGCACAATAGTCACTGACAGACTGTCCATAGTCTAAGTTTGAGCTGTGTGCCATCTTCCCAGTACATGTCCAGCACGCTGTAAGTTGCAGCAGCTTCTCACACCCATCGGTAGCAATTCTACCTTCTCGCCAGTATGAGCCACTGAAAGACAATGGCATGAAAAGAGACACTGCTAGCACGCCACGGCAGCTTCTTGCCTTGAAAACATCTCTCTCCTTTGAATGGTTCCTGGTTGGTTTCTAGTAATCTCCCACAACCCTTCCCCATGTAGCCCCTTCACAACACAAGACTATATTTTAGGGTCCGGCAAAGACCCAGGAGCCAATCTCCACTCACCCCTTTTCCAAGACCAGCCTGCATCTCCTCCAGGGCTGAACTCATGCAAGAACAAAACCCAACTTCCTCTTTCTAATTTTTGCAATATTGGTCACAAAACAGTGGCATATTTGCATTTCCGTAGCAATGACGCAATACGAGAGGAGGTTGGTCTGCTGGTCCTGAAGGGCCTGGTCTGCTTGTGGTGGGGTGACTTCGAAAGAGTAATCCTTTTACGTGACCTGGCTCAACCATACCAGGCTCCTGGCCCTGAAGTAGCAGCCAGGGCTGAGCTTAAGTTTAACAAGTCACTGAGTGAGGACGCCTCCTGCATCTGGTTTGGTAGGCTCCTCTGAGCAGACCTGAGACTGATGCTGTCTACGGGAAGGAGGATCCATCAGGGGACAGGTGACCCAGGCCACACAGACCTTGGTGGCTACAGCAGGTTGGAAGAAACACACCCCACCAGTGACATTGTTTCACGATGACTCCAAGAGACCTGAGGGAACCTCTGGTGATCTGGCCGATGAGGATTGCCCCAGCAAGGCTAAGCTCTGCCTCTTCCAGGCAGTCCTAAGGGGAAATCCCTCATTATTTCAGGAAGTCATTAAATAATTGGGTAGAGGGTTACGCTAACATTTATATAGGCTGCAAATTTGACTCCATTTCAGTAATGCCTTCTTGATCTGTCCTAAACTTTGTGTTTGTTTTAGGTTTTGTTCAGACAGTCTTACCAAGTAGTCCAGGGTGGCCTTGGATTCACTGTGTTGTCCAAACTCATTTGAGTTTACACTGTTTCAGTCTTTCAAATGCTAGGATCACTATCTATTATGCACCACTGTATCAGCTAATCTTAAATTCTGTATATGTGTGTGTGTGTGTGTGTGTGTGTGTGTGTGTGTACAGGCATGTGTATGTGTGTGTTTGTGTGTGTTTGTGTGTGTGCGTGCATGCATGTGGAGGCCAAAAGTCAAAGTTAAGTGTCTTTCTTAATTGCTGTCCACATTATCATCATCATCATTATTATTATTATTATTATTATTATTATTATTATTATTGATTTTTTTGCTAATTCAACCTGGGATTAATCAACATTAATTAATTAAATAACCATTTGGCTGGCCAGCAATCCTCCAGGGACCGTTCTGTCTCTGCCTCTCCAGGATTGGGTTTACATGTGTTTCCCGACCATCAGCCTTTTCCCATGGGTGCTGGGGATTGAACTCAGTTCCTCATGCTTGGACTGAACCATCTCCTCAATCCTCTAAACGCTTATTTTAATTAGCTAATATTTTGTGCATACATATATATGTATGTGCATGTGTGTATGAGTGTGCACATGCATGTATGAGTGTATATGTACCTGTATGTACTTGTACCTGGTGGCCATAGTTCAAGCCCAGGCATTATTCCTCAGATCCTGTTGTGTTGTTTTCTTTTGTTTTAAAGTAGGGACTCTCACTGGACTGGAGCTTCAAGTAAAAGCTAGGCTTGTGGGATCGCAAGCCCTGGGGATCTGCTGTCTCTGCCTCCCCAGTGCTGGGATTAAAAGTGCATGCAGCACCCCTAGATCTTTTTATGTGGGCTTTGGGGAGATTTGGCCAGATCCTCATGCCTTCAAGGTAAGCATTGTCCCCTTCCAGAGGCTGCAGTCTGAAGTGATGCAGAACTTCTGCAGGTTTCTTCTGACTCTGCTGGGCACTGTCAGGAGACACAAAGCTGCCCTATGCAAAAGTAATAGGCTAGAGTGGTCAAGAGCGAGCTCAAACCTTAGTTCACAGGTGAGTCCTTGGCAGGATGGAACTGTTCTCAAGATCCATTCATCTTCCATAAAATGGAGAGGTGAGTGGTAGAGACAATGTTAGGAACGAGGTCTAACCCAGGCAAGTGCCTAAAGAATCTTAGTCCCTGCTAAATCTCCACTGCTGTGCTGGCTGTGCTTGGCCCAGAGCCCTTTGCTTCACTCCCTGAAGGGCCATGTGTCCTGAGGAGGCACACCCAGATGCTTCCAGCTCAGCCAGGAAGCACAGCACCTGCGGTCTAGCTCAGTGCAACTGTCCCTCGAACGGCACATCCTGAGCCTGGAGGCCAGCTGTAGGATCCTATCAGGACTGGGACCAAGGCCAACCAGGAACACAGAATCAGCCAAGGAAGTGAAGATGAACCCTAACCTGACAGGCCAGGTGCGAAGAATGGAGAGAAGAGCTTCAGAGCAGGTAGGTGAAGATAGAAGAGGAAGAGTGCCCTACGGCTTAAAACCAAAACAAAAGGCTGGGCATGGTGGTGCATGCCTTTAATCCCAGCACTCAGCACTCAGCACTCAGCATTCAGCACTCAGGAGGCAGAGGCTGGCCAATCACTGTACATTCAAACCAGCCTGGTCTACATATCTAGTTCCAAGCCAGACAGGGCCACATAGTGAGACTCCATTGAGAGAGAGAGAGAGAGAGAGAGAGAGAGAGAGAGAGAGAGAGAGAGACAGGCCAGAACCTGAGGCCTAATGTCCTTTTCTTCCTGAGTAGGAGAAAACAATATCTCTACTTTGGATAACTACATCCTGATTAACTCTTTTTTTTAAATTTTTTTTTTATTTTCATATTTTATTTACATTTCAAATGTTTCAGATCTCCCCTTTGGAACCTCCCCATTCCCTCCGCCTTCCCCCTGCCAATATGGGGATATTCTCCAACCCACCCTCCCACCCACCCACCCACTCTCATGTAGCCCCTTCCACTGCGAACAACCCCTAAAGATTAATGTCCAACACGACCTGCAGAGGTGACACAGGTGACTTCCTCAGTCATACACAGCACTGCAGTTTTCGTTGGGGCAGGGTATAACCACATCCATGTTGGAAGGGTGTCCAAGGAGCCCCGAGGAGACACCTATGTGGAAGAAACTAAGACCCCAGCCAACAGCCAGCACCAACTTGCTCCAACTGACTGACTGAATGAGCTAACTTGGATGATGCTTATCCCAGCCACCATTGGACTGTATCCAGAGCCAAGCCACACCCAAATTCCTGAGCAGTCAAATGAAGCAGAGTTAATAGATTCACTACTCGTGTGTGTGTGTGTGTGTGTGTGTGTGTGTGTGTGTGTAAGACATGTATGTGTGTGCACCTGTGTGTGCACGAATGCATGTATACATGCGTGCACATGCATATGGAGGTCAGAGGCCAATAAAGGGTATCTTCCTGTATCACTCTCCATCTACCTTTTATATTACACCTTTATTTATTTTGTGTGCTTGTGGGCAGGTGCACATGTGCCATAGTGTGCATGCAGAGGCCAGAAGACACCTTGCAGAGGTTGGTTCTCTACTTCCACAATATGAGTCCTAGAGACTAAATACAAATTGTCAGGCTTGAGAGGAGGTTGGCCCCTACATAGACCCAAGGGTTTTTATATCAAGTGTCCTTCGAGGCCTCTTTTTGAGGGATGAGCTGCCTCATAAAACTCTGTGACAAGGAGGGAAGGCCAGCAAAACAGCCCAACCATAAACATTTTGTCCCTGAAAACAGATAGAAGTCAGAGGTTCTCCACAGGCCACTCTTGTTTATCATCTGATGTAAAAGTGCCCGTGGAGGGAAAGGGAAACCACAAGTTCAGCCATGGAGAGAAACTCAACCAGACATGCCAGCTGACTGCCTCAACTTTTCCAGTCTGTGTCTGCTGGCTATTGTGAGCACTGGGTTTGATGTTGACATGCCTCAGTATGTCGCTCCTTGCTCTTTCACTTGGAAGCCTCACCTGAGCAGACAACGTTCCGTCCTAACTGTCTCTCTCTGTAAACTCCAGCTGACTTCCTCATGAGGTATTCCCAGCTGATTACCACTGAAGGTTTTGAACACCCAAACATCTATCTATCTATCTATCTATCTATCTATCTATCTATCTACCTATCTATCTATCTATCTATCTATCGTCTATCTCTTGCTATTTTACTTTGGCTTGAAATATGCTTACTATACTGATTCGCTGAAAAACCAAAAGTATACCTCTCATGTAGATCATTTTCCAGACCATATAGAACATCCCAGAGCCACATTATTTTTTGAGACAGGGTCTGGCACTGACTCTGGGACTCACTATTTCATCTGGACCAGCCAGCTGTTGAGCTCCAGGGATCCACCTGTCCCATCCCCTCACTGGGAATTACACTGAGGTTACAGATGTGAACCACCCAAACTAGCTTTTTTGTGGGAGCCTAATCACCCACTGAGTCAGCTCCTAGCCTCTACTACCAGTTCAAGCCACTAAGTTCTGAGTGATTTGTTTGGCAGTAGTAGATCCATTATACAATATTTTCATCAGGAAAAGAACAAGGAAGTGACCTAAGAGAGAAGAGTTCTCTGGGAGGTAAAATACAAATACCCCTATTTCATCTTTTCTAATTATTTCAGCCTAGAGTACATACAACTAATGGCTCAACAGATCCACAACCACAAAGTGTTAGCTGTGTGTCCCTAAGACAGAGTACCTGACAGAAACAACTTAAGGGAGGGGGGATCTATCTGGGCCAAAGGTTCCAACGGACATAGTCATCAGTCCATGATAGCAGTAGGAATGTGTCAGAATGCTTCCTATAGTGGCTGAGCAGGAAGCAGAGAGGCTGTGACTATAGGGAGAGCCAAGGGTAATCCACCTCCAAGGGATGCTCCCAGTGACAAACCTACTTCCTTCTCCTAACTCCCACCTCCTAAAGGTTTACATTCTCCCCAAATAACCCCACCAGATATGAAGCAGGAATCTCAACACGAACCAGCCATGCATGGTGACACGTGCCTGTAACCCCAGTCCTAGAGAAGTAAAGGAAGGAAGGCAAGTTCAAGGCCATCCTCGTCTATGTACTGAGTTTGAGGTCAGCCTGGACTACATGGGATTCTGTCTCAAAGACTGAAACAAACACATGAACCTGTGAGAGACATCTCATTCAAACAGTAACACCATGAAGATCTGCTTGTGCTATTCAATCCCAAGGACCCTGAATAACTTCATAGTCAGAGGCTCCTGGAGGAAGGCCACATGCCCTCCAGGCTTCCCTCAGCTGTCCCTCCAGAGGGGTTTTCCTCTTTTTACACACAGCTCATAGCACAGGAGGCTGCTTCCTTCCTGGGCCCCTACTCTGCCTATAATTCCCCAGCCTTACTAGGAAAGCAAGTGATGACTTAGGAGAGCAACAAAGTGGAAGGGGGAGACCCTCCTGTTACTTCCAATCGGCTTGGACAGGGAGCATCTTCGTGTGTATGTGTGTGTACATGTCCATATGTGTGCGGGCACATGCATGTGCATATGCATATGGAGACCAGAGGTCAACCTCCAGTGTCATTCCTCAGATGCTGAACACCACTTCTCCCCACCCTTTTTCTGACACAAAGTCTCACTATGTAGTCCAGATGGCCTGGAATGCTCTATGTAGACCTTGAACTTATAGAAATCCACGTGCTTCTGCCCCTAGTCCTCTGAGTTCTGGGATTAAAGGTATGTGCCCAGATCACCTTTTCTGTTTTGACACAGAGTCTCTCACTGGCTTAGAATTTGTCCAGTAGGCTAGGTTTACTGGCCAGTGAACCCCAGAGTTCCAATAGTCTTTACCTTTCCATCACTGAGTTACACCGTGATGGGATCGTGTCCAGTTGTGTGTGTGTGTGTGTGTGTGTGTGTGTGTGTGTGTGTGTGTGGTGTTGTATGTGTTTATGTGGTATATGTCTTAGGGTTTCATTGCTGTGAAGAGACACCATGATCAAGGCAACTCTTACAAAGGATATTTTATTGGGGCTGGTTTACAGGTTCAGAGGTTCAGTCCATTATCATCAAGGTGGGAAGCATGGCAGTGTGCAGATAGACATGGTGCTGGAGAAGGAGCTGAGAGTTCTACATCTTGATCCAACTGCAGCCAGGAGAGGACTATCTTCCAGGCAGCTAGGAGGAGAGTCCCAAAGCCCACCTCCACAGTGACACACTTCCTCCGACAAGGTCACAGGTTATCTTATGCCACTCCCTGAGCCAAGCATATTCTAACCACCACAGTATGTATACATGCATATGCAGGGATTGTGCGCGCATGCGCACAGGCACACACACATGTATGGAGAAGCTATCAGTCAATCTTAGGTATGTCCCTCAATTCTTGTGTATGAATGTTTTGCCTGTATGCATGTATGTGCAATGCATGATGTATGTGCATGCAGTGTCCTCAGAGGCCAGAAGAAGGTGTTAGACTTCCTAGAACTGGAGTTATGTATGCTTATGAGCCATCATGTGGATGTTGGGAACAAAACCCTAGTCCTCTGGAAGAGCAGCAAGTGTTCTTTACCACGTCTCTAGTCCCAATCTTTTTTCTTTTTTCGTTTTCTTTTTTTCCTGAGACTAGGTCACTCACTGAACCTGAAGCTCATCATCTGGGCTAGGCTGGCTACCCAGTGAGCTTCCAGGGATCTACCTGTCTCCTTCCCCCAACATTGGAGTTACAGACACACACTGCCACATGTGGCTTTTACATGCGGGCTAGCTCAGGCCCTCATGATTGAATGACACACACTGAGCTAGCTCCCCAGCTACAACTTTTTTTATGTAAGATCTGAGGACTGAACTCAGGTCCTTGCACTTGCAAGGTAAAGCATTTTGCAGCCTGAGCCATCTTCTCAGCCCTCACCCCCCTCAGCTTCCGGGACCACAGAATGACAGTGTAGACAGGAAGACCAAAGCTTCCAGGGAGATGCTTGTGTGGCTATGTTGGGGTGATAAGCATTCAGTCATTTTTGTTTTCTTCCCAAAGTTCCTCAATAACTCATAAAATTTACAGAGATTATTCACTATATTTACAATCAAGAAAAAAGAGAGAATCCATCTAAAAATAAGAGCACAAAACTTCTGGCTGCTCCATCCAAGACTTCTAGCCCAGAGCTTCTTGCCCAATGAGAGCCCTTTGCCTCCGTGTCTGTTTATGTATGGAAATTTTAATTCCTACCTCACTACCCTTAAATTTCTCTAAGAAAAAAACGTAGCTAAGAAACCAAGAAGGGAGGGATGCTGAGTGTGCCTTCTCTGAAAACATTTTTTTCCCCCAGAAAGCTTTCTAGGTCATATTATACTACAATGGGATTCAGGTCAGGAGTGAACAATATTTCCCAAACTGACATGGTTTTACCTGTGTTGCCTTCTTGTCTTGGGAAGTGGCCACAGGCTGCTCAAACCTGTGTGTAAAGTTTGGTGTGTGAGGCCAAGCTCATTGACCTTGAATGAGCCCTTCACTCCAACTAGGTCATGCATGTAAAATGCTGGGAACAGAGGAGCTAATTAGTCAGACTTCTCTTTACCTCTTGATCTAAGGGGAAAAAAAGGCTTTTAAAAATATTTGACAGTTTAGTCATCTTAGCCCACAGAGCATTTAGCACTGAACGGAAGAGGCAATACCAGCTCAGCGCCTAAGTGAAGTGGCATTTTGAGAGCTTCCCAGACAGAAGGCATAATCACAGGGTGACTCTGGCAGTCACTCCAATAACATCTGAGCCTGAAGTGGAAGAGAGGAAGTAATTGTTTTTCTCTACCGATAAAAAAAAAGCTCTGATGTGTCTGCCCTTCATGCGAAGTCTACAACTGGTGCCCCCCCCACATCCTTTACACTGTAAGAAAAAAAGGCATCGATGTATAAATAGAGAGTGATCCATAAAACCTAAGGCATAAAAGGGGTGGCCACGCCCCTACTCCATCAGCCCCTGAATAGACCATAATTCAGGCATTGTTCTGGTGCAGCTGCGAAGTGTCAGCCAGGAATATACTCAGAAGCCTGAGTTGACTCTGGAACCTGCCTCTGCTCTCAGTATCCAATCCAGGCACTAAACCCTGCCAAATGGTTATTTTTAACCACCATTTGGACCCAACCTTTACTCCTCAGTCCTTATGCCCAGCTCCTCCATAAGCAAAAAGTACTCACGGTTCAATAGCAGGTGTGTACTTTTACCAGGATGAGGTTGAGCTGGGAAGCTCAGAGTGTGGATAATGGGAACGAAAGGATCTGTCAGTAACTAAGGATGCCCAAAGCAGTGCCATGCAAGCCATCTAGAAGGAGGGAGCTGGGGAGAGAGAAGGAAAGAAGAAGGGAGGGATGGAGGGAGAAAGGAAGGAAGGAAGAACAGATTCTATTAGTTAGCTTTATAGCTGGTCCACAATTGGTTAGTTAAGCCCCTGAAACAGACACAGGGTTCCTTGGACATAGGAAGATTAAGAGTTCCTCAGCTGGGCTGGGGATGTAGCTCAGTCGGCACAGTTGGTACAGTGTTTACCCAGCACACACTAAGCACTGTATAAACTAGACATGGTTGTATGCATATGAAATCCCAGCTCTTGAGAGCTGGAGACAGGAGGATCAGGAATTCAAAATCATCGTTCGCTACAAAGAAAGTTTGAGAACAGCTGAAATGCCACAAGACTGACCCAGAGTTCCTCAGCCGGCTGTGGGAGGATGCCTGCCTACACCCTCACTGACCCACACAGAACTACGACAGGCACAGGTGGCTGCACCTTCGCTGGCACACAGGGGACTGGTACAGGCACCAGGTCCTGGTCTGAACAGGGTCCCATCTGTCTCTTCCCTCTTCCAGAATACATCGCTGCAAGCAAGTTCTTACCTCTCACCAGACCATTGGCCACAAAACATGTATGGGGCCTCAGACTTTGGTTGGGAATGTTGACCTGAGTCTGTCTCTGATAGTCCCAGTGCCACTCCCTCCCTGGGAGACACTGTAAGCCCCTGCATTGATCTGAAACTCCAACTGTAAAATGGATCCACCGACTTAGTAAATGGACACCCATGTGTATGGTCTCCCCAGGCCTGGAGTTGGGAAACTTTTCACAGAAGCAGATGCCAGCCACTCAGGGCACAAATGTACCCTTGGCTCTTCCTCTCCACAGAAAGCTGTCAGTAGGCAACACACGATCCTATTACAGTGGGTGCTCTGACTTCTAGGTAATGTGTGTGTAACCCACTCTTCTGGAGCAGTCAGTGCAGACCAACAACAGGCTAAGAGTCCTGAGGTTACCCGAGAATCTCACCAAGAACCTGGGAGACAAGTCCTCACTTCACAGACAAGGAAACTAAGGTCTCTTTCGCAAGCCTGAGCTCTGAGTCCAGGGGACCAAGGATGAGGAGATGCCCTTGGGACCCAGTTCAACCCTGGAGCAGATGGACTGGGAATCAGTTGCCCAGCCTGGATAAGCAAGGCTAGGACCCTGATTTTCAGGCCTCAAAGCCAGATACCCTTCAGTGCTCCCCCACCCCCCAGCCCAGCACAAGGTCAGGGAAGGAAGAGCCATAAGCTATGGCTAAGATCTGCTGGGTTCACCACTGCTGAGGTACTTAGCTTCTGTGCATGAGATACAGCCCATAACAACCTGCTCAAACCCCTAGTTTACCAAATTGAACCCTTTCCCAAAAATGTAGCCCCTACTCACCCAGATAAACACACATTGTTTCTACCTCAAGCTAATTTCAGCCATCAATGGCTGTGCTTTCAGTTGTTCTGGAAATCGAGGACTTCCTAGCTGCCCTAACTTATAGGTTGGTATGGAATAGTGGATCCCAACTGTCCTAATGCTGTGACCACTTAACACAGCTCTTCACGTTGTAGTGACCTCCAACCATAAATCATTTCTATTGCTACTCCATAACTGCAGTTTTGCTAGTTATAAATTGTAATGCAAATATCTGATAGGCAGATGGTCTTAGGCAACCCCTGTGAAGGGTCCTTCAACCCTTCAAAGGGGTTTCAGCCCACAGGTTGAGAATGGCCGATGTAGTGCCTAAGGTTCATACAACTGAATTGGATGCCTCCATAATCCCAGCACTTGGAAGGTAGAGGATTAAGAATTCCAACTCAACTACATATAAGTGTGAGGCTAGCCTAGGCTACATGAGACTGTTTTGTCTCATAAAAACAAGAAAGAGAAGAGGAGGGGAGGAAAAGAGAGATGGAAAGAGGGGAGAGGGGAGGGAAGGGAAGAGAAAGGAAGGGAAGGGAGGGGAGGGGAGGGGAGGGAGGGAAGGGTGAGTGAGTGTGCCTGCGACCCCCTGCCATAGCCAGGGGCCTGCAGACAGGCCATACTGCATGGCCCTTTGATAAAGTTTTTCCCCTTGTTCACCTCAAGAGCTCGTTTCTTTCAAGGATCCTCCAATTCCTCACAGAAAAGCCAAAGCCCCCCCCCCTTTCCTCCTGGATTATTTTCACTTTCATTAGAGTGACTTTCAGACAGAACAACACTAGAAATGCTAACAAGAGGAAAAGGGGTTAAAAAGACACTTGTCACCTGACATGGGGTCCCACGTCCTGGGGCTCTTCCAGGCAATACCATATTATTTAAGCACACCATTTTCCCTCCCTGTTCTTTTGAAAACGAAATTGGAAACGTGGGCTAAAGGTGGAGAAATTGAATCAAAACCTACTATATATTGTTTGATAAATACCTAGATAATTCTGCCTAGGAGCTGGGCACCTCAGAATCCCAGTAGATAGCCCCAGTGGCCTCCTAACAGCTTACTCCGGAGAGGGCAGTGGGTTGATTAAATCCCTCTTCAAATTACACACCCTCCTCTTCCTCAGAAAGTCTTGCCAGCTCCACCCCTTTGGAAGTCAGTGACACAGACAGACCCCAGCTCAGGTCCCAAAGCCACTTGAAATCTGGGATACTTACTGACTTCCTTTGGGAATCAATTTGAGAGTCATTTTAAAACAAACAAGAGGTGTTCGTGCCTTCCGTAGCCCCGGAGTAGGCAACCTTGGAGGCTGGCACACTTTCAGAGGGACAGCTTCCGGAGGAGATCAGCTGGGTCCCGGAGGGCAGGAAGCTGGGGAGGGGTGTCTCCTCAGAGATGTCAAGAGCCGAGCTGTGCTTCCAGGCCCTGATCAGCCCCTCCTGGGGTCCTGTGGGTGGTCCTGTCTCCTTGGCAGCGCCCTTGTCTTCTGCTGGCCACAGCTGCAGAGACTGAGCCCTCACAAAGCCAGCACGTGGAGAGCTGGGGAGGCAGGCAGGCGGGGCTCAGCCTGGGATGCCACAGACTGGTCCCCATAGCAACACGGCAAGGAACTAGGCTGGTGGTGCCGAGCTGGTGTTGAGTGGAGCCAGTGGCCCTGGGGGAGCAGTGGCTTTGGGCTCCAGGAGAGCGCAGGGGGAAGGCTTCTCACTTTTCTTGACACCATCACCCACCTATCACTTCAGACAGACTCTCGGGGGTCCTGAGGCTGCAGGGATCTTTAAACACTCTCAATGTAACAATGTAACAAAGAACTCCTTTTCATGGTGTGGGGAGCTTTAGTTTTTGTTTAGGGAAGCTACAGTGAAATGTACATTTGCTGTGTCAGAGTGTACACACGTGTGTAGTATAAAGAGTGGGTGAAGCCGGGCAGTGGTGGCACACACCTTTAATCCCAGTACTCTGGAGGCAGAGGCAGGCAGATTTCTGAGTTCGAGGCCAGCCTGGTCTACAGAGTGAGTTCCAGGACAGACAGCCAGGGCTATACAGAGAAACCTTGTCTGGAAAAACCAAAAAAAAAAAAAAAAAAAAAAAGAGTGGGTGATATCACACTGTGTGGTGTGTAGGGCACATCTCATGTGTCTGTGTTTGACATGTGTTCGACATGTATCTCTCTGTGGTGTAGATATGTAGTGTATGTATATGGTGTTGTGTTTTGTGATTTAGGAATCTAAGCAGCCTGAATAGTCCACACCGTGGTGTGGTGTGTGCTTGTTGTACGCGGGGAAGCTAGAATAAACCTGGGGTATCCCACAGTCCTGAGTGCCCACCAACTGACCAGAAGTTGTGAAGCAGTAGCTCTGGGTGGCCAGCCCCATCCAACCATCTGCCTCCAAGTCCAGAGCTTCTTGGGTTTTGTTCATTTGTCCGTATGTCCCCCATCTGCTTACACATCTGGAATTCATTAGAACAAGGCCAAAGTCCCACAGATGTCCCCGAATGTCAGTGATGGGACAGAAAGTCAGACATTGGATTCCTAAGATGGTATGTGTGTGTGTGTGTGTGTGTGTGTGTGTATGGTATTTGTGAAATTAAAATTAAGTGCAATGAAGAGAAGCCATTCTAAAGAAAAAGTTTGTCCCTCCAAGGAGCATGGAGGGGGTAAGGAGCCTGGGAGTAGGGACATGGGGGAGACGGGGGCATCCCGGGGGTCTGGTGAGCATCCTGGGGGACGGGGAGCATCACAGGGCTGGAGAGCATCCTGGGGGTCTGAGGAACATCCCAGGGGCCGGGGAGCATGGGGGGGGGGGGGCTGGCTCTTGTTCCACCTCTCTGTGGAGATATCTGATTGAGTTCTCCTTCCTTGATGCTGGAGGAGCCTGTGTCTCTGAAGCAGAGTCCAGCCCAGAGTCATTGCCTAGGTCATTTCAGGTACTCTATCTGCATATGCCTTTTATTTTTTTTCTTTTTTTAAAAATTAAACTAATAAAATTTATTTTAAAATATACAACTCAGTATTGACATTTTTTAAGTCATTAAAATAATTTACGATAGTTAAATGCCTCTTAAGAATACATGATATCTTCTGAAGCTAAAAGTAATATGTACTCAACCAGTTTTTAAAATCTCTTTGGAACATTAAACATAATAGAAGTAGAAAAAAATCTCTTATGCAAGGAAACTGTGACAAGTTCCTGATGAGACAGAAACCATTCCATCTCCAAGGGAGAAAACTCAGCGTAACTGTGGCTTCATAGAATGAATTGGGCATACCTTCTATTCTTTAACCAGAGTCTACCCCACATGTAGATAGTCTGTGCTGTTGATTCCTGTGCTCCCACTACTGATAGCCCCTTTCTGCACAGTCCTCCTGGTTCCTGGTCTGCTCTTTCCTATGCCTTCACCACCTTCCCCCCATTCAAACCCTGACAGGGGATGGAAACCAGTAATGAGGAACTTCTTTTTCCCCAGGATGCCAGGTTCTCTTCTCCAGCTCTGAACCACAGGCCAACCCAGCCTCAGCTGGCAACCAGGAGGATGACCACAGTTAGTGACTCATTTTTCATGGCCACATGGCTATTTTAAAGAGGGACGGGGAACTTTTTGCCAGCCTAAAATACCTCACCCTACTAGAGCATACAGACCTATGCCTCTCCAGACCTTGTTCTGTTTGCTTGTTTGGAGGTTTGTTTAGTTAATTGTTTTTATTTGTTTGAGACATGTACTCACCATGTAGCTGAGGATGACCTTAAATTCTGATGCTGCTGCCTCTGCCCCCAAGTACTGGGACTATAGGTGTGTGCCACACTATCTAGTTTATGTGGTGCTGGGAACCAACTTAAGGATCTCTGCATCCTAGGGGTCCCTCACATCCAGCTCCAAATCCCTTGTTCTTTATGTCCACATTTTTGTTTTGTTCTTGAATATCATGTAAGGGAAGGGAAAACAGTGATCTGATGACCTGCACCCCAATCCCAGAGCTGTCTACAAAGTGGTGGAGTCTCCTTGTGTATGACCCTGCATGTAGCGTTAGGCATGAGAGACTGTGATCAAGGTGGTGCTTGGCCCCCAGAAGGTGCTTACCTCTCAACCCTTCCCCCTGGAGGCAGCTCTGGCTTTGAAGCTGTAATGTCCCCATCTGGCCTCAGCTATGTCGGGAAAACCCCTGAAAATAACAGCATTGGCTTTGTCTCCTGAGGAGCCTTTCATTCGAAGAGCTGAGACACTGCATGTCATGTGGTCACCAAAATAACCAGAGGGTGACACAGCAACACAGGGAGTCACTCAAAATAGGCAGGATGGCAGAGCTGTGGTTAGCTCTTGGAAAAAAACAATTCTGGAAATGTGGGGCAGGGAGAGCCGGGGTGGGGGTTGGGGGGGCAATGGGAAACTCTCTTTTTCCTCCTGTTCTGATGGCAGATAGAATATGGACGGAAGGGAATTTCCTTTGTTTCTGGAACATTCATTTTGTTACAGGGGCTTCTCATCAATGGCTTCATTTAGTTGCCCAAATTCAGATCATTTGACACCAAACTAACCCGTCTCTCCAGAAGGGGGAAAAATGGCTGCTGGGATATAGCTCAGTTGGTAGAGTACTTGCCTATCGTTTAGAAAGTCCTGGGTTCGAACTCCAGTAATGTACCCACCAGAAATGGTGCACATGTGCATAATCCTAGTGTTTGATGGAGACACCAGGGTCAGAAGTTTGAGGTAATTCTTGGCTATACAGTGACTTAAAGACTAGCCTGGTCTTCATGGGACCCTTTATCAAAACTAAGAAAAAAACCTGCTTTAAAATTCCTAAAACAAGGTGGGGGTATAGATAGGCAACACAGCAAAGTCTCTTTTCAGGATTCACTGCAAATTCTACTCCCCAAAAGAAGCTCCCAGTGGTGCTAACCATGTGTCACACAGAATTCCCCCCATCCCCAAAGGATCTGAACCTATAGTAGACTTTTAGTTCAAAAATCTAAATTTAAGGTTTAAGGAGTGTGGGTTTCCCTGTGCACACAGAAAAATGTGGAGCATGTTTTAACTTTGAGCGTGATCTGCAGGGGTTGAAGAGACCTCAGCAGCTGGCCATGCCTGTGGGGGATTTCTCCTTTGTTACAGAAGGACAAGAAGGCTAAAGAGCCCTGTGTACAGAAAGCTGGCACGTCCGCTTTCCTTCCTTCCTTCTTCTCTCTCCTACCTCCTCTTGCTCCTCCTCTTCCTTCTTTTTCTTCCCTTCCTCCTTCTCCCTGTGAGTCTCTCTCTCTCTCTCTCTCTCTCTCTCTCTCTCCACATGGAGAAGATCAGAGGACAACTTTTAGGGAGTCAGTTCTCACCTTTCACCTCATTTGAGACAGGGTCTCCCTCCTTTCTACTTCTGGGTTGTGAACTGCAGGATAACCAGCCCTCAAATTTCCAGGCCACTTTCCTAGCTCAGCAACCATCTATCTCCCCGTGAGTGCTAGAATTACAGATGTGAGGGCCTGGTGTACACCAAGTATTCACAGTGATTAATCCAGGAAGCAATTATTTGATTTTTATTCAATATGTATAGCAATATTTTATTTCTGTCTTCTGCTCTCTCATACAGAACGCAAATTCTGGATTTTTTTTTTTTTAAATGTAGCTCAGGATCCTCCTACCTTAGCCTCTTGAGTAATGAGATTCCAACTATATACCATCACACCTTCCCAAATTCTATTTTGCGGTGTGTTCCATCTTGTGTTGGCATAGGCTGAGGGTGTGGCTGAGAGGTAGGATGCCATTTCTGACCTGTGAGCCTGGGTGGCTCTGATACACTATATATCATATATCAGAGAGAGAGAGAGAGAGAGAGAGAGAGAGAGAGAGAGAGAGAGAGAG
>JADRCH010000119.1:434867-514915 GCA_019843965.1 Rhynchomys soricoides | reverse complement strand
TGGGAGGAGTTAATGTTACCACTCTCTTTCTCCTCTGAATCAGAGCCACAGGTGGTGACCAAGGGTAAGGCAATCCGAAGTTCCTATTCATCTTGTAAAATGTTACAAGCCTAGGCAAATGCTACAAAGAAACCAGTTATAGCTTAGTTGATAGAGTACTTACCCAGCATACACAAACCCCTGAGTTCCAGCCCAGGCACCAAGTAAACCAGGCATAGTGGTAACCCCAGCTACTGGGAGGTATAGGGAGGAGAATCCGGAGTTCAAGGTCACCCTCAGCTGCTTAAGTTTGAGACCAGCCTGTCTCAGAAGGAAGTGAGCAAGAAATTCAGGCAGATAGCTTAATGAGTAAAAGTACTTATGGCACAAGCCCAATGAGCTGACTTCGGACCTCCAGAACCTCTGTCACAAGCTAGATGTGGTAGCACAATCTGTAATACAAACTCCTTGGGGTATGGAGAGCATGCGTGCCAACTGAGAAACCAACACACATGCCAATCAGCTGAAGGATTAGGGAAGCAAGAACTGCAGAGAAGGCAAATTGAAGGAGGTGGTTTTCTCTGGGAAGAAGGGAGAGTCTGGGGGCTGGAGACAGTACATTGCAGGGAACTGCAGATTTCAAAATGACATTGTTCTTAAAGTCTGCAATAAAAAAATAAAAATGACTCAGTGTGTGTGTGTGTGTGTGTGTGTGTGTGTGTGTGTGAGAGAGAGAGAGAGAGAGAGAGAGAGAGAGAGAGAGAAGAGAAGACTCAGCAGGACACAGTCATTTATGGAAACAAACCTTCCAACACAGGCTCCAAATTTTCCATTATAAAGTTTTTCTGTGTCTCCAGGCTTTTTTCTCCTGAAGACTTCTACCCATAATAAGAACGGCACAGTGGGGTTTGTTTGTTTGTTTGTTTCCTTAAGTTTCCTTTGATGAAAACAAAGAAACAAACAGAAAGGTCTTTCCCTGGCTCTTGGTGGAGCATCCTGTGGCCAGCACTCTGGAGCCTTGGATTTTGGGCCTGGATATCTGGTGTCTACAAGGGCTGTTTTTGGAGATGACACCATTTTCCTAGAATCTCACACCCTTCTTGGTCAAACTCCCAAGAAGGAGTCCCCCATTCACCTCTCCTTCTCCTATGCAATAGGCACCCTGAGCCAGGCCAGCTGCACCCCGATCATACTGGTTGGATCAGGGAGACATCTTGTTCTCAGGCCAGGGACCCAGCTGCTCTCAGACACCACTGAAATAAAACCTGCTCTCCAGGTTCAACTTAGCTGGATAAGCGACCTTCGGAGATCTTCTCTGCCAGGTGCTAAGGACAACTTCTGTGGCCCGCTGGGCCCTGGGACATGTGAATCCTGACAGGCTGTGTGGGCAAAGGAGAAGAGGTTCATTCAAGACCCTTTCCTTTCCCCAAGGTCTCTCAGCTCTTCATGGTGTTTCTAGTCTGCATTTAACATCACTCAAAAGAAATTTAAAGTTTAAAGTATGGGGCTAGAGAGATGGTTTGGCAGTTACGAGCACCTGTTGACCTTTACAGAAGTTTGGTTCTCAGTGCTCTGTGACTCCAGTCCCAGAGGACTCAGGGCCGTGTTCTGGAGTCCTTGGGCACTGCACTCACGTGTACAAACCCACACCTAGATACACATGTATACACACATTTTTCCCATTTATTTATTTATTTATTTATTCACTTTACATCCTGCTCACAGCACCCCCTTTTATTCCCCCCCCCCACATGGCCCCTCCTCTATCCCCCTCTTCTCTTCTCTGAAATGGGGGAGGCCTCACCCTGGCACATCAAGTCACTGCAGGAATAGGTGAATCCTCTCCCACTGAGACTAGACAAGGCTGTCCAGTTAGGGGCACACAATTTAAAATAAAAATACATCTTTTAAAAAATAAGTTTTAATCCTTAGCATGACTTTTGTTTACATCCTGTAATGCCAGGTTTTTTTAACATATGATTATTTAGTGTGTGTGTGTGTGTGTGTGTGTGTGTGTGTGTATACATGGGTGACATTGATATTGAATGTCTTCCTCAGTTACTTTCCATACGCTTGTCACTATTTTGGTGGTATGGATTGAACCTAAGGCCTTGAACTTGCTTGGCAAATGTTTGACCAGTAACCTCTCCCAGTCCCACCTTATTTTTGAAACAAGGCTTCTCCCTGAACCTGGAGCTGACCAGTTCAGCTAGACTGGCTAGCCAATAATCCCCAGGGATTCTCCAGTCTGTGCTACATGCCCTGGGATTACAGACATGCACTGTTATATCTGACTTGACAAGAAAATTATTAGGAGCATTTTAAACCCCAGAAGGTGTCAGAAACTCTCTTACCAGTATCTCATCTCTACCCAGTTCTCCAAGTCCTCCCATTTGTCAAACACAGGTGGACACCTAGTTGAGTCCCCTAGGACACACACCTACTAGATCCACTTGATCACTGATCTTGGAAGGGTTCTGCAGGTGTCAATAGTGAGTTACACAGGGCCACACCCACTTGGGTATCCTGTCAGTAACCCACTTCCCCTCTGCTGTCTGCCCACAGCCAAGCCGCTGGTCACAGCTTATAAGTCAGCGAAATCCTAAAACAAGGGCTGTTAACATTGTGCAATCCTTCCACCACTGCAAGGAAAGCAGCCTAGAGTCATCTCATCTGGTGCCTTGTCTCTGAGTTTCTCCTTAGTAGGTCTTGATATAGTGGCCTTGGGGTCAGATGTTAGCCATTCCCTGTAAAATAGCTATCTCTCAATTAGGCAACTTTACAGCTCAGTGGAGATTGCTCATGGGATACCATCATTGTGGCCATAGACCTAGTAGACCCCCAGATAGTCATCCTGTGAGTGTGCTCAAGCACCTACTTGCATCCCTCACAGGATGTGCCTTCTCTTTGTGCAACTCTTCTCAGCACTCTCTTCCCTAGAGTGTCTCTTTGCCATCACTCATGTGTTATGGGGATTCAGATTTCAAGATTATTTTAGGTCCCTCAGGCTTAGTGGAGTTCCAGTTAATGTCCACTTGCAAGCCAGTAATTTTGTCTCTAACAATAGCTATCATACATAGCAACTGACAAGGGCCTTGTCCAAAATTCCAGTACTCACCACTAGGTGGCACTTGAGGACTCCTGCCATTAACCCCAATCTAAGGTCTTCCTTTGTTACCTTCGTGTGTGTGTGTGTGTGTGTGTACCACATGATGCTCTGAAGGTAGTAACGTTGCAATGTCTAATATTATCATTAATTAATGTGATCATCTTTTTGCCTGGCAGGTGTTGTATAATGTTTCAAATTAATAGCATATAATGATGACCATCGGATTATGTAATTCTGTGTTCTCAGTTAATATAGGCTGAAGCGTACATGTTTACCATCTCACTACAGTGAAGGAGGAGGTCTCTAATCTGATGTAGCATTCATCCCACACACAAGTCCAGAGAGAGGAGATAACTGCAGTCACCTCACAGAAATCCATTCAGACATTCCTGCACACTCTCAGCTCAGTCTCCTCAAGCCAGCCGCCACTTCGTCCTAATGTCTTTCCCATCCAGCTGGAGCCCCAGTCAGGACTTCACCACCAGGGTGTTGCAATTGCAGTTTATAGAGGTCCCACGTCCAAGTATGCCAGAAAACTTTCTTCTCTGGCCCCTGGGAACTTCACCCACACATTTGAGAGTATTTGGAAGTGGAGCCTTTAGGTTGTAAGGGTGGGGTTCCTGTCATGGGATTAGTGTCTTGTGGTCAGGGACTCCCTGAGAGCTTGCTCCCCACTCCTTACCCATTTCTTTCTCTATCTACCTCCTTTCCCTCTTCTGATTGTGGGACATGTAAAAGAAATGTACTTTTTTTCCCCTCTCTATTTCTCGTTTTATGCTGTCTTTTCTATCCAAAGATTAAATAAGACAAAACTCTGCTTTAAAAAAATGTAAAGAAGCCACTTGGCAAAAATTCAAATTCCTCCAGGGTCAAAACTTTTTTGAAATCAAAATACACGTACAAGGTTGCACTTAGTGCTGAATTTCCATTCTGCTTACCAACTGTAGGGCATTACATTAGCCAATTGTGTACAAATGAAGCCTAGCTCCGACCCCTCAGAGCAAGGCACGGGACTGATTCATATTGGGACTAAAACCCCAATACAACCCATGCTGGGATTGCTTTATACTTGATCTGGCACAGGCACCCACCCTTCTGCAAAAATAAAACCTTTTGTCTTGATGAAATACTTTGGATTGTGTGGTCATTTTATTGAGATTCATTTCTAACCTAGTAGAGAAGCCAGAGAAGACTTCAATGTGGTCATGGTGAGAACTCAATTTTCTGCTCTAACACAGATCTTGGCCAAGGGTAGAAGCCATCTTGGCTCCAAGTATAAGCTGGCGAGCCTTTGGCTGAATGCTCAACTGTGAAGTCACAGAGGCCAAAGTCGGAAAGTACAGCTTAGGCATAAAAATAAAACAAAACAGCCACAAAAACACTATCGGAGTTGGTACAATGCTGTACTTCAAGTGCTAAGTATTTAACAAACGTTCAGAAAAAAGAAATCCAGAGGAATTGTGTCCCATTGTCCCCAGACAATGGATTAACAGACAATGCCTTCAAGGTAGCTATTCTAAAGAAGTTCAAAGATTAAGTTTTGAGAAAAGTTAAGTAGCTAAAAGATATGCATGACAGTAGCAATTCAATGAGCAGGAAAATTCAACAAAGACAGGTTGTGCAGAAGAACCAAGGGGGAAATCCTAATTTGGGAATTGGGAAGCCTAAGGACAGAAAAGGAGCATTTCCTAAAGATGCCAAGGCAGGATGGACAAATGCCAACTTAAAGATAGACCAATAAAAATTGGCCAGTCTGAAAACAAAAAGAAACAGAGATGGATAGCAGTTTTCCCTTCCCGTCAAGAGCAGCACAGGCTCTCTGTATCCAATATCAGTAATTTTCATAAATAATTGGTGTGGTGCATTTAGGGCATTTCCAAAGCACCCAGTGCATGGGGATGTTGCATTTTTTTTGTTGTTGTTTTTGCTTCACCATTTCATTTTCTCCAGATTCACAAATGTTCTTTGGGGAAAGACTTACTAATCCCCTAACTATGCTGCATCAGAACTGATGATTATGGGGCTGGCAAGGAGGCTGGGTCAGTAAACAGCTTGCTGCGCAATGTGAGGACCTGAGTTCAGATATCCAGCGTGTGTCTGGGGCTTGATGAACAGCCAGTCCCTCCGAATTGATGCACTGCAGGCTCACAGCCAAAAAGAAAGAGGAGGGCTGTTAAGAGAGACACCAAAGTGGAAACTTAAGGGTTTTGCTGGGGTACGTGCTGGGGGACACGTGAGGGAATGTTTTGTTAAAGTGGACACAGGTTTACAGGCTAAGGCAGACTCCTGAAGGAACGTTTCACTGAAGCAGATACACAGAGAGGATGCTCTGCTAAAGCAAGCACATGGAAGGACACGTGATGAAGGATTCTTTGCTAACGACACACATGTATTGGTCTGCCTTACATTACATAGGTGAGCTGTGTTTCTCTCCATAGAGAGAAACGCACCAAAAACTTCTGGTGGTGTGCTGCAGTTTTTTGTCATTTCCATGGACTCGGGCTGATTGGATGCACATGTTGAGGCAAGGCACGTGGAAGACACGTGATGTTTGGAGGGTAGAACTAGGACTCCATGGAGTGACAGAGACAGAGCTTGGCTTGCTGGTACAGCTAGCTGTGCCATGCCTGTGGGGCTAGCATCTTCTCTGATCTTTGTTTCCCTGAGAGAGGCACAGCCCAGAACTCCTGGTGTCCCTCTGGGTCCCTCCTGAGGTCTGGCAGTTTCTGCTAGGTCCATAGCAACAGGAATAATAGCTATCAGATGATGGTTGGCAGATGTGTGACAATCTCTTCACTCATTAAAAATTAAAGTCAGAGCCTTCATACGTGCAAGGCACATGCTTGCTATTAACCCCAGCTGGCCTGCCAGTCACTAAGTAGTCCAAGCTGGCCTCCTGTGCCTGGCTTGTTTTCATTACAAGTACCTACAGCTGGAGATGGAGAGATGGTTCAGTGGGTAAGAACGCTTTCTGTGCAAGCATGAGCCCTTGATCTTGAATTCCCTGAACCTATTTAAAAAGCCAGACATGGCTGCATGTGCCTATCACCCCAGTCTTGAGGAGTAGAGGTAGGCAGACCTTAAGAGCTGGCTTGAATAATTTAAAATATATAAATATAGCAATAAAAAGAAATAACAGTAACGGAGCTGTTGACGTGCAGCTGGAACTGTGTGGTTCAGGACGTGCTGAACTTAGCAGGCTGTGAAATCTGCAGGAACATCCTTGCTAAGCAGCTTCTGTTGGAAGTTTTAATTATGTGTACATCTGATTACACTCTACTAAAAGCTCCATCACTTTCTAACTCCTGTGCTACACTTGGCTATCATCTGTCCTCTTGGGATCAGCTTAGTCTGTGTATCTGAATGGAATCTTCAGGCGATAGTTACCACTGTGTGTGTCTTTCCATCACTGTTCATTTGCTTGGTAGCTTAAAACTGGCTGTGGATGAAGTATTTAAAGAAATCATAAGATTGTATAAATTGGGACTTTTTAATTAATTTTTAGATGTGCAAGCATCTGCCTATATGTGTATGAATGCACTCACTGCATGTGTGGCTGGTGCCCTTGGAGGTCAGAAGGTGTCAGATCCCCTGCCTCTGAAGGTACGGGTGGTTGTGAGCCACCAGGAGGGTATTGGGAAACAAACCTTGCTCTTCTGCAGGAGCAATAAGTTCTCTTAACCACCGAGCTATCTCTCCAGCCCCTGGAACTTTAATTTTTAATGGGTGCATAGATTGTTAGACACCTGCCAGCCATCACTTGATAACTATCATTCTGTTGCTATGGACTGAATTGGGCACCCCTGCTGCAGTCATCTAGAAGAAGCTCCAGTCCCTAGCGAGGCCTATGAGGAGGTAATAAAGATGAAATGAGCTCATGTGTGGTGAGGGGCGGATGTAATTGGGCTGCTAAGGAGAGAAGGTGGGGCTGGAGGGATAGCTTAGTGGTTAAAGAATCTGATGCACAGCCATGAGGCAGGAGTTCTGGTCCTAGCACCCATGTAACAACCCCAGTGGTCCATGGGCATCTGTAATCCCAGCTGGAAGGAGAGCAGAGACAGGGGAATTCCTGGGGCTGGCTTCTAATGTAGCCTAGAAAATGTGAGATGCAGGGAGAGACCCTGCCTCAAGGGAACAGGTTAGAAGAAGGTTGATGGAGGAGGACACTTAATATTTTCTTCTGGCTTCTCCGCATGCAGATGTGTGCGTGTGTGTGAGTGTGTGTGTGTGTGTGTGACTGTTATCATCCCTCTTTTTAAAAGAAGGGGGTAACAGAGAACTGTCTTTACTATATTAACATAAATCCAGATCCAGAAGATTGCTGTTTATGAACTGGGAAGGAAGACCTCACCAAGTCTTGGACCATGCTGGCACCTGGGTGATGCAGGACTGTGAGAAAATAGATGTCTACCTTCTGAACCCCTCTGCCTATGGTGCGGCGTGAGCACAGGCAAACAAACACGCACAGTGGTGCTAGTGTTATTATTCACGTGCAATGTTGGTGCACAAGGGAGCTTCTCTTCTTCTCTTTTACACCCTCCTGCCCTTCATGCTACCACCTCATTCCTTACCTGGGATGAAAATGTTTCTCTCCGGCAGCCTTTGGGAGGCAGAGGCAGGGGCGGGGGCGAGGGGGAGGGGGGAGGGCAGGGGCAGAGCTCTTTGAGTTCAAAGCCAGACTGGACTACAGAGTGAGTTCCAAAACCACACTATTTAGAGAGACTATCAAAAAGCAAAAAGAAAAGAAAGAGATAAAGAAAGAAAGAAGGAAAGAAGGAAAGAAAACAAAAGCCCTTCACTCCCAGCTCTTTCATAGATGGGGTCCTCACACTACACATGGCCTGCAGAGGTCCAAGATACGCTGTGCAGGGCTCTGAGGTTGCAGCTTGTGGATGGCACCTCTGTGCTCAAGGACTGAACCCCAGTCATAGGATTTCTCCCACTGTTTAAAATCATCCTTAGGAAGAGAGATTTTAAGTTTAGTGATTCATATTCTCTCTGTGTGAGTCTCTGTCCCTCTCTCTCCTCCACTGCCCATTAGCCTCAGATGTCATGCCTATAAAACCACTGCTTAATCCAAGGCCACAAAAATCTAGACCTATGTTTTCTTTTGGAGTATTATAGTGCTAATTAAGTCTTTAATCCTAGTTGGGCTAATTTTGCACCTGATATGAGGTGGTTCACACTTTGCTCTTTGATATCTATTTTTTTTTTTTCAGGAGCATTTGCTCACCATGAAGGAATGGTTTAGTTTCTACCCTATTGATTGATAGCGTTCTAGAAAACAGAGCACCTGGGATTCTGATAGGGACCATGTTGAATCTGTGCATCAGTTAAGGAGTAGGTCAGAGCTTTCCAGGACAAAAGGTTCTCTGTGAAGCTGAGAGAGTTGCTGGCAGACAGCCTAACTGTTGGGTGATAGTCCCAATGGGCTGTCTCATCCAGAGCTATCTTGGCTCAAGCCACAGGACCCCATGCCCCCAGATACATGAGGAAAGAAGTGGAGGGCAGGGCAGGAATACCCGAGGGAGAGGAGGATCCATCTGCTCATCCACCAGGAGTGTGTGTGTGTGTGTGTGTGTGTGTGTGTGTGTTACGTGTAGTTCTCAGAGCAACTTGTGGAAGTCAGTGCTCTCCTTCCTTCATGTGGGTCTGGGGATTGGATTCAGGTCACTGGTTTTGGAACACCGACCCTTACCCTCTCAACCATCTCACTAACCCAAGAAATTAATTCCAAGGCACAGGCCTCAGAGCAGGGTAAATGGTAATAAGGTCTCCAGTATTACTATTTATTAGTAATGTGTTTGAAGTCTCCAAGGCCTGACACAGGGGTTTGTTGAATGAGATTTGGATTTAAGCCCATAACCATTTACCATCATATGCCATGGATGTTCAGGAACGCTATGTCATGCCTGGTTCTTCTAGGTTAGTCAAGCATACCCAAACAGGCTGCTGCCTGAAGAGGAAGCACTTTGCTCCTGGGCCATCTAGGAGGTGCTCATATGGACCAGGACAGCTCTCCAGCACCAGGACAACGTGCCCCATATTGTCAAGTCTTCTCCAGGGCATCTTTGTGCAGGACTGGCCAGCTTTGTCTGGGATACCTGACACACTGGAACCTTTGTTCACAATTGTACAGCAGGTTGATAAGGAGAAATTCACTCCTCTTTGCTCCTAAGTCCATCAGTGGACAAGAACACTGAATTTTTGGCTAGTAGTCCTCACTACTAGTTTCAAGTTCTTCCCTACCAGGCTGCCTCCATCCTTATGTATGTCCTCTGCCTCATCACCAGAGGGCATACATTTCCAGGGAGTGGTGCTGGGTAAGGGAGAGGAATCCCTTGGGAACCTGGCTGGAGCCCTAAATATGGGCTAGAAAATGCTGGGCCTTGTCAAGGTTCCTGCCCTCCTGGAGCTGACATTCTAAGGTGACCCACCCACCATGTAAGAATACACACACTCAATGGAAGGAAGCAACTAAAGCACAGAAGGGGAATCAACACTCCAGAGGGTGGAGTGAAGAGGCCCTTCTAGAGCATGTGCAGACTTGGAAATGGTTTCGACATATTTGTTTTGGGAGGGGAGGAGAAGAGGTAACATCAATGATTCAGGCAGAGGTGATGGGCCATTGAGACAGGCAGGTAACTCTCATGCAGTATTTGCTGAGAGGCAGGGTGACAGCATGAATGGATGAAGGGGTGGGAAGTCCAGGGCAATACCAAGGATTTGGTAACAGGCCTCAGTTTCCTCATTCATAAAACAATGGTGTGAACTGGAATATTAAAAGCACTGAGTGAGCTAGTTCGTGTCAAAGACTTGGCAAGGCTTGTGACCCAGGAAGTGCTAAAGAGGTGGTCTCTCATCTGCAAATGGGGGGAGATTCATCTATATCATCCTTGAATGTGGAGTCCTCTGGATCTCTGGTGTCATCTCCTCAGAGAAGCATTTCCTGGTTGCCTCACTCCTACCAGTGACAACCAGATCCTAGAAACCTTCCTCCAGGCCCTAACCTTGCTATTCAGCACTGTCTGCTGAAGGAAGCCCACAATGGAAGTGACCCTCCATTTGTATCTCAACATGTCTGCGATCATTTTTAGCTTCAAGTTCAAAGTTCCCTGGTCAGGTTCTCACCAGAAACTCATGGCTCTCCCCCTCCCTACTCACACCTGCCTCATAGTCAGGTTCAGGTAGGGGTGGAGAGGCTCCCAGGCAGCCAGGACAGGTGCAGGTACTGTAGAGCTCTGTACTTGTTAGAACAAGGTTTGTTCCTTCTTAATTCTCCCTTGGTGTGAACAGCTTGCTTGGGCCTGATATGTGGGCCTCAGCGTAGAAGCAGGACTGTTCTAGAAAATCAGGCTGGTTGGCTAAAGAGAAAGGGGAATAAGACATTTATTTATTCAACTCTCTCCTGTTTTGTTTTTGAGATGGGGTCTCTCTATTTAGTCCTGGCTGGTCTGGAACTTGATATGTAGATCAGGCTAGCTTTGAAATCCTTCTACCTCTGCTTCCAAAGAGCTGGGATTAAAGGTGTGTTCCACCACACCAAATTTACATACTACACAATTCTTCCATCTCTCCAGCCCCCTACTATACAATTCTTATGTTTATCCTGGATTTTCTTTTCTTTTAATGTGTGTGTGTGTGTGTGTGTATGTGTGTATGAAGTGGGTTCATGTACCTGTGTGTGCACACAGGTCCCACATACACTGGGAATCAGAGGACAAGATCCAGTTGTCAGTCTTTGTCTTCCATTTTGTTTGAGATCGGTTATCTTTATTTTTCTCGTCTCCCCTCTCGCCTGCCCCCCTCTTTTCATACACTAGCTTCAGGAGATTCTCCAATTTCCACCTCCCACCTTGCCTTGGGGACATTGGAATTATAGACTGTGCTTTATGTGGGCTCTGGGGGTGCAAATATAGGTCCTTGCGCTTGCTGAGCAAGAGCTTTATCCTTTGAGCCATCTCTCCAGCTGACCTCTATGTTTTATGGTGGTGCGCAGCTGTAGGGTGTGGTGTTGCGGGGGTGTGTGCAGTGAGAAAAAGAAAAAGCTTGTTATATCCAAATCACTATGTGAGGACGGAAGTTTTATTTAGACTTACAGTGAAGAGTACAGCTATGTCCCGCCGAAAACGGGGGACAGACAACATTTAAACACACCTATGACATTATGCTCACGGAGGTGCCTTCATTTCCATGAAAGAAAATCCTAACGGACAATGGGACAAGAGGAAGTAGTATCCGGGCTTGGGCTCCCCTGCTAGCGTCAGGTTGTTGGCATCCTTTTGGCAGTGCCCGCGGCCCGCCACAAGTCATTCAAATTCCGCATAGAGCGAGCGCCACACAGTCTCACCAGCCATGTTCTGACGTTGTAGGACGCGAATCTTACTCGGGTATCCACTGCTCGGATCGCCTTACTCTACAAAGGCTGGGAGCAGAACGCTTGGGGTTCTCCGGGTGGCAGCAGGGTCCCTGGGCCCGGGTCAGTGGCACCCCTACTTCTGTCACGTCAGCGGCGCCGGCCAATCAACGATTGGAGCCAGGCGGGCGCGGCGCACAACGGGCCAAGCAGTGAGCGTAAAGTAGGACTACATCTCCCACAATGCTAAGGGAGACGTAGCTTTGCGTCACGTTAGGAGTCACGTTAGACCAATCACAGCCGCGAACCAGGTGGGCGCAAGGGACTGCGGGTTGTGTAGTCCATGCTCAGTGGGACTGCAGCCCCCAGTGTTCCCCGCGCGTCAAGGAGGAGCAGTGCGGCGGCGCGGGCGGCCGTCGGGGCTGGGCGGCGGCAGCGGCGGCGGCTAGGAGGGCCCGGCTTGTGGGAGCCTAGGTGGGAGCCGGCCTCGGCGCGCGGCCACCATGTCCGCGCCGTCGGAGGAGGAGGAGTATGCACGTCTGGTGATGGAGGCGCAGCCGGAGTGGCTGCGCGCCGAGGTGAAGCGGCTGTCCCACGAGCTGGCCGAGACCACGCGTGAGAAGATCCAGGCGGCCGAGTATGGGCTGGCGGTGCTGGAGGAGAAGCACCAGCTCAAGCTGCAGTTCGAGGAGCTCGAGGTGGACTATGAGGCCATCCGCAGTGAGATGGAGCAGCTCAAAGAGGTGAGCTGCTGCGACCCCCGCCTCGGGCGCTAAGGTCACCCTGCCCAGTGGTGGGAGGTACCAGGGGTGGAGCAGGAGACCTAGAGTTGCGGTCCAGGGCTGTGGCGGTGAGTGACCATGCTCCGCCCCGTGTCCGGCTGCTGGGGTCCATACTCCCTGCAGCCCCACTCACCCGCTCGTTTTCTCTGCAGGCCTTGATGGCCCGTTCGTTAAGGAGTGATGTCCTGCTATGGTTATTGCTGCCTAGGGTGTGTCTGTGTAGGTGGGGGAGGGGGAAAGCAGATGATGCCCTTACAGCTGAGGCTGTCCGTGCGAGTGACCCCTGGGAAAGGCTGGGCCTGGGGCTGGTTGACCACAGTTTGTCATCTTCAAGCAGATCATTCCCCCCTTTTTTGGAGCAGCTGCTTTCTGTTCTTTTCATCTGGTTTCATGACTGCCTGAGGCCTGGAAGGGATAGATACAGGGCTGAGTGAGTCGCAGCTCCTGGTTCCCTATGGCCCTTGACAGGCTGGCTTTCCTAGTATCCATCGCATCTGTGTGACTTAGCTCTGGCTCAACCAGCTGCTTTCCCCCCATCTCATTAATGGTGCTCCCACTACTGGGATGCATGTCCTCCATCAACCGCTTCCTGTCTAATACTCTGCCTCCTAGGCCTTGCCTGTCACCGTGGAGTGTGTGTTCCTTCTGTAGGAAACGTGGTGCTTTGTGTCATCACACTGTAGGGAGAGAGGTTAGACCACAGGCTGGTTAAGAGCTTGGGGAGAGGCAGTAGGAGGGACCTGGGTAAACTTTCTGGAATGATTTAAGTGTTAGTGACTCTCCTCCCATTCTTCTTGACTCTCCAGCCTTGTTCTGGAGACTGTGGGGGAAATGCTTTATGGGAGAAGGACGCACTTGAGTTTGGACTAACCCCTTCTTATTGCTTATGATGGGTGAGCCATGGGTGAACCATGGGTAAGCTCTCTTCAAACCTTAGCTTCCAGCTCTGCAAAGTAGGAATACAGCTTTGCCAACCCAGAAGTATTGCTCTTAGTAGTCTGTATTTGGAAAGGTCTGTCATGGGGCCACACAAGTAGCTTGTTGGATTATCTAAACAGTTTCCCTTCCCTGTCAGACTCAGTTCTGCTCTTGGGTATTAATCACAGACTCATCTTTTGATACTTTGCTCCCAGCCAGCTTTAGGTAGGTGCCTCTCTTACTTTTCTGGGGGAATGAAATCTTAAAGTCTGGGTAGAGCAGGGCTGGGTGAGTCCCAGAAGTGGCTGCTTTTTTGGGTGGGTAGGAATTGCATCTTCATACAGAATCTCAAATCTGTGCCTGTCAGAGGACATCAGTAACTTTCCTAAGCCTGGCTCCATTGGCAGAGGATTGACCAGGGGAGTGGGATGGGCAACCTCCCTGGAGGGGGAGAGGCAGGCAAGGTGATGTGATAGATAAATGAAGGTCAGAACTGTGAAAATATGGAGTGGGTGTGTCCTCTTCCCAAATCCAGTCTTCTGTCTGGGGCTCCCTTCCCCCTTCCTCGGTCCTCCAGGCAGGTAACAGCTGTTAATTATAGTGCCACTCCCTTTGTATGTACAGATAGGTTGCCTTCCCACTTCCTGTGGAATGCCTGTGAACCTCTCCTGGGAAGCCCACTCTCCTCTTCTGAATTAACAGGTTTCCTTCAGTACCATGTACAGTGAAAACATGCTGTTGGTGACCTTGCTGGCCCTCACTTCAGTGACTTCCATTGGTCAGCCTCGAGCACTTATTATTATGGGCAGAATCATTTTATGGCACAGTGAAGAACAATGGCATACATACAGCCTTGTCTTTATCTGGAGGGAAACGTCTTAGGACATGAGGGGGAGGGTGTGATCTATTCCCTAGGTGCCCCTTAGGTATCTGCTTAGCCTAATGCCATCCACACTGGCTGTATCGGCTTGGGCACACTGATCCTCTGCCCACTCTAAGGTGGGATAAGGTTCCTCCCAGAAGTCTTTAGTAGAGTCCAGAGGAATGCATCAGCTTTAGAGAGTGTTGCCAAAAGTTTGTGCCAATTTGCCTCTTGTCAGCATTGTGTCTGTTCCTCACACCCATGCCAGAGCAGGCTCTTGTGGGAAGTTTTCTCCCATAGAGAGGTGAACTGTCTAAATTGTTTGTTCCTTTAAACATGGTAGACTTAGTTATACAAGTTAAGTTATGCTATAGTTGAGTTGCTTGTACTCTTGCCTGCGTTTAATCATGGAAGTCTTTGAGGTGAGGAAGCCGTCTGACCTGGGTGAAAGGGTTTATGACCAGATCTAAGGAGAGGCAGTGGTAGGTGAGCCGACTCAGTGTTGACCCCGCTGCCTTTATTTCTGAGTGAATGACTGTGTCTTGCTGACAACCATGGCCTGGGTGTTGACTGACACTAGAATTGGAGAGGATGTCCCATGGCCTGTTTTGCTGATATTTGTGTCTGACTCATTAAGGGCCACATCAGTCCCAAGTCATTCTGTGCCTCTTTTCCTTAGGTGTGTTGGGCTGGCAGAGCAGGGCAGTTACCATAGGAGAATGGGCTGAGTTCAGCTTCCCCATCTCTGTCATGAGATTCCCAGAAGCAGTTTCCCTCCTCCTGGGCTTGGTCCAAGAACAGGCCTGGACACACCCTCATTGCTGTCCCCTGTCACTTCTGGTGGTGCTGAGCTGTGTGCATCACCATGCCCATGTGGGTGGAATCCAGCATCGGGCTGGGCACAGACCCTGGCACCTAGTAAATGCTTTGTCAGCCTAGCTCCATGTCATTCAGGCCTCGAGCTCCTCACTGTAGTGCTTGTAGCACCTCCGTATGCCTGTTTGTCTTTGCTTGAGTATCTCCTATTGGCACTTCTGAGGGCTGCCCTGTGTGTCATGCCTTGCCAGTTTGTGGGGCCACTCTGCATCTCCCTTCTTCCTGGAAGTCCTACTCACCTCTCAAGCTTAGACCCTTTCTTGCAGGTCCGTTGACTCTGGGCTTGCCTGAGCTGCTGTCTGCCAACACTTGGGCCACTTGAGAAGGCAGGAGTGATGAGGGTTATCAGAAGGTACACTTCAAGGTACACAGATCGGTGCCCTACCGATGTGAGGCCTAGCTTCCTGGAGTGTTTGCTTCCAGACAGGGAAAAAGCCCTGGTCCAATTTTAAATGAGTAAGGGTACCCCAGATTCTCTGACATCCTCAGACTGTCTTTTTATCTATTTCTGAGCAGACAGATCTTGGGGGGAGGCATAGGAGCCACAGTGAGTTTTGTTGGGTCATGTGGGGTATCAGTAATGGACTGTTTATATGAAGGTGGTCACTTGAGTGTCATGCAGATCCTTGAGGCAGTTGTGAGGCAGCTGTAGGCATCTGGACAGTGACCTTGTGGTCTGCCTTCTGTTGGGTGACCTTCTTTCTTCTGGGCCTGCCTTTCTGACTATGGTGTACAGGGAGTCATGAAGAAATTTGATAGTACTCTTCTACTTTTAATATAAATGTGTCTAACTGCCATATCAGACCCCTCAGATTCTGAGGGGCATGGGAATCAGATACCTATACCTGGCCGAGAATCTGCCCCAGGCATGTGAATGGCTACTCCAGCCCTGCCAGCATGTGGAGGTATGGCCTTGGCCACCTTCCACTGGACACAGGACTGGCACAGCTGTGATGGAGTGAGCCTGTCTTCAGAGATGCCAAGCATTCTTTGAGGCTTAGCAGGTGGAGCCAGGGGGAGGCCCAAGCCCAGTGCTGGGAGCTTATCACTTTCAGGGGAGCCAGCAGGCCTCAGAGAAGTCAGGCATTGCCTGAGCAAGAAAGGAGGCTAATTGTATGTGGCGCCCATTTCTGTGATGTCAGAGTTGTGTTTTGGGACCCTGTCTAGGCTCTCAGGAATTGTGTGGCCTTCAATGAGTCACTCTTTTGTCTAGGCCTTGGTGGCTTAATAATGGTGCCTCTCACAACAGTATGGCACACTAAGACTACTTGGATGGTCATTGTCCTTCCCTTAGGTCTGAGCAGCCACCATTAGCAAGAGCCCTGGCCCAGGTTCATGTGGGATTCCTGCTGGGTCTACTCAGGGACCCAGGTCTTTATTTGCGAGTGAAGAGCAGATTTGTTCTTGGCAATTGAGGCTGCACCCTCTCTAGTCAGGCCTTCTTTTTCATATATGGACCTGATGACAGGGTTGTTCTGCACGTGGGGGTAAAGAATTATTTCTTTGCCAGCCATGTTGTGATGACAGTGTATGACTCATGACAGTGTAAGCTCAGATGGATAGGTGAGGGTTGGGCCCTAGGCCCCTCTGGCTCAGTATTCAAAGTGAAGCAGAAAAGAGTAGCGTGGCTGTTCTCTTTCCTCTCCAGACCAAGCCTGGAGGTGGACAGAGGTAGGTAGAGGCTCAGGGCCAGGGCTGAGGCCAGTCCCCCGCAACTTCCCTAAAGCTGGGTGGCCACCCTGAGCAGGTGGATGATGGCGTTGAAGAGAGCAGGAGTGGAGAGCCTCTTCACTGTTTAGAAATCAGTGTTTAATATTGTACATTTTTGGAGCTTCAGAACACAGAGTAGAGCTACCTCTGTGGTAGAACCTGTGCAGTGAGGAGAAGTGGGAACACTGGGTGTTTCTTCACAGCACAGGGAAACCACAGTGCGGCTGCCGCAGTTTCCAAAGAGCAGACGCGTTGTAGGGTTTTTGTATTTTGGTTTTGGTTTGGTTTGGGTTTTGGTTTTGGGAATGAATCAAAGGCGTCCACCACACATCAGGCTGAAGAGTCATAGTTTTAAGCAAAGCAGAAGTAGAGAGAAGGGTTTAGTGGACCCAGCCATGGTCCTGCAGTTTCTAGCTGTGGTGGGTCTTGCTTCTGTGCCTCAGTTCATCTTGCTTTGTTACTTCTGTAGCAGTAGCTTTGTTGAGAAAATAAGGAGTATTTTCCTACAAAACAAGAGCTATTGAGTTTTCAAGCCTGAAACCTAATAATTCCTTAATATTATCTGTTTGCGTAGCACTTGGATTTTCCCAGCTTGGCTCAAGTGAGATTTCTAGAGTTATTTGTCTGAAAATGATTGATATGTGAGGAAAGATATGAAAATATTAGGAATATGTATTGCTTGTGTGTCATTTCATTCATAAAAAACACCACAGGGGTTGGAGATGTAGCAACGTTGGTAGAGCACTTGGCAAGCTTGGATTTGATCCTCAGTGCCACAAAAAACGGGGAGATGATGCATACTTGTAATCCCAGCTCTTGTGAAGTGGAGGCAGGGGGATCAGAAAGTCAAGATTATCTTCAGCCTCATGGTCAAAGTCAAACTAAAGGACAGGAGACCCTGTCTCAAATAACACTAGAGAACACAGAGCCCTGGGCACAGCTGGCCCGAGCCACGAGAGAACACATTTGTATGTCTGATTGGACATTTCCTATACCAAGTGAAAAATCTGCCTATCACCACCTCACAGAAGCCCCAGAGCTGCCAGCCTGTGACACCACATCTGCACCAGCCCCTCAGCACCTTGTTAAAGCCAAGTGTCATGTGCCAGAATCTCTGTGCTTTTAACCATTGACTCTGTCAAACTGCTGCCTTTTTATTAATTTAAAAGCAGATCACTTAGGACCACCCTAGATTTATAGAAGAATTTCAGGTAGTACAGGGTTTTGGTGTGGACTGTGCCCCTGCCCATCTCATTCAAGTAGTGTGATACATTTGTTACAATTCATGAACCAGTCGTACCAAGGAGTTGTCATAAAGCCTGCATTTTGTCTAGGTTGTCTTTGCCTTTACCTGGTGTCCTGCTTCTAACCCAGAGTCTCATCTGTGATACCACATTACACTTGGTCACCATGTTTTCTCAGGCACTTGGACTGTGACGGTTTCTCAGACATTCCTTATTTTTGTCAACTTTGACAGTTTAAAGGAAGATAGGTCAGGTGTTTGATAGACCTCACCAATGGGGGCATTTGGTATTTGGTATTTTTTTAGTGGGTTTGAATGACAGGTTTAGAAGAGGACAGTCATAGTCCTGTCTTCTCACATATCAGGGGTCTGTGTTTCATCATGGCTTTTGTTGACTGAGATTCATGGTGAGGGGCAGGGTGTGCAGTGCAAGAGATTGATTAGTTCTGAGGCAGTAAAACAGTTGTGTCTGGCACTGGAAAGGTATGAAAATTATACTGTGCGGGGCTGGAGAGATGGCTCAGCAGTTAAGAGCACTGAATGCTCTTCCAGAGGTCCTGAGTTCAATTCCCAGCAACTATATGGTGGTTCACAACCATCTGTAATAGGATTTGATGCCTTCTTCTGGTGTGTCTGAAGACAGCTACAGTGAATTCATATACATAAGATAAATAATTTTTAAAAAGAGAAAATTATACTGTGTACTTGTCTAAGCCAGGTAACGTGAACAAAAATGTGAAGGTTTTGAGACAGTGACTCCCCTCAGTCTCCACAGGTCTCTCCACGTTAGCGTTGTTCCTTTCCCTGTTTCACTCACTGCTTTTTGGGAGGAACTCGGCAAAGTGTTTGGGTGTCTCACACAGTCTTGTCCTTTGCTCTCACTTCTCTTTTTGTTGTTGTTGTTTTTCGAGACAGGGTTTCTCTGTGTAGCCCTGGCTGTCCTGGAACTCACTCTGTAGACCAGGCTAGCCTCGAACTCAGAAATCCACCTGCCCCTGCCTCTCAAGTGCTGGGATTAAAGGCGTGTGCCACCACTGCCAGGCTTCCTTTATTGTTTTATCAGAATGGATGCCTTGGAATTTTACTTCATTCACTGGGTTGTAATAGTACTTAATTTGGCTGCTAAAACTTTTTCTAGCTTTGGCTCTTATGATCCTGACATAGCTCCATTGTTGTAATTTTTTGTTTGTTTGTTATTAAGCACTCTCTCTGTGGGGGGTGCTGGGTAGTATACATGTGCACATATGTATAGAGGTCAGACGTAAGGTTGGGTGTGTTCTTCCCCACCATGTTTTTTGGGACAGAGTTTTTTCAATGAACCTACAGTACACTGATTTGGCCAGACTGACTGGCTAGCAAGGTCCGTCCCCTCTATTCTCCTGTCTTGCCTCTGTGGTGCTGGGATTATAGATGCCTTGTACATAGGTGACTTTGATCTGAACTCACTTGAGCAGCAAGAACTTTACTGATTGAGCCGTCTCCCCAGCCCCTTTTAAATACCTCTTCAAGCTTTCTGATACTACAGGCCATTCTGTATTTAGTTCTGGAACCAGCTATTTCTCCCAAGAAGCCCTAGCTGCTTTTGATGAGCAAGGTATTAGAGACAAAGATGTAGTTGCTCATTGTGCCAAGGTTTGGCTAATGCTAGGCCCTTTGAGCCACAGAGCGAGTAGTGTGTCTGCTAAGTCATGTGCACACATATCTGCAACCAGGAAATCAGTTACTTCACCATCACCACATGCTTCCTTCTCACCACCTGCTCATCTGGAGCCTCCTACCCCAGCAGTGGGACACTTGGTACCCACCATCTGTCACACCGTCACTCACTGGTTCTGGTTCGTGTGTGCCCCAGTAGGCTATTTCACCAGCTTTTTGCCTTTAATTTTATATAGTTCACTTTACCCCACAGTTCTTATCCTATTGTAATATTTCTGCACCCTTCATTTGTAATTTAAATTGTTTGACCACATTATGCACTCCATCCCAGGATCCCCAATACAGATTTTTAAAACCTTTACGTATATTAAGATCTTTGGTTGCTTTTTTTTTTTTTTTTTTGCGTTGTCTGACTTTGACAAGTGCATAGTATCCCTTGCATTTCAGCTACTTACCCTCACCCCGCCAAGCGTCTGCCAGTCACTGATCCTTTTACCATCTCTCTTTATTTTTATCAGAATGCCATGTGACTGGAACCATGAAGGTTCATCTGCATCTTCATCCCTTCTCACCAACTCTTCACCCATTGAAGGGTGTTCTGGTTGTTTCACCTTTTCCAATTATGAATTAACCTACTGTAGGCATAGGTTTTCTAATCTTCCAGATAAATATACGAGTGAGGTTTAAACTCTGTCTAGCTGTGTAGGAAGTGAACCTGCCCTCCAAGCTGGCTGGTCTGTTTGGTATTTCCATCAGTGTGAGTGAGTGCTCCCACTGCCCCCATTCGTGCTAGCTTTCCCTGCTGTTGCTGGACATTGGCTGTCTTAATGTGTGCACAGTGGGATGCAGTACAAACTGTTTAGTTTGTAGATCCCTGAGGATGGGTGACCCTGGGCGTCTTTTCACCTTTCAGTCTATCATTATTAGATACAGCCATGCTCAGGTCGGAATCCAGGGCATTTTTCTTTTGCCCCTTTGCCATTTGTATGATTTGATACCTTCCCTGATCCTGTGGATATCTTCGTCCAGTTGCTTGCTTTAATTTTTGGTGTATGTGTAGCCACTGTAAGCGCTTAGCTGTTGGATCTAAGTCTCAGACCATGCTAGTCTTTTCAAGTGTCTTAGTGGTGTCTTTGACAGACACCACTTCATGCCACTCTCGCTTCTGTGGGTCCTGGTTTTAGTGTTTCGAGCTTCAGAACCAAATCCAGGGTCACATAGATGTTTCTTTTACTTTAGCTACCTTCATAGTTCTGCACTTTTCATGTGAGACTCTGGTCTGTTGTGAAGAGTTTGAGACTCTGATTATTTTGTGTGTGGGTATCCAGTTGGTTTGGTGTGGCCTTTGTTCCTCTGTTAGACGCCGTTTGGTAGTATTTGTGTAGCTCTCTCTGTGCCCCCTGTTTTGTTCCATTGAGCTATGTGATTTTTCTTTTGCTAGTACAACGCTGTCTTAAAAGTGTGTTAGCCACTTTATTGGGCTTCTGTCTTTTAAAATTAATTTATATATGTGTTCATATGTGTGTGTGAGAGAGAAGGGAGAGAGGAAGGCATGCATGTGTGGTGGTGCTCTGCACTTGTGCAGAGGCCAGAGGGGGACATTGGGTGTCCTGATTTCACTTATTCCTTTAAGACATGGTCTCACTGCACCTGGAGCTTGGCTGGTGGTCAGCATGCCCCAGTGGCCCTTCTACCTTCGCCTCTGCCCATCACTGGCGTTGCAGGAGTGTGTTGTCACTCTTAGCTTTTATGTGAGTCCTTGTGGGTTTGAAGTTTAAGCTTGCGTGGTAAGCACTCCTGCCCACTGACCCGTCTCCTCTTTATGTGCTTTTACTTTATAATTTTGTACACCCTCCCCATGCCCATGTGCTTGGAGGCCAGAGGACACCTTATGGGAGTCAGCCTTCTTCCGCCAGATTTGATGGCAAAGGGCTGTTACCTGCTGGGCTGTCATCCTAGCCCCTCTTTGTTTATTTTTATGTTACGACTTAGACCATCTTTCTCCACATCCTGTGGCTGTGCCTCAGTCTTCACCATGGGTTGCCTTTCTCCCTACCTGTAAGAACTGAAGTCTGAAAGACTATCCTACTCCCTGAAATCCCAAGGGTGAGTGAGGCTCAGGGGACTGCCTCTCTCCAAGCCCTTCAAGAAGTCATCTTTGGTGACTTGAGGTTGCCTGCACCCTTTCTTTAAGGACCCCGCATACAATCCCATACTGTAAGGTCTTGGTGAGGATTGCAAGGATTGCTTTCTCCAGATACCAGCTGTGGCTTGCGTTGTGGCTGTGGGACCGCATCTGAGTCCCCTTCCTATAACTAGAGCAGAGCATCAGGAGGAAAGGGCTTATTTGAGCATACGGTTCTGGAGGCTGGAAAGTCTAAGAGTATAGCACCTGTGCTTGCTGGCCTTCTGCTGAGGGCTTTTGCTCAACTCATGGTTGAAAGCAGAGAGGAAAAAGGTATGTGGCTGCACAAGAATGCTCTCATCATGAAGGCTCCCTTCCTGTCATGTTTGTCTCCTGTTAGACCCTACCTCCCAGAACTGCTGTATTGTGAGGACAAACTAGTCAAGCTAAAGCAGAGTACGGCATAGCCCATGGTAGTGTCTAGAAGAGGACTCCGCGATGATAGGATGTGAGGGTCATGTGACGGCATGAGAAGGAATGGAAGGCCCCAGGGTGACTGACAAGGCCAAAACATGAGACAGTACAAGGATTGGAGATCAGACATCTGTGGTTCCTCTAACTTTTAGGAAATGCTGTCCCAGAATCCTTTAGTCTGAGTCTGATGATATCACTTCAAGGTATGCAAGTGCCTCATTGGGGGGACTTGCCCCTAGAGGACCAGGGTTGGATTGTGCACCAGGGTATGTCACCACTGCATCCCAAGACAGGGCTGCAGTGCTGCAGTGCTGTCCATGGGCTCAACCATCTTCCAGAACCTTCAGAACTAGAAAGTGGAGTCTATCTATCTTTACGGCCTGTAATGGTCTCTCATTCACTCTTGGGCTCTTTCTTGTCTTGTTATCGGTCCTGTGGGGAGAAACCCTCTAGGGTCTGGGAAGAAATGGCCTGTACTTGAGATTCTTCTGTCATTTTCTGACCATGAGCCTCACTGATTTCTCTTAATTAAACAGGCTAGTGAGGTGAAAGAATGTGGCGAGGGCTAGAGACAGTAAGAAAAGTGGGCTGCTGCCTCGTGCACCTGTGGTCTGAAGCCTGCCTGCTTCAGGCTGCTCTGATGCCTGTTGAGTTGTCTTCAACTAGCCCAGAACAGATATGAGCTGGATGCTACCCATGGGGCCTCTAGGCCCCTCCTCCTGTCCTGACCACAGGCCGCTAAATGGAAGTCCTGTGTTGAGCCAGCTGCTGTGGAAGATGACGACTGGTCCCCAGGCCCCAGTGCTGGGCTCTGTGTCCTTGGATAGGGAAGCCAGGGTCTCCAGGGACCTCTCCCAGTCCCAGGGCTCAGCTGGCAGGAGCTTGCCTGCTGACACCAGGGCAATTAGGGTGTAATCTTCTCTAAATGGTCCCCAATTCTGGCTAAATCCCTTCTGCCCAGGGATGAATCCCCGGTTTTCTAAAAGCAGCTTAACATTTGGACACTGCCCAGAGCAGCTGGGGTTCTCAGTTGGCAATGGAGTGGCCCATGTGGATTGACACAGGCCTCACGGGGGAGCAGAGGGGGACCAACAAAGACAAAGACCAGTGACAACCACTGCAGCCCTATGCTGTTTCCGGGTGCCTCCAGGGCCCCTGGTCTTAATAATCATCATAGTTGTAAGCATAGGGCTCCTTGGGGAAAGGAAGCCGTGTGGTAGCTGCCTCAGCTTCTTGCTGATGATATGTCTTTGGAGAGGCCTGGGTTTGGTGGGTCTCCTGAACACCTGCCATGTGATGGCTGAGGCCTGCTGGGCTGTGGGGTCGGGCAGAGGTAGCTGGTCATTGTGCCCACACAGCTCCTGACTTGCTGGAAACCCTTACTCTTTCTTTCAAGGGCTTTGCTGCAAAGACAGAGATGGATTTTGATAATTAAAAAATAAAAATTTAAAAAAATCCTGGTGATGCCCTGAGTTGAACTGCTTGGCCTTTCTGAGCCCTAGCTTGCCTGCCTATGAGATGCAGAGGTAAAGGTCCTTTTTGTGCAAGGCACCTGATAAACCCCTTTCTCTCTTGCTGTCTCTGGGAGCCTGCATTGCCTGTGCCTACTCAGGAAGTGCCCTTTAAACAATGGAAGTCCATTGGAAGACCTCCTTAGAATCTTCTCACCCAGTAAGAATGAGCATGAACAGCTGCCTGGAGTTGGTGTGGGGTAGGGTCTCCCATGATGTCTCTGGGGACCCTTTAAGGGAGTTGGCAGGTCTGTGTGCACAAATCATGTGGGACTTTTAAATATTCCAAAGTTCAGACCACAGCCAGAGTGATTAAGTCCTCATTAGTATTGATGCTTCTGAAATAATCCTAGGGATCTAAGTGGAGACTCATTCCCTGTATCTGAAACATTACCCCTGATATGATTGGTCCATGGGTACCAGGGCTATCCAGGTACCTTTGTGCTCCTCCTTGGAGTGTGCATGAGCCTGGAACATGTCTGGTAGAACTGAGGGAGACCTGGGAGAGGGCTAGCCTGGGAGCTGCTCCTCAGTCAGGGGGAGAGGGGGTAGGAATGAGGAGATACCCCTCTTTCAAGGCCAGCCCACCCAGTCCCACTCTGTATCTTGGACTTGCCATCTTCATCTGTCACAAAGCTGTGTCCTTGTGTCTATCATGGATTCGTTACCTGTATCCTTTCTGAGTTTCTTCTGCCTGTTACACACTGGCATTGATCCCCCTCCATTTCTGCACCTGCTGAGAGGAGGCACAGACTTCTTGCCATTGTAGTACACTAGGCAGATGGTTCTGTCTTGCAAGGTCAGTTGCCCTGCCTCACCACATATGGTTGGGATGCTCCTGCCTCACTTCCTGCAGTGTTTGAGGGTGGTGTTGGCCTGGAGGGCATTCTGTTCTTCTGGGATTGCTGCTGGACTTTGCCTCACTGTATAAGCAGGTCTAGCCCTCCCTGCTGACTGTAGGACCAATCCTATATCCTGACCGATGCTCAGAAGCTCCTCACATACAAGGTTCCCATGAGGATAGGGCCTCTACCAGGAGTGTGCAGGGGCTTTGGAAGGGAGTACTAGCATGCAGGTCCACTTCCCTGGAGGAGGGTCTGAGGCTAAGTACTTCCTTACAGAACTGCCTGACTCTCTATACTGGGCCAAGACAGTGGTCATTGCTCTTAACAGGAGAAGTTATATCCAGTCTCTTTTGGATCTCTGTTGACACTAATGTGTAGCCTGATTGAAATACAGGAGGGAAGACACAGGGCTCTTTGCAGCCATCTAGAAAGCTCTTTCTTCATATGGGAGTTTGGGGGGGGCCTTCCTTAGAGACTGCAAGGAGACTCTGCTGCTCACTGTTGGGATTAGTGTGAATCACTGTGAGGGAGAACTGAGTTCTGATTCTTTGTTTTTACTTTTTTAAAGATTTATTTTATTATGTATACAGTATTCTGCCTGCATATATGCCTGCAGCCCAGAAGAGGCATGGTTGTGAGCCACCATGTGGTTGCTGGGAATTGAACTCAAGACCTCTGGAAGAACAGTCAGTGCTCTTAACCTCTGAGCCATTTCTCCAGTCCCTGAGTTCTGTTTTAAACCAGGCTGTATTTTTAGGGCAGCCTTTGACCTCAAAGGATATCTGTTCTATAGTGAGCTGCTATAGTTTCATTGTTTATGAAGATTTATTTTATTGGTACTGAAGAGACAGTGGTTAGGAACAGTGGTTATGTTTCCTACATGGAAGCTCCCAACAGTTTATAACTTCAGTCCCAGGGGATCTGATGTCCTTTTTCTGGCCTCTGAGGTCACCAGGTACACATGTGATACACAGACATACATGCAGACAAAGCACCCATAAATATCAAATAAATAAAAATTTTAAAAATGTTTTATTTTTAAATTATGTATATCTAGCTGGGCAGTGGTGGCACATGCTTTTAATCCCAGCACTCAGTAGGCAGATCTCTATGAGTTCAAGGACAGCCTGGTCTACAGAGCAAATTCCAGGACTGCCAGGGCTACACAGAGAAAACCTATCTCAAAAAAAATTGTGTGTGTGTGTGTGTGTGTGTGTCTGCTGCAGTGGCCAGAGGACCATTCAAAGTTCCTCCCAGCCCCCTTGGTGCTGCAAGTTGGGAGTGAGCAGCAGCCCTTGTGGATCAGGCACTAGGCTTCTCGGTGATGTTTTCATGTGCCCATCTTCCTGAGAGGATACCATAGCTCCTTTGCCCTCCACACATGTGTGGATAGGCTGCCAGTGAGGAGGTGCCTTCATTTCCTGCTTTGTTGCCTCTTATCCTGTGTCCAGGGAAGCAGGGCTAGGTGTCAAGAGGGTGTTGATTTTCTGTGGAAAGTAGGGTGAAACTTGGGACTTGTTTTGCTTCATCTGAAATAGGCCTTCCCACTGCTAAGTCCAAGCTTCCCAGGATCCAGGCCACACCACACCACAGAGCAGGTGCGCCTGCTCTGGGAATAGATGTTTCCTATTCCCCAGATGATTCTGTGAAACAAGTAGGTATTGGTCAGGCTCTGGCTTCTGGCTCATACGTCTCAGACTTTTTGCTCTTTCTGTCAGACCCTCTTGGGGAAACTTGTTTGGAGACATGTGTTCTCAGAGTTGTTTTCTTAGTTCCAGAAGGAAATCAGATTTCTGTGAGAAGTTAGCAAGCTTCTGTCAGGGCAAACTGAAGTGCAGTGACCCTGAAGATCATTGCTTTTCTTCTTTAGGACCATTCCTGCTTACCTTCTAACAGCTATTGTCATTGTCTTCTGGGCCTTTATCAGAGCTGGTACAAGCCTGTGCTTATAGCCTGAGTTGTTTTCATGTATAGCAGTCCAAGGCTGGTGATGTTGATGTGACTGGAGGTTGGGAGGGAACACCTCCAACATAGCAAACCAAATAAAGAAGCCTCAGAGTCTGCTCCTGATGTGTCTAGAAAGCCCTGCCTCCCACTGTGCAGTTGTGCCCACTTGTGTCCAGTGCTGCCTTGGATATTCCCACAGGCCTCAGGCCTTCCTGTCTTGGATCCAGGTCGTTACCAGATGGGATAGTCAGGAGCTCTATCTTCTAACTCCATGCCCCCATCCAGGTCTACGTGGAGTTCACCCTGAGATTCTTTCTGCTGATATTTTGAGCTGTTTGTGTATCTGTTGAGCTGTTTGTCTATGGGGTGAATTGGTGTACATTATGTACTGTAAACCTGCAGTCCATTTTTTTTTTTTTACACCATTACCTGTCCAGTCTGTTCTTTTTGAGATGAGACTCTTTCATTGGGTGGCCTTGAACTAGAAACTCCTCTGCCCTGCCTCCCACGTGCTAGGATTATAAGTGTGCACCATCATGCTTGATTCTGTGCTGATTTTAGAGTCTCACTGTTAGCTCTGGCTAGCCTGGAGCTAGTTATATCCACTAGATTGGCCCCAGACTCTCAAGAGATCTACCTGTCTCTTCTTCCCAAGTGCTGGGATTAAAGCCCTGCACCTCTATGCCTAGCTAGGTCTATGTTCTTATGTCAGATTTTTGTTGGAAGTACATTTATGCAAATGTGATCTTTCATCTTGTCTGTGATATCATTGTTTCAGTAATCACTGGTAACTGAACTCCGTGGAGTGGGTTAAGACTTTAGGTACATTTGGCTTGGGATTTTAATTAACCTTTAAAGTTTAATTCCATGGTGAACAGACAATCAGATGCACGTATGTACTGGCTCCCTTTGTTTTTACACCCAGAAGTTGGTGTGGCCACTGCTCTTTGCTCTAGTGTGACTAGGAGTGTGTTCCAGTAACACTTTAGGTACCTTGTCCCTGTTATTGGGCTATGATTTATAACATTTTTTACATTTATGTGTATATGCGGGTGCTCACATGAACACACATGTATGTGCATATGTGTGGAGGTCGGAGGACAAGTTGAGAGTTCGTGCTCTTCTATCATCATCAAACTCCAGTCATCGGGTTTGGTGGCTGGAGCCCTTACTCACTGAACCATCTCACTGGCTCAGGCTATCTTTATTGAAACATAGTTGACTTTCTGTGTATCTTAAAGTTTTATTCATGGTAGTTTGAAAAGACTTTTTAAGAATTTATTTTTATTTTTGTATATATGTATAGGTATCTACACATGTATACAGTGTCTGCTGAGGCCAGAAGAGAGTACCAGATCCCTGGAACTACAGTTGCAGTTGTCGTGTGGGTGCTGGGAACTGAACCCAGTCCTCCACAAAAGCAACAAGTGCTTTTAACTCCAGGACCTCTCTTCACTCCTAGCCTCTGAATTAGTTTTTAAAGTTAAAGTGAGCTTCAGTGCCTTGTAAGACTTACAGAACGTACCCAGATTGCAATTATATGGCTCTATGATTCATCACCATGAGTGCAGCCAATGAGAGAGTAAGAAGGCATGTGTGGTCAGCCTCCTGGGGCTGCTTTCTGGCTCTTCATGAGTTGCTGACACCATGGGCTGATCGTGCTCACTTTTGTTGTTTCCCGTGGAGCCACATATTGCCTGTTTTGGGTGTGTTCACTGCATTACTTTGTAAAGTTGATCCCCACTGTGGTGCCTGTAGGTTTCCTCTTCTTGCTGCATGGAAATTGCCTGGGGGTGTCCCATACCTTCCTCATCCAGTGTCAAATAGATCACATTTGGGAGATTTTCATCACGGGGCTTTGGAATACTTAGGTGGATGGCAGGTGCCCATTTCTTCTGGGTGGAATGGCCAGGCTGTGTAGAGCACCTATCCTCACTGCAGGCCCTTGGCATTGCTCTTGGCTTTAAATGCAGCCATTCTAATTGGTGCAGTAGCCCTTTGCAGGGCTGCTAGCCTTCTCCATGGATTGTTCTCATGTTTCTGCCATGCAGACTGTAAAGAGCGGTTAGGACCTCCACTGGATGTCCTTTTGAGCGCCTTTGTTCTTAGGTGTGCATCCTCTCCATCAGGCAGCAGCTCTGACATGGTGCTGGGGAAGGAGCAGTTGGGGGGGGGTAGCTGTGATCCAGTTGTGCCTCTGCCTTGTCACAGCTTCAACTTCTAGGAACCCGGGTGTCTTCCTCCCAAACATGAGTTCTGAGAACCTTGAGGTAGGGTTGAGTGCAGTAAGGTACCTTAGGGGACCTACGCATTGGTGGCTGCTATTCTTACTAACAATAAAGTGAAGAGTCCACATACTTACTGTGGCTATTTATGTCATAGACAGTCAATAAATGCAGCATGTCTGCAGACAGACTAGAAGTGCTTCTCCTCAGGTAATCTGTACGTTGGGTAACCCCTGGGAAACAGTTTGGTTCCGTGAAGACTGCTGCCCTGGGGTTTTTGTTTTGTTTTGTTTTTTTGGCTCATGGTTCAGGAAATACAGTCCATCATGGCAGGAAGGCCTGGCGGCTGTGGCTTCACTCTTGGTGGCAGGAGCTTATAGCACAGCTGGTTACATTGTAGCAGACTGAGAAGCAGAGATCTCTGACCTGAAGCCCTAGCACCCCAGTGAGCCTCTTCTTTCAATTAGTGCTACCTTCTAACAGTTCCACAGCCTTCCCAGATAGCAGCAGATAGCTAGGGACATCTTACTGAAACACATGAACCTGTGGGGGCAGTTCACAAATCATGACAGATACCCAAGAGACTTAAAAATATACATCCACACAAAAATTTAGAGGTGAAGGCCTGAGATGGTGGCACATGCCTGTGATTCCTGCACTTAAGAGACAGGGGCAGCAGAGTTACAAATTCAAGACCAGCCTGGGCTGTATAGTGAGTTCAGGTCAGTCTAGGCTACATAGAGAGATCCTGTTCCAAAATATTAAAAAGCAAAGACCTCAAACAAACAAAACCAAAAATTCTTCAAAGACTTTTAAATGGAGGGTCACAGGATTTAAATGGAAGATCACAGGATTTAAATGGAAGATCACAATACTGTTGTTTTTTTTTTCTTTCTTTGTTTTTTAAGACAGGGTCTTTGTGTAGTCCTGGCTGTCCTGGAACTTGGTTTGTAGACCAGGCTGGCCTCAAATTCAGAGATCCATCTGAAGCTAGGCACCACCACTGCCCAGCTAGTACTGTTATTCTTTTTAATTGGATATTTTCTTTATTTACATTTAAATGTTTTCTCCTTTCTAGGTATCCCCTTCAGAAACCCCCTATCCCATTCCCCTCGCCCTGCCTCTATGAGGGTGCTCCCCCACCCACCCACCCACTCCCGTCTTTTTGCCCTGGTATTCCCCTACACTGGGGCATCAAACCCCCTCAGGCCCAAGGGCTGCTCCTTTCACTGATACCAACAAGGCCCTCCTTTGCCACATATGCGGCCGGAACCATGGGTCCCTTCATATGTACTCTTTGGTTGGTGGTGCAGTCCCCAGAAGCTCTGCTGGGGGGTGGGGGGGTGTGTCTGGCCTGTTGTCATTGTTGCTCCCTCCATGGGGGCTGCAACCCCCCTCAGCTCCTTCAGTCCCTTCTCCAACTCCTCTTTCAGGGACCCCATGCTCAGTCCAATGGTTGGCTGCAAGCATCCGCCTCTGTATTTGTCAGGCTCTGGCAGAGCCTCTCAGGAGAAAACCATAACAGGCTTCTGTCAGCAAGCACTTTTTGGTGACTGTGTATGGGATAGCTAATATCCACTTATCAGTGGATTCATACCGTGTGTGTTCTTCTGTGACTGAGTTACCTCACTCAGAATATTTTCAAGTTCCATCCATTTGCCTGCGAATTTCATGAATTCATTGTTTTTAAAAGCTGAGTAGTATTCCATTGTGTAAATGTACCACATTTTCTGTATCCATTCCTCTGTGGAGGGACATCTGGGTTGTTTCCAGCTTCTGGCTATTATAAATATGGCTGCTATGAACATAGTGGAGCATGTGTCATTATTACATGTTGGAACATCTTCTGGGTATATGCCCAGGAGTGGAATACCTGGGTCCTCAGGTAGTATTATGTCCAATTTTCTGAGGGTCTGCCAAACTGATTTCCAGAGTGATTGTACCAGCTTGCAATCCCACCAGCAATGGAGGAGTGTTCCTCTTTCTCCACATCCTCAACAGCATCTGCTGTCACCTGAGTTTTCTTAGCCTTTCTGACTGGTGTGAGGTGGGATCTCAGGGTTGTTTTGATTTGCATTTCCCTGATGACTAAGGATGTTGAACATTTCTTTGAGTGCTACTTGGCCATTTGAGTTTCCTCAGTTGAGAATCCTCTGTTTAGCTCTGTTCCCCATTTTTAAATAGGATTATTTGGTTCTCTGGAATCTTAATTGCTTGAGTTCTTTGTATATATTGGATATTAGCCCTTGGATGTGGGATTGGTAAAGATCTTTTCCCAATTTGTTGGTTACTGTTTTGTTCTATTGAAAGTGTCCTTTGCCTAACAGAAGCTTTGCAATTTTATGAGGTCCCATTTGTCAATTCTTGATCTTAGAGCATAAGCCATTGATGTTCTGTTCAGGAACTTTCCCCCTGTGCTCATGTATTCGAGGCTTTTCCCCACTTTCTCTTCTGTTAGATTCAGTGTATCTGGTTTTATGTGGAGGTCCTTGATCCACTTGGACTTGAGCTTTGTGTAGGGAGATAAGAATGGATCAATTCGCAATCTTCTACATGTAGATGGCCAGTTGAACCAGCACCATTTGTTGAAAATGCTGTCTTTTTTCCACTGGATAGTTTTAGCTCCTTTGTCAAAATCAAGTGACCATAGGTGTGTGGATTCATTTCTGGGTCTTCAGTTCTATTCCATTGATCTACCTGCCTGTCAGTGTACCAATACCATGCAGTTTTTATCACTATTGCTCTGTAGTACAGGTTGAGGTCAGGGATGGTGATTCCCCCAGAAGTTCTTTTATTGTTGAGAAAGTACTGTTATTCTTAATAGCCTCAAAGGAGAAACAACAAATACGTTCATCATGTGATCAGTGGCTAAACATGTGGTCTGTCTGTGCCATAGAATAATATACAGCCATAAAAATAGAGGACTGAGGGCTGGAGAGATGGCTCAGTAGTAGCACTGACTGCTCTTCCAGAGGTCTGAGTGCAATTCCCAGAAACCACATGGTGGCTCACAACCATCTGTAATGGGATCTGATGACCTCTTCTTCTGGTGTGTCTGAAAACTACAGTGTACTCATATAAGTAAAATAAATAGATCTTTTTAAATAACTAAAAAAAGAAAGTAGAGGACTGATTAAAGCTTATAGGTGCATAGACCAGAAAAAATGTTGTATTGAGTGAAAAGTGTATGAATTACATGAAATGTCCAGAAATAGACAAATTTATAGGAAGAGAAAATAGATTTTATTTTTATTTTTTTGATTGACTCTGAGAAAGTGGAGCTGGAGAGTTATAGCTGATGGGAACAGGGGTTCTTTCTAAAGAGGGGTGTTAGTGTGAAGTTAATGATAGTTGTCACACAACTGTAAATGTACTCCTACCCCCAAACCCCCAAAATCACTGATTTCAGTCAGTCTCACTGAATCCAAAAGATGGGTGTTCATAGATGGACTGTATCTTCCCAATGTGTGGTGTGTGTGGCTCCTGAGGATGTAGCTCAGTTGGTAGATTGCTTCTCTACCATGCACAAAACCCTAGTTCCATCCACAGTACCACATCAATCAGGATTAGTGTACAATGCCCAGCACCTAGGAGGTGGAAACAGGAGGATCAGGAAATCCAGAGTCCTACTTGGCTGCATAGTAAGTTCAAGACCAATCTGGAATACAGGAGACCCTGACTCAATAAAACAAAAACAAATAAAAAAAAAGTTAGTGGACAGGGAGAATCTGTGTTTGCAGAATTTTCTAGATAAATTTCTTCACAGTCTTAAGAAATCATCAAAGGATCCAAGGCTCTCTACCTCTGGTGCCCATATGGAAAGAACTTTGCATGACATTGAGAGATAACTTCCTTTACTAATATTTAGCCTTGCTTGTTACTGTGTTTATAATTTTTACTGAATAAATGTCCTTTTTTTTTTTTTTTTTTTTTTACTGAAACTGGCATCTGTGGATTATGTGCTTTGATGTAAAGGTTTATAGTATAATTTTTAAAATTATGTATTCCTAACTGAACAATCTATTTTGAAGATTCCTTTTTATTTATTTATTTATCTTTTTTTGTTTGTTTGTGGGTTTTTTTGTTGTTGTTGTTGTTTTGTTTTTTTGGTTTTTCGAGACAGGGTTTCTCTGTGTAGCCCTGGTTGTCCTGGAACTCACTCTGTAGACCAGGCTGGCCTCAAACTCAGAAATCCACCTGTCTCTGCCTCCCGAGTGCTGGGATTAAAGGCGTGTGCCACCACTGCCCGGCTATTTATTTATCTTTTAATTCATTTGGGAGAATCCCTTTTTCAATTCCTTTAAGTAATTAGTCTATGTGTGGCAGTTCTCCTCCTGATGTGTGTCTGCTTCTTGGCCTGTCTTGTTCCTCAGCACACACAGAATTCACACTTTGCTTATCCCACATATGAGTTCAGGGCCTGCCCTTCTGGGACTGAATAATTCATAAAGCATACTCTGTGTATTGGGTTTGTTGAGTTGTCACTTCTGTGATCAGTGTGGGATTGGTTTCTGAGCACCTGCTATTTGGAAGGGAAGATGTGCTGTGATCCTGTCAGTACCCCATTTGAGTGGAGCCCAGGGAGTCTGACTCCTGGGCCCAAGTCCTACTGTGTGGCTTACCTAAGGAAGGGAGGTAAAGCCATGCCTGTGGGAACTCAACTCTCACATGGCTGCATTTGTCACTGAGCAGTGTTCAGCTCCTGAGTTTGGGGTGCACATTTGTCAGACTAACTGTACAGTAGTCATTACTGCGTAAAAAGACACACTAGCTAACATGATTGCTCTGTGTTTTGTTTTCTGTGTCCATCTCTGCTGAGTGAGGCTTTGACTTGCTACTTTGTTCAGAGTCAAGGAGCTGTTCTTTTATCGTTAATGTTTATTTTTAGTGGCAGCCCTTCCCCTGCACAGTCCTGCTGGATAGCCAGCCATTCTGAGAGCTGATAAGATGTTTCTATTTTTTTATTTACTGTTTCCTGTTGTTTGGTTCTGTATGCCTTTCCTAATACATACTAATTAAGAGATTAGTTTTCAATTTTTGTGTGTTTGGGTACAGCTGGCACAGTTAGTTTTCTGTTGCATTTATTTTTCAGAAGTTTTAGATTTATAAAAAACATGAAAAATATATTTTGTTCTCTGCGGCGCACAAACATGCTAGCAGTGCCTTCCTATTTCAGATCACTCTTACACCATTTATAGCTTTCTGATAGTTTTCCTTACAAACGACTGTTTGAGAAGAAGATTGTGTCCGTCCTGCTGGAGAGGTCCCTGATGGTCTCTCTGCCTACTTGACAATTTTACATGGTGTATACTAGGCTCTTCCAGTCAAGATAGGTTTAATCAAGCTTTGATTATAGATTTAATCTCTTAATGCTATAAGTTCTTTATCTCTAAATGAATGGTGTTGAGCTTGCATTCCGGTCAGCTTAATATCCAGAGCACTATATTGAATTTAATAAGATTTGATGCCATTTGGTGTCCTGCAGAATCTTGGTAGTGCATGACTCTGAGCAGCCATGTAGAGCTGTACAGGATGGAGCAAGGCTCACAGGCCCATCCTAATGGTACCTCCTAGGCCCATGTATTTTTTTTTTTCCCTGTCTACCTCAGCTCTTTTCCAGGCTTTTGAAACATTGGATTCCTCTTTGTAGTAGGCCACTGGCTTGTATATGGGGATGGGTGGTGAATCCTTCAGTCTGTCAGTGTCTTTGACCAGCTGTGTCCTAGGGTGTATGTGTCCTAGGTATGTGTATATACTATACAGCATATCACTGCTGGTACCCATCAGAGGCCAGACATGGTAAATGCCCTTAGTAAAGGTTGATAGGATGTATGTGCCAGCCTGTAGGCATTTTTTAACAAGCCTAGATAGAAAGACAGGTGCTGTGATGGGACTGTCCTTGTGTCCCCTGTCTCTCTGGGCGGGAGGTGGGGGCAGATGAGAAAAGTACCTTCTTTGCTTTTGCAGCCCTCACCAGGAACCAAACAGCATCCCCATTTCAGCAGGTGGTAAAAGGAGCCCTGCCCAGCAGGCGTGCCAGGATGGGCAGCTGGTACAGCTTAGGGATTCCTAGGATTCCAAGCCTAGCCTGATGCAGGCGTGGTGGCCCTTTTGGGACAAGTGTGGAACCCACAGTCTGTGGGTAGGCGGTACTGGATCAGCCCAGACAAAGAGTTGGAGGATCATGGCTTTGTTGTGGAATCTGCTTCCTGGAACAAGCCTTGTCTCATTAGATTGTAGAGGCCGGCTCCCCTGAGTTGTCAAGCATTGTGCCTGCTGCATCATATGATCAGACTGGTTTAGGAAGAATTCTTTGGGATAGCCCTGCCTGGAGGACTCTTCCCTGGCTTGTTAGCATAGGCCTTCTCCAGGGACCCAGGCCCCTGTGGATAGTGTGTGTTAGGACAGAGGGCTTGCGTTCAGTTCTCAGACCCTCCATGTGTTCTCTGGTTTGAAGGGTTAGTCTGTACTGCTTGTACAGAAGAGTAGCTCTCACAGTGAGATGTCCACATTACTCTCTGGATAGTGGTGAGTGGTTGGGGCTTTTCTTTGTAGGTGAGGAAAGTTTCAGTAGGCATTGGCAGGGAGCCAAGCCGCCCTTCTGGGTGACTGTAGAGCAGGAACCTTGTGGGTTCCATAGAACTTAGCCAACTGTGAGGAAAGCTGGAGAGGGGTAGGCACTAGTTTGGGCTGATCTCTAAGTTCTCATTCTTTTCATTAGTAGACTGGTCGTGGATAACCTTGGCTTGGTACCCATGTTCTCTCAACACAGGGCTGGACATCCTCACACCCAGCCTTGGGAATTAGCCTTGTAGCCCAGTTTCCAGACAATCTTGGCGAGGAATACGCACAAAGTTGTGACCAGCTGCCTGTTTCCCACTCTGTACCAAGCACAGGATTGGGGATGTATCCTTGCCTGGATAAACTTAGATTTTCTACAACAAATCATGGGAAGGAATCCTTGAGAGTTGTTCAGGTCAGGTGTTGTTACACCCTGGTGACAGTAGGAAGCTTTGCAGGTGTCCTGGCTATGGGAGGATGTGACTGCTACCTAGTCTTTTATGGAGAAAACCCAGCAAACCCTTTCTCTGGGAAACAACCTGATGTTGCAATAGAATTTTATTGGTACAAACCCATTAGATGGCCTTCAGTCTCTTGAAACTTCTGGAGACATCCCATAGTTAGGGCCACAGAGATCCTATTTTTAAAATCATAGGAAGTGCCTGCCAGGCCATTATCTCTGCTGCTTCTGACACTGGCTCTCAGTTTCAGTCCTTTGTGTTGGGAACCTGAGCAATTTCAGTGGGCTTGTCTGAGGACTCCTGGACTGGTCACTGGAATTGGGAGCCAGGGAGCACTCAGTGTGCTGATAGTGGTTTGGGGATGAGTTCTTTGCTCTGTCTTGAGTCAGACATAATGTTTCCATCTGGGCCACCAGGAAAGGCAGAAGAAAACAGAATGATTCCCTGAATTTGTGTTTGAAGGCTTCTCTTATTGGGGACTGGATGGGACTCAAGGGGCTGAGAGGCTGCTTGTTGACAAGGGAATTCTTGATTCTAAATCCTCTCAGCAGCAAGCTTAGGCTGAAAGGTATTCTTAACTCAGGTATGGCCTCAGGCTGGAGGCATTATTAATCCAGGTTATAGGTGAGGAAGCTAAGGGACACTAATCTGTGCCCAACATGGTACCCAGTTTGTACTGTTGTAGCATATTTCAGAAGTGGATCAGCTGAGCATCATATGATGTTAGTTGTCCTTCCTGAGATGGTGGTGGTGGGCACAGGTCAGTTTGTGTGCTCCCACATGTACCCAGCGTCTGTTCTCCCTTGCTATGCAGTCTGGCTTTCAGGAGTGGAGGGATAAAGCACATGTTTTAGATATGACTCCCAAAGCCCTGTCCCATCAGTCCTCCCTCATTGTTACACCATCCCACAATGCAACAGACAAGCACCTGTGGTAAAACACTAAGCTCTGTTTTGCCTCAGTTTTTGCATGCAAACTAGGTGCCTGTGCAGCCCCCACCCCACCCCCATGGCACCATGAAACAGTCTAATAATGCTTAGGGCATTCCTGTTTTATGGCTGCAGTCATCTGGTAGATGCCATGGATAGCAGGCATTGAGCCCTTGTTCTAGACACAAGGCTGTGCCTTGCTCCTTCACCTGCTCCAGCCTCCTTCCAGGGGTATAGTTTCAGCTGCCCATCCTGACCAGGCTTTTTGTCCTCCTACCCCCAGCTCTCACCCCCATACCATTGCTCATGCTGTTCCCTCATCAGAGGCACTCCACTCCATGCTTGGTTTTGAAATTTGCCCCTTAGGGCTGCTATGGTTTTTCTTCCTACCCAGAGCTTCTCTTCTCCCATCCTAGCTAAGGATGATCCAGCTGCTGAAGTCATGTTTGGCCTGGTTCCTTGTAGGCACAGATGACTGCACCATAGCTACATGGGTGTGGCTGACCTTGAAGCCAGCATCCCAGGGGGTTTTGTGTTGGCCAGAAGCAAACATGGGCCGTGTTCCTCTTGTAGGCGCCTGACTGGCCATGACCTCATGCTCCAGCTTTCTTGGCCCTGTTGGGTCTTGCTGAACCTGGGCAACTTCAGAGCAGTAGACAGGAGGTGGGTCAGGAGCCTGTGTTGAGAACATCACCAGAGCATTGCTCCTCCTCAAAGCACAAAACACCTACCATCCTGTGTAAGACTGGTAGAGCGCTAGTCTGCTTCCCTGTCTTCTTTACTTGAGGCAGCTGTGGAAGTTTGTGGAAGGAGCAGGTTAGAGGCTACCCATCTGATGTTCAGGGGCTGGTTCTTGATACCAGGGTGGTAAAGGCTCCCATCTTCTGCAGTACCACCTGGGAGGCCCGCAGGATGAGCCAGGGAAATCTACAAACACAACCACAGCTGTCCCCCCCACCAACCTGCAGGTCAGGAACACCTTTCTAGGGAGCCCTTGCTCAAGGGAGAACAGAAGGGAGCCTACAGCCAATGGAAGATGATCCTGGGCACCGCAGGGTTTAAGATGGACTTGAAAGGTTGTATAGGATTGGATGCAGTGGCGTCTGAAAAGGTCAAAAGAAGTGTGTCCAAACAGCTATCTCCACCTCTCTGACCCCCAGCCTCATAAGCCTGTGAGCTGGACATGGTGGCCACAGGGACAGGCTGTGTCTTGTAGGGTCACACTCTGCAGGTGAGGGGCATAGCGCTTCAGAAACATCTATGCAATTTCCTTAGACAACTTTAGTGAGCTTCATGCATTGGGGTGTTCAGTGTAAGTTTTTACATATGCACATGTTCACGAGACCATCAGCAAAATCAAGGTAATGAGCTTGTCTCTGGTCTTTCCTGTTCCCCGAGTCCCCTCACCAATCCCCCACCACATCTCCATTATAATGTGTATTTTTAGAGTTTTCTGTAAAGGGAATTGAACAACCTATTGTTTCCCACTGGACTTTACACTAAGGTGATTTAGAGGTGTATCCATCTATGTTGATGTATCAATAATTCTTTTTTATTGGGAGTAGTATTTCATTATATGAATTACCATATTTAGCATTTTTTTTTTAATCATCTGTGTGTGCATGCACACATGTTACAGCATTTTAGAGGACAGCTTTGTAGGATTGACTTTCACTCCACCCTTATTTATATGGGATCTGAGGACTAGACTCGAGTTAATAGACCTGAATGGCAAATGCTTTTTACCTGTAGAGCAATTTCTCAGGCCCTGTTGTTTAAAATGGAGAGGGGGACTGCAGGTGCATACGCTATCACATCTGGTTGTTATGTAGCTTTGGGAATTTAAAACCATGGCCTTATCTTACATGGCCAGCATTGTAACCACCCAGCCCTCTTGTGGTTGGTTTTCTGCCAAGATGGGATCTTCTCCATTGCCCTGCCTGGCTATTCTCAAGTCCTGCCTCAGCCTCCTGAGTAGCTAGGATTACATGTGTTCATTGTTGACTACCATGCTCAGCTCTGAAGTTCTCGTGTTCTCTCTCTCTCTCTCTCTCTCTCTCTCTCTCTCTCTGTGTCAGTCTGTGTGTGTGTCTGTGTGTGTTATGCGAGCTACTTGCATGTGTGCTGTTGCATGTGTGTGTTCAAAGGTTATCTTTCCCACAAAGCTTTTGTCAGGTCAGTTGGTCTGTCTCTAAGCAGTGAAGTACCTCTGGGTCATGGTAGCAGGTAGGGTAGTTCTGCTCTTTCAAAGTCATTTAGTCTGTTCTAGGTCCTTTAAATTGCTATATGATCTTTAGAATGAACTGGTCATTTTCTACAAAAAGCTGCTGGAACTTTGGCATTGTGATGAGGTGATATATAGGCTCCTTGAAATTGGTACACCTCCATGTTTGCTTTCTCGGGTTTATTAGGCTTTGCTTTGCTTTATTTTGTTTTATTTTTTTTCTTTTGGGCTCTCATTTTGGCTGCCTTTCAGAGTTGGTTAATCCTTTCTGATGCAGTGTGTCTGCTGTTGGCCCCTGCTTTTCTTCTACAGAAGTACTACTGGGATCTTTTGTGTTTGCTCTGTGCTTCTGGTTGAGAGTTTGGGTTCTAGTCCCTGAGTCTCAGCCAGTCTGCCCTTCTGCTCAGGGCTGTGTGTTGTCTGCTGATGAACAGTTCTTCCCTGGGTCTTCACCATGGAGCTTACCTGTTTGCAGCTGGATGTGTTTGTTTTCCTGAATGTGGTCTAAGCTTTGTTCTAGGGTGTAGTGGCTTGGAAATAGATTAATGCTTTCATGGTCTGTCTTTACATTGCTCTGCTCTGCTAAAGCAGCATGTAATCCAAGCTGATTGTGCCAGTCCCCGGACATGCTCTCTCTGAGCCTGTGATTCGGGGTCCCTCTTGGTGGTGGGAACAAGCTTGTTTCAGACTTCGTGTCAGGGCTTGTTCCTATTCTCCTCTACTGAACTTTCCCATGGCTCCCTTAACCACACTGACTGTCCTCAGTGAAGACTCATCTGGTCCTTAGTTCTGGCTGCCCTTACTGCCCTGTCTGTAGACTTCTTTCACAGGCCCTGTCATCTGCCTCAGTCCTGTTGTGTGCCATGCCTCAAAGCTCATTTGAAGGCATGAAGACTGTCAATTTCCCCAGTGCCACAGACCAATACCTGTTATTTGATATTTAAAACTATTTGTGTATGAATATGTCTGGCATGCATGTGCCATAATGCACATGTGGACGTCATAGGACAACCTTTGGAGTCGGGGCTTTCCTACCACATGGGTCTTGAGTATAGTACTTAGGTTGTAAGGCTTGATGGCAGATGCTTTTTCATGCTGAGCTACCTCACCAGCCCTGTTCCATCATATTGTTCCTGTACTGTCCAGTTTTTAGTTTCCCACACAGAAGGTAGAGTCTGTCCCTGTGACCCTGTATCATCTCAGTTGGAGGTAGATGTCTCCATCACGGTATGTTTGAAAAGCTTCCAGAGCTGCTCCTGTGCCCCAGGCTGGTAGCTTGGGTGGAGGAAGTCAGGGCCCAGGTTAACAGGCCTAGGCTTGAATATTGTGTCATAGTGCTTAGCCATCACATTTTAGGGAAAACTTCTGAGGTGTCTTGTCTCAACTCCCAAAGTTGATGGGTGTGTCCCAAGGAGCCACAGGTGCTGGACTCTTCAGTACAGTCCCAACAGTCCCAGAGCCCTGGGTTGGGGCCATCTTGGGGTTTGATTTCCTTTGTATGTCTTATGGTGAACAGGCAGCTTGGGCCAGGTGCTGTGTAGGTAACAATTTGTGGCTTGATCCTTCCCTAAGATCAGGGTAAAGGCAAACAGACCAGACATCACAAAGCTGAGCTGCTTTGATTTGTTCAGTGTAGGTGCAGTGTTGGGGACTGAGAACAAATGGGCAGGACCTGGCCACCTCACAGGTGACTTGGATATCCACAGTCTGCTGCAGGAGTGTTGCACTGTGAGTCCCAGGTTACCCCTCCACACATACTCCAGTGCCAGCCCTGTGCTACTGGACTGTGTGGTCCTCTGGCCCATTGTGAGGCCTTCCCAGTCTCTTGGGACGCAGTGTATTGCCTCAGACCAGAGCCTGCTCCATCTGCCAGTTCCCTGACAGAAGGAAAAGGAATTGCTTTCTGCATTTCCTGTGTTTGTATTAGAAACTTCTCAGCTCAGTGACATCCCTGTATAATGTGGCTTTGTATGTTTTGCTCATTGTTTTCTTGGTCTGAATTCCTAGATTTGTGAAATAATAAATGAAAAAAATATTCCCCTTTTCTTTTAAAATTAGAAAAAGCCATCATTTCATGTTCTTCAGTAGCTCTTCTCTTAATATTGTTTTCTGTCATAAGCCATGGGTCCTAGAAGAGTCAGGGAAGGCCCAGGAGGTGACATAGCCCTCAGAAGACATAAGATGGAGGCCAGGCTGCCAGGGACCCAAAGTCTAGATATAGCATAGCTGCTAACCTCAATGTGACTGCCATGGTGTGATGGGTGAGATCAGCACTTTCTGCTAGTTGCTCTACTTGATAGGTTTTCTTCTTGCGTCCCAAGGCCTGACACACTTGCTCCTCATCCGTGTCTGAAACACGCAGGCACATGTGTCTCTACACACCCTGAGGTAGCCACATTAGCTAATTGTTACTGTGCCCTGTCCCTAGGGCTGGGGGCACTGGTTGCCCAGCCCCAGTTTGTCCCAGAACAAATGATGATTTGACATCAGGTAGCAGGATGGGGCAGCTCTTCACCCTTTCGTCTACTGGCTAGCACACCTCCCAAAACCTTAATTTTAAAATCTGGAATGTATCTTGGGTGTGCTCTGGGGTTGTTCCCTATTTGCTTGTCTAGGCTCAAAGTATAGACCAGTTATTTCCTGGTCCTGGTTACTTTCCAGCTGATACACACCATCAGGCCTCAAACTTAGTTCTGTACAGAGTTCCATGTACGTTTGCAGCCTTATATCTTTCATGGTCCTTCCTATCACACCATATAATGCTCCTGAGACTAGTATGGTTTCCCTGTAATGAGACATGTGCTTGGCATGTGCTTCGCAGTATGTGTTTTAACACATGCACAACATAGGACTGCTTCCCAGGTCAAGGGCCTTCGTGTTTCTTGTTGTCTTGGGTCTCTATTGCTTTGCAGCCTCAGGACACCCATCTCATAAATGTCTTGTGTCTCCATGTAGGCATTTGGCCAGGCACACACAAACCACAAGAAGGTGGCTGCTGATGGTGAGAGCCGGGAGGAGAGCCTGATCCAGGAGTCAGCCTCCAAGGAGCAGTACTATGTGCGGAAGGTGCTGGAGCTGCAGACAGAGCTGAAACAGCTGCGCAATGTCCTTACTAACACTCAGTCTGAGAATGAGCGTCTCACGTCTGTGGCCCAGGAGCTGAAAGAAGTAAGTGGATGGGTGACATCTATCATGGTGGCAGTGGGCTCATGGAGGTTGTATCTTGCTCCTGTGGTGTCTCAGGTGAACACACAAACAGTTCTGTGTCTGAACTGCCCACCTCAGTGATGTCATGAGTCTTCTGAGCAGGCCCTGGCCAGCATGGTGGTCGGTCCTTCATGGGGTCAGGTCTAGTGTCCACAGGATGCTTTGCCATTGGTTAACTGTTTGCTTGAAGAATGGCTCAGGGTTTTTTGTCTGTTTGGTGTTTGACATGCAGGGCTTGGCTAGGCCACACCGTGTGCAGGGAGGAATAGCAAGGTAGAGTGATGCACCCTAAATAGTGAATGGCCCAATTTGTGATTTGGTAGCCACAGACACAACAGATCAGCAAGAGCCACAGAGAAGAGTCTGTGGAACTGAAGAAGGAGGTTGAGGACCCATCACTAAAAGTCTTTATGTGAGCTAGAATCCTGGCTGAGGTCCACCTGCATGGTCTTAGGGTTAGCCTCAGGATCCTTCAGGCTTGGGATAACACTGGCTTTAGCCCTCACTTGCTCTAGAGGCCTAGACAGAGCCTTTCTTCAGACCCTGTGTTCCTTCACTGCACATCTTCCGAGCTCTCTGTGCCCCTTTCTAGTTGTGGAAGCCTACCCTCTGCAGCATATGTTCTCACAGGGAAGTCAGCAGAACACAGGCCATGAGGGTGTGCTGTAGTCAGGGCCCTGGAGGCAACAATGTCCCAAACAGGAAGTCACAAGGGAGGGACAATGGGAGAGGCTGTTAGGGGAAAGGTAGTAGGAAAGGTCTTAAGGAATCTCCACAGGCCTGCAAGACCAAACTGAGGGGCCAATGTCAGACAGTGGGAGTGGGGTGGGGGAGAAACAGCCATGCTAAGCCAGGAGACAACAGCAGAGGACAAACCAGACCTAAGAATGGTGGAGATAGTTGTAAGAACAGAACCTCTACCCTAGACAGGTGTGTAGACAGTGAAGGCTGATCTGCAGGGGGCCTCCACAGACCTGGGGACAGAGAAGGGGATACTTAAAAGCAAAGGCGGCTAAGGGGTGTGCAGGGAGACTCAGGATTTCCTCCTGAAGCATAAACAGGAACAACAGGAATCTCTCTCCCACCCCACTGCCTGTCTTCAATTCACTGACCTCATTTCCGGCCTTGAACATCCATTCAGCCTTCTAGGTTGCCTAGGGGCTGAATGTGGGAAACAGTCCTACACTGGCCTTTCAGGAAGGAGGGGTAGACAGATGGATTGTCACTGAGGCTGCTTCTCTTCCTCAGTGACAGCCCCTACCCCACCCTCACCAGAGCTGCACTAGTGGGAGGAAATGAGATCATGCACTGGGCTCCAGGAGTGGAAGCTGCCTTTCCCCCTCCTCCTATTCAGACTGAGCTTAAGACCTCAAGGACCCCACACCTGGGGAAGTGGCTACTCCCTGCTATTGATGGCCCCTGGGGCAGAGTCCTTGGGCCTGCCATGCAGAGGCTTGACTACAGCACACCCTCATGGCCTGTGCTTTGCTAGACTGATGGCTTAAGCCAGTGTTAACAGTACCCTGCAACTTTACCTGTGTCAGAGAGTTCAGTGTCTTAGACCCTGTCATCCTAATGACCCTTTCAATGTTCTGTCACATGAAGAAACTGAGGCTTGTGTGGTAGAACAATTCTGGGGTTCTGATTGTGGTCTCTGTGCTGTGTGAAGGAAAGTCGACACCTCAATCAGTTTTGTCTTGTTGGAATTGTTCCTGGTAGGTAGATGGGCATTGGAGGAACGTCTTGTTGCAGACATGACACTGTTTCTCAGATGGATGACTGGAGGCCCATTAGTCCTAGAGAGGACAAGAATGCTCCCCTAGGTGATGAATGGACAAGTATCCTGTGTGGGAAGAGTTGGGCGCTCAAGAGACCAGAAAAAGGACTGACAGTCCCCTAACACAGTGGCCTTTTGAGGCAGGTGGTTGTCACACCCTTCATGCTGGTGAGCAACTTGAGGTCAGGGGGTCCAGGTGAAGGAGAGTAGGGGCTAGGACCTCAGGTGGTTGGCTCTGAGTCCATATGCCCATTGTTTGTATCTGGGCTAGTCATCTGCATAGAGCAGAGCCTGTACCCTGAACACTGGGCCGACATCAGACACTCACCCTGGGAAGAGATGCTTTTCTAAGGAAAAACTAAGCCCCTGTGGCTAGTTGGAGCCTGCTGCAGCTCTCCTGAGCTGGGCATGTGATGGGCAGAGGTAGCAGGCATCAGGCCAGCTGAACCTCTCTGCTAAGCCTGGTGGCTGGGGTTGGAAGCAGTCTCTATAGAAAGAAAGTATATGTTTGAGTCCTGTACTGTCAGCAGAGAAGGTGCCGTTAACCTGTCACGTGGTGTTACCTTGCCAGCACATGACTTATGTGTGTGTGCGCACTTTTCTCTGTGCTTGTCTTTCCACAAGGACACCCATTGCAGGTCCATGCAGGCCCACACACTCCACCAAAGGGAAACTCTTTAGCTAGTACCCTGGATCCTAGTTCTAGCAGCTGTAGAAGAATAGAGCCCCAGAGAGCCTTGGGGGGGGGGGGGAGTGTGTAGAGGCACTGAGGACTCACAGAGCACGTGGGCACTGCTGTAGGGTGTAACACGCCTATGTGGCTCTGTGCTCTCAAGCCCCTACCCTGTCCTCTGCCTCCATCTTCAGTCGCACAGCTGCACTCTGCCCTAGCCTTGTGGGAACTACCACTGTGTATCTTACCACTGTGTATCTTACCATTGTGTATCTTACCACTGTGTATCTTACCACTGCCTTCTAGATCTCTGATTGCTACCACGTAAGCCCTGGGGCAATGGTGGGACTCGAACCTTGCCCTGAGGGCTGTTGCCACACGAACCCTCTTTGTATATGTTTGAGTACTTTCTTCATGACAAGCATTTTTAAGTTGGCTGAGAGGGGGCAGGAATTGGGGTCATTTCTGGCAGAGAGAGCATTTAGCAGTTGCTTCCATACCCTTCTCGGAGCTCCATCCATGTGTGAGAGGGCCTGGGTGTGCTTCCATCGGTTTAGCACCCCAGGCCTTCAGGAGGAGCTGTGCTTGCGGCTGCTTCTCTCCATCTCAGCGTGTGTCTTCCTCACCTTTTCCTCCCTAGTGATGCTCTGACACCCTTTGGCCTTCTCTTACTTTTCCTGTGATATCTGTTTCTTCTGGGGTTCCGATGCCTCTTTTAGTAGTCACTTAATGAGAAGGCTGTGCCTATCTTCATGGGTTATGAACTTAACCCATTTAGTTTTGAGTGCTAAGCATTTATCGCAGTACCTGCCACGTGTCACCACTCTCTTCCACTTTCTGTTGTGTCCCCTCATCCCCCACCCCCTTTGAGACTGGGTTTCTCTATGAAGCCTGGCTGTTCTGGAACTCACTTTGTAAGCTAGGTTGGCCTCAAACCCACTTAGATCTGCCTGCCTCTGCCTTCCAAGTGCTGGGACTAAAGTTGTACAACACTACAGGGGAATGTGGCTGCTGCGGCTGTGGCTGTGGCTGCTGCGGCTGTGGCTGTGGCTGCGGCTGTGGCTGCCTCTGTCCCCGCCTCCTCTTCCTCCTCTTCCCTTCCTCTTCCTCCTCCCTCCTTCTACCACCACCTCTTCCTCCTCTTCTTCCTCCTCCTCCTCTTCCCCATTTTTATGGTATTGTTTTGTTTCAGTGATCCAACATTTCTGTTTTGTGTTTCCCCCTGCATGGCATCTTGTGAGGCATATGACCTTCAGATGAACACACAAATGTGATCAGGAGCAATTCCTGTAGCTGCTAAGGAGACAGTGTTAGAAAGGACAAAGCTGTGTGGCTGGGCAGCTTCTTCAGGGATCTGGAGCAGGTGTGGTGTTGTTCTGGGGAGGCCATCCGAGCATTGGAAACAGGGATTAGAAGCAAGCATGGAGCAGGAGGATATGGAGGTTCCTTAAGGAACATTGGTGGTGTGTGGAAAATATCATTTGCCACAGCATGAAAGAGGTCTGCAGCTGGTGAGCAGAGGTCAGGAATTTGCTGAACAACCTACAACGTATAAGGGTAGCAGTGACGATGGAGCGTGTTGTGGCTCTGAATGTGTAGGACAGAGTCTCATGGGTCCGGTGTTCAGTGCAGGGTGAGAGCCCCCACAGGCTGGGTTGTTGTGCTCCTTTGACTTTGCACTAGCCTTTCTCTGTGACAGTCTTCCCAACTCCTCACACATGACTTGGAGACAAACCAGCTTTCAGCAGCTTAATTCAGATGGTACACATCCCATACAACTCACTTAAAGATGCACTCCAGGCTTGCTTCTCATCCCTGTTCCTAATGCTCGGATGGCCTCCCCAGACCAACAACATACCTGCTCCAGAACCTTGAAAAACAAGCCCCACTGAACAGCTCTGTCCTTCCTGGCACTGTCCCCTCAGCATCTCCATGGTCATAGGTGTGTGTTCCATCCTATAGCTGTTTTTCTTTTTGTGGTGCTGAGGATCCAACCCAGGGCCTTGTATTCAGTGCCGGGCAAGCCTTCTGCCACTGATACACTCTCCCTGCCTTTTGGTTAATTTTAGAGTATTTCATCATTCCAGAATGAAGCCTGTTTTGCAGTTTACTCTCAAACCCCTCTTTAGCCCCACTGGTCTACTTTCCTGTTCTGGATCTTTCTTAAAAATGGAATCATATGGTACATGGCCTCTGTACTGGCTGGTTTTATGTCAACTTGACACAAGCTGGAGTTATCACAGAGAAAGGAGTTTCAGTTGAGAAAATGCCTCCATGAGATCCAGCTGTAAGGCATTTTCTCAATTAGTGATCAAGGGGGTGGGGGGGTTGTGGGTGGTAACATCCCTGGGCTGGTAGCCTTGGGTTCTATAAGAAAGCAAGCTGAGCAAGCCAGGAGAAGCAAGCAAGCAAGCCAGTAAGCAGCATTCCTCCATGGCCTCTGCATCAGCTTCTGCTCCTTGACCTGCTTTAGTTCCAGCCCTGACTTCCCTTTGTGGTAAACAGCAGCATGGAAGTGTAAGCTGAATAAACCCTTTCCTCCCCAACTTGCATCTTGGTCGTGATGTTTGTGCAGGAATAGAAACCCTGACTAAGACAGCCTCTTTGCTGGTTTCTTTGACTTAGCAGAATGTCTTTAACTCATTTGTGTTGTAGCAAGTGTCAAAACGTCATTCTATAATGTGGCTGAATAACCCTGCATTGTGTAGACAGACCATGTTTTGTTTATCCATTCATATGCCAATGGATACGTAGAACACTGGGAACATTGATGTGCAGGGTTCTGTGTGGGTGTGCTTTATTTTCTGGTGTAGACATATGCAAGCGAGCCGCGAGCCGCGGTGTTGCCCCACATACCAGTTGGTAAACTGGTAAGCCACTCAGATGGCCTGAGTAGTTGGCCACTCAGATGGCGCCATCTTGCCGGTGGAGCAAAGGGGTCAGAGTTAGGGCATGAGGGAAGACCTAAGTGAATCGTATTGTTTGATGTGAGCATGGCCATGTTAGAGACACCAGTGCTTTGCTCAGGTCCAGGAGAATAGCAAAGACTTCCCAGTGAGGCTTAGAGGGATGGCAGCGTCTTCCTCTAGTCCAAATGTGATTGCTGACCGTGTGCAGAAAATGTCTCTGCCTGATGTTTATGGCCTGAAGACTGCTCCCCTCATAGATGGCTCCTACTTAGATTAGCTAGACCCTCCTCCTTGTTCACCTGTATACCATAAACCCCACCTCCCTGTTCTCCCTTACTGCTTCAGTTAGGTGAACAGCTGGAGCCTGCAGAGCTCAGCAGGGTTAGAGCAGGTTGAGTCACTTGCCTGAATTTCCTAAGAGAAGTAGAAGAGATCTGACCATGGACTGTCTGCTGCTCTGCACAAACCCCACTGCCCTGGACTTCTCCCCTCCAGACAGCCACATTGTTGCCCAAAGGGCTCACAGCGTACCTGGCTGAGCCCCCCACGATACTTGGAAGCACGAGTGGTAGGGCCGGCTGTAGAAGTAACCCACACAACTCTTTTCTCTGCCCCTGCAGATCAACCAGAATGTGGAGATCCAGCGTGGACGGCTCCGGGATGACATCAAGGAGTACAAGTTCCGGGAGGCCCGTCTACTTCAGGACTACTCAGAGCTGGAGGAGGAGAACATCAGCCTGCAGAAACAAGTGTCTGTGCTCAGGCAGAACCAGGCAAGTCTCCAGAGCAGGGTCACCTTTGGGCACCTGAGTCCTTTCATCCACCCGTCCTCACCTTCTCTGCCTCAGTCCACATACCTGAGGCCAGAACCAGTGGTACCTCCACAGTGGAGGCAGGAGAATAAAGCTCACAGCACCGAGCACTGCAAGAGCATGAAGCAAGGCCTGTGACGTTAGTAGGACAAGTTCCCAGGCCAAGTGTAGAATGACTCTTCCTGGGGAGTCTGTTTCTGCTTAGCAAAGATAGGGTACTGATAGCATACCAGAAAATCTACTTTGGTGAACCAGTGACAATATTGGGCTTACCTACAGGAGCATGACTGAGGAGAAATCATAGGAATATGGGTGAAGGGTTACTTGTAGGGGCATAGGTGAGGGGTTACAGGGGCATATGTGAGGAGTCACGGGGACATAGGTGAGGGATCACAGGCACATGGGTGAGGAGTCACGGGGCATGGGTAAGGGGTCACAGGGGCATGGGTGATTCCAAAATAGCTACATCACTAAAAAACCTTCCATCTTGGCATGGTTAATGACCTCTTACAGTTGCTAGATGGAGTTCTTTCTTCATTTAGCCTTCTGTTTCCTGTCTAGTAGCCTCTGAGATAGCTCGGGCAGGATTAGGGGTCAGGGTACAGAACGGAGGGAGTAGCTGGAATCTTGGGTGAGGGTCTAATGCATTTTACCCTTCCTTCTGTGAGAGCATGTATATAGGCTTGATCTTGTGAGGGTCTCCGAGCTGGGTAATCATGGCTGCTCTGATTTCGAGACAGCAAGGGCCATGTCATGCCTGGAGGACTGTGTTCCACATCACCAAGGTATGGGGGAAACTCAGATAGATGAACAAGGTGTGCTAAAACCCCAGACACTGACCATGAAGTCTGAAATACTGCTATCACTCTGCCTGTTGTAGGGATGGAGGATGTTCCCTCTGCCTGTGGCAGGGATTAGGGAGTCCTTCTGGATAGGTAAGGCTAAGAAGCACACAGCACCTGAACATGCACCCCATTCTCTAAGATCTGTAGGTAGCAGGGAACTTCTTTCTTCTCAGGAAATCCTAGACTTCACCCCCCAAATGCCATGGATGCTGTCCTTGCTTTTGTTAGTACCCTCTAACACCCAGTCATCTTACAGCTGAGGCCTCACCCCCAAGGATCCAGTATTTATCCCATGTGTCAGTGTCAATAGAACCTTTTGTGTTTGCGCAGCAGTCAAGGGATGGATTCTGGTGCTGGATAACCACAGGAGCCAAGGCTCATAGCTCCAGCCTGTAGCTCATAAGCATGAGGTGCCATTGGGCATTCTTTGGTACTTCTGCCCACAGTGCCCTGAGGAGAAGGAAAACTGAACCTCAAGGAGACCCTGCCCTCAGTGGAGTCATCCCCATCTGAGATTCCTCACCCCCATTTGGGGCACTGGAACGTGGGCACACTTACGATGTTGTACCAGGTTTTCCTTCCTACCCCCAACCCAGAGAGATTCATTCATTACTTCCTTACTATTACAGTAAGATGTTTTTATATATGCCCGCAAACCCTAAGCCTCACACTAAGCATTAACTTCCATTTACTCTTCTTTTGTCCACTCCTAAATCATGTCGAATTAGCAAGACACACCCACCTTCCAACTCTCCCACTCCTGCATTCTGAGGGCTTGGTGCTGAGGCACTCACTCAGCCTGGAGGGCAAGTCCAGTTTATTTGTTTTGAAATATGATCCAAAATAGTGGTCAGAGCACACAGCAAAGAATATATTTTCTGTGCCTTTAAATATCTGGTTATGGCTGGTGAGGTGGCTCAGTGGGTAAAAGCATCTACAGTGCAAACCTTGTGACCTAAGCTCAGTTCCCAGAACTCAGGTATGTAAAGTGAAAGGAGAGAGTGGTGCACAACGATGTTGGCATCTGCACACATACATCATGCGCACACACAGACGTACACACGTCTAATGGAGATTTGGCTAGCTGTTAATGTTAACGGAGTACATTTACAGGATCAGTACATACTGGTAACTAATTTTTAGAAACACAATAGGAATTTGGCTATTAGGACTCCATGGTGAGTCCTTAGTGGCATTGCAGGTTCCATGTGCACACTCCAGGCACACTGGTCCTGGCAGTGGAACTGGAAGTTTCTGTTGCTTCTAGTGCGCTAGAAAGCCCCCTCTTAGTGCCCATCTTGCTCCATGTAGGAAGTGGCCTTAGCTGCAGCAACTGCCCCCTCCGCAGAGTGGCATTTCATTCTGTGTGTGTCCTTGTTCTCTGTGCTTGGGGAGGTGGTGGCATTGTCCTTATGTATCAGTACTGCCCTGAGGTGAGAGTATTTGTATTATCCCTAGGTGGAGTTTGAGGGCCTCAAGCATGAGATCAAGCGCCTGGAGGAGGAGACAGAGCTCCTCAACAGCCAGCTAGAGGACGCCATCCGGCTTAAGGAGATCTCCGAACGGCAGCTGGAGGAGGCACTGGAGACGCTGAAGACAGAGCGGGAGCAGAAGAACAGCCTACGCAAGGAGTTGTCGCACTACATGAGCATCAACGATTCCTTCTATACCAGCCACCTGCAGGTCTCTTTAGATGGCCTCAAGTTCAGTGACGATACTGTCACTGCAGAGCCCAACAACGACGCTGAAGCCCTGGTCAATGGCTTTGAGCACAGTGGTTTGGTCAAATCATCATTGGACAACAAGACATCCACACCCAGGAAGGATGGCCTGGCTCCACCCTCCCCCAGCCTTGTTTCCGACCTGCTCAGTGAGCTCCACATATCTGAGATCCAGAAGCTGAAGCAGCAGCTGGTACAGGTGAGTAGTAGGGCCTCACGCTCCATCCCTCCCTCTCCCTGTGCCTTTTGCACACCTGGTGTAAGCAGTGCTTTTGTGACATGTGACTGCCTTTAATTTCCTCACACCACAAATGACATTCTTATTAGTAAAGGGTAGTGTCCCAGAGGAGTAGGTTCCTGATTGTTATGTAAGGTTTAGTACCTTGGTACCCATGTTGCTCCCTTTGCTACCAAAATCAATCAGGTATGGGTGAGGTGACATGCCCCTCATGTAACTTCTACCTACAGACCACAGTTAAAGTCTTAGCAGGGCCATACATTGTCATAGCTGAAAGTTGATCTATAAATGAGTGTTCTCCACACCATGAAAAAGGAAAGTGGCAGAGAGCTGGGACACTTAGGGACCCTACCAACATGCCCTGGACCCAGAGTTCCACATTTGAAGCCCAGCTCCCCTCCAGCACACGTACAGTGAACTTTTATGGATGACCACTGTTGTTGGTGATAGTCGTGGTCTTTGTGGTGAATTCTGTCCAGTCTGCTGTGAACTAGTGGCATGACCAGGGGATTTGCATGCCCATGGCCCATCTGGCTTAGCCTGAGATGTTGCTTGGTCATCCTTGCATCTTCTAAGCCTGTCGACCTGTTTCCCTGCCACATCTACCTTTGCAGATGGAGCGGGAGAAGGTGGGCCTGCTGGCAACACTGCAGGACACACAGAAGCAGCTGGAGCAGGCTCGGGGAGCCCTTTCTGAGCAACATGAGAAGGTGAGTCGTCTCACAGAGAACCTTAGTGCCCTCCGGCGCCTGCAGGCTGGCAAGGAGAGACAGACGTCCCTGGATAATGAAAAGGACCGTGATAGCCATGAAGACGGTGACTACTATGAGGTGGACATCAATGGGCCTGAGATCATGGCCTGCAAGTACCACGTGGCTGTAGCTGAGGCTGGTGAGCTCCGGGAGCAGCTCAAGGCACTGCGCAGCACACACGAAGCCCGTGAAGCCCAGCATGCAGAAGAAAAGGGCCGATATGAGGCTGAGGGCCAGGCACTCACTGAGAAGGTCTCTCTGCTGGAAAAGGCTAGCCACCAGGACCGAGAGCTGCTGGCCCAGCTGGAAAAGGAGCTGAAGAAGGTGAGTGATGTGGCTGGTGAGACCCAGGGCAGCCTGAATGTGGCTCAGGATGAGCTGGTGACCTTCAGCGAGGAGCTGGCCAACCTTTACCACCATGTGTGCATGTGCAACAACGAGACGCCCAACCGTGTCATGCTGGACTATTACCGTGAGGGCCAGGGCAAGGCTGGCCGTACCAGCCCGGAGGGCCGTGGGCGCCGTTCACCTGTCCTTTTGCCCAAGGGGCTGTTGGCCACAGAGGTGGGCCGAGCAGATGGTGGGACTGGGGACAACAGCCCTTCACCCAGCTCTTCACTGCCATCACCACTGAGTGACCCTCGCCGGGAACCTATGAACATCTACAACCTGATCGCCATCATCCGAGATCAGATCAAGCACCTGCAAGCAGCGGTAGACCGTACAACTGAGCTGTCCCGGCAGCGGATCGCCTCACAGGAGCTGGGCCCTGCTGTGGACAAGGACAAGGAAGCACTCATGGAGGAGATCCTCAAGCTGAAGTCACTGCTAAGTACCAAGCGGGAACAGATCACCACACTTCGTACTGTGCTCAAGGCCAACAAGCAGGTGAGAGGAGTGGGTGGGGCACTGCCACCAGAACCCACTGGGAGGGCACTGCCACCAGAGCCCACTGGGAGGGCACTGCTACCAGAGCCTACTGGGAGGGCCCCTCCTCCCCCTGTTCCCCATCCCCAACTTGTTGCAGGGCACCCAGGCCTGTGCCATCACCTTGTTGCTTTAGTCTCCTTCCTCAGGGCTTCCAGCCAAGGGGTGGAGTGAGTGTGGGCTTAGAGTGTGCTTTAACCTGAGCATCTCAGCCGTTAGAGCGTCTCAGCCATTAAGAACTGCTGCTTCTATCCACCTTACAGTTTCTTATGCTGAAGTAACAGAGAGCGGTGGTCCGAGTGGGTCCGAGGGCTCTGTGGGTTCTCCAGTACAGGGTCTATGGTACAGCATTCTTCCCTGCTAATCAGGGTTGAAGGTAGGACTTACTGAGGTAAACTGGCCCCCAGGAGCATGGCTATCATTTTGTCCCTACAGCTGTATGAGAGAAGTTTTTTTTTCCCAAAGAATTATTCATGGTCACCAGCACCACCTTAGACCCAGGGTTTCCACCTCACTTTATACGTCTTTGTCCCCCAGACGGCTGAGGTGGCCCTTGCCAATCTGAAGAGCAAGTATGAAAATGAGAAGGCCATGGTGACTGAGACCATGATGAAGCTACGGAATGAGCTGAAGGCCCTGAAGGAAGATGCAGCCACCTTCTCCTCCCTGCGTGCCATGTTTGCCACCAGGTACCTGCACCACTAGTGACATTCTCTCTTCTGCAGCCTCTCCCCTGGAGCTACCTGTTACCCTTACCCACAGCCTCTTTCCTGAGTCCTGCAGGTCTGTTGGATCAACACCTGTGTTGTAGCACTGTCAGGCACCCCAGCACAGCTCAAGGTTTGCAAATTACAGCCTCTAGCCCAGTCCTAGCATGTATGTGGGGCCACCCACCTTGACTGGCTCAAGTTGGTAACTAGGTAAAGGGAGAAGGAAAGATTGGACCATACCAGAGCCCTTAGGTGGCTGCACTTCACCTTCTGTGCCTCTTGTAGGCAGGTGCCCAAATGTGGAACAGACCTGGCAGGTTCCATTTAAGCAGCCATTCAGCAGAGGTATGCATCCATTTCCCTGCTCCCGGGGCCCCCAGAAATGTGGTTTTAATTTCACTATTAAGGAACCTTGAGGCTCAGTTTATTGTGCTTTGAGCATAGGAGTCCTAGAAGCAAAGGGCTAAGGGATTGAGCTTTGGGGATGGGAAATACAGTTGTGAGGTCTAATTTTAGTCCAGTGGTGACAGATGGGGCCCAGACTAGTTTGTTATTCCTCTCCCTGTAGCAGGACTTTGTCAGGGTTCCAACTCAGCAGTTTGCCATCCATTTCCAGCCTTCCTATTAGGGAAGGGGCAAGGGAGCTTTAGGCCTGGGCGGTGTGCAGCTTTCCTTCCTCTCCCATGGGGTTCTCTTAAGGGTTTATAGGTTTCCCAGGCTGGAAAAGAACAGTCTAAGGGTGGAAAACAAGTCCTCTGCCTGTCACCCTCCAAAGACAGGTGGTGCCACCTGCTGCTCAAGGTTGGAATGACAGTGTGGGAATGGCAAGGCTGAGCACTGAAATTGGGACACCTGGTGGTTTCCTGTAAAGTGTGAAGAAGCTGAGACAGGATGGGCCAGGGACCTGTTTCCCTCACTCCAGCCCAGCTACTCCCAGTCTCTTAGCATCCCTGCAGGCCCGTCCTGCCAGGGCAGGCACAGCCAGAAGCGTCCAGAATTTCTCTGGAAGTTTCCTACTGAATCTTAGGGGGGAAATTTTTTTTTTTTTTTTTTGAGACAGGGTCTCACTATGTAGTCCTGGAATTCGCTTTTTAGATCAGGCTGGCCTAGAACTTATAGAGCTCTTCTTCCCTCTGCAGCCCATCCCCACCCTCACCTCACCCCCTTGGTGAGATTAGGAAAGAATTCTGGTAATTCCTCGGCATCTTATACAAAGCATAACTTTTGAAGCTTGTTCTGTTTAAAGACCTGACTTTTCTGGTGGACCCGGGATTTCAAACATACGAAGAAGACTGTTGTATACCCTGAGAGGTGCTCTCAGGGGCCAGCTGGGTATGGGGAAGGCAGGGCCGTGGGTGCCAGAAGGGCAGTGCTTAGAGCCCATGTGCCCACCACTGCCTCTAGAGAGTTGACCTGCCCAATGTCTTAAGTTTCCACTAGAGCAGATGTGACTAGTTTCAACTAGTCAGATGTGCTGGTGTCACCCAGGAAACCTTGGCCAGGCTCCCTTCCTCCACATAATGGGGGTGGGGTGTGCGTGTCACAGTAGGTGGAAGCTCAGGTGCTGCACACCTTCCCTGGCTCTGATTGTCACTCAGAACAGACTTACTAACCACCAGATATGGTTTGCAGTAGGATCAAGCTCAGTCCTCTCTCAGTTTACATCCAAATCCTGGGAGCTAGTGATGACTCAGTATCTGAGACACCTTTTTGTCCTCAAAGTGGGGGAGATCTTAGTGGAAGAAAGTCAAATGGATGAGCGCCAAGCCTTGCTTATCAGAACGACTTCAAGCCTGCAAACAAACACCCCCATGTCTTAGGGTTTCTATTGCTGTAATAAAATACCAAGGCCCAAAACAACCTGGGGAGTTTTTTATTCTACCTGATAGCTTCTAGTTAATCAACGTAGAGAAGTTAGGGCAGGAGCCGATGTGGAGGCCATGGAGCGTGCTGCTCCCTGGCTTGCTCTCGTGGCTTGCTCTTGTGGCTTGCTTGCTCTCGTGGCTTGCTTGCTCTTGTGGCTTGCTTGCTCTCGTGGCTTGCTCAGCCTGCTTCCTTATAACACCCAGGACCCAGGGATGACACCAAGGTGAGCTGGGCCTTCCCACCTCACTAATTAAGAGAATTTATCACTGGCTTACCTAAAGGCCAGTCTGGTGGGGGTATTTCTCAGTTGAGGTTCCCTCTCCCAAATGTCTGTGTCAGGTTAACATAGAAACTAGCCAGCACACCCCACTCCTTCTGCTCTCTCTATCCCCAAAGAAGCAAATGCAGTGACACTGAATTGAAGGAAACCTTACTATTCTGTTTGAGCACTCCCTCTCATCCTGGTCATGGCCTGTTTCTGAAGGAACCTTTGCAATAGGAACCAGAGCAAGCTCCACCAACTCTGGCCCCAGCTCACACTCCACACGAGAGGTGCCCTGGACGGGGACACCTGGGGCCTGCTGTCCCTTGTCTAGTCTCTCAGCTGTACTTTGTCTCCACAGGTGTGACGAATACATCACACAGCTGGATGAGATGCAGCGGCAGCTGGCAGCTGCAGAGGATGAGAAGAAGACTCTTAACTCCCTGCTGCGCATGGCCATCCAGCAGAAGTTGGCGCTCACCCAGCGGCTGGAGCTGCTGGAGCTGGACCATGAGCAGACCCGCAGGGGCCGCAACAAGGCCACCTCCAAGGCCAAGCCAGCCACCCCGAGCGTAAGTCACACCTGTGCCTGTGCCAGCGAGAGGGCAGAGGGCGCCGGGCTGGCCAACCAGGTGTTCTGCAGCGAGAAGCACAGCATTTACTGTGATTAGGGCTGTGGGCGCCGCACGCCGCTAACGTCTGCTTCACCTCAACTAACCCAGCTGCAGCAGCGGGACAGCAGTGCTAGGCCAATCTTAACGTGACTAACGCACAGAGGGCGGCATTCTAGGAGAGTGGCAGCATTGGGGTACATCTGTCACCAGGACACTTTGAGCTTTGTGCTGCTTTTCACTCCACAGCCCCCCCAGGATATCCCATGTCAGTTGCTGTCTTTTGGGATGCTGGTATCAAAGGTAGGGGTGGAACTGCACACCTTTGTGGAAGACAGTGGGGTGAAAGTATTTTCCAGGGCCTCCAGGCACTGTTAGGTGAACTCAAGGGTGAGTCCTTCCCTGGGCGCACACAGGGGCAGAACCTGAGTTGAAACTTGCATGTTCCTCGCATGTGTCTAATATCAGCACTTGAAAGCAGTCTTGTGAGGCTCTAGCCTGCATCATAGGACGAGCCTAGGTTAGCTCTCTGTGGTTGACGTAGTTTCATGAAGAGTTTCCTTGTAGCTTGTGCAGCATCTCACTGCAAACCATGTTCAGGACAGAAATGCAGACTGTTTTCCCCAGTCCCAAAGGGAGTGGGCCCCCAGAGCGAGTCTGCGTTCTTCAGTGAGCCCCCACACCTCAGACACAAATAACCACAGCCCAAGCAGACAGAGTGTGGCTGCTCTATGGTCTTATCTCTGAGATCTGCATGCTGCTCTGCCCTGAGAGGTGACAAATTGGCAGGACCTGAGGTCCTAGGTTTCCTTTTTTGATGAGAAAGTGTTCCAAGTGCCTGGGCAGACCCTGGTCCTTGGTGCAGAGCCTGTTCTTTGGTCCTTGGTCCTTGGTGCAGAGCCTGTTCTTTGGTCCTTTGAGATCCGCATTTTGTGCTTGGGTCTTTTCCTAGAAGTTGTCAGACCCAAAGAAGCAGTGTTTTGAGAACTATTAGTGCTCTACCAAATTGCACAGTGCAGTAAAGCCCAGCTGTGTACTAGGGGGACTTTTGTGGGCCCAGAGCTGTACTCAGCACCGGCAGGTAAGAGTTGTGTGGTTCTCAGTGCAGTTTGGGGATACTACAGAAGGAAGAAGGGCCACCGAGGATGTTCCTTTTCCAGATGCTCTGCAGTGCAGAGCTATGGCATCAGGTGTTTGCTTTAGTGAGTTGTAAAGCAGGGCTCTGCTCAGTATTTCTCTCCCAGTCCCCATGGGGCATCTAGTCCTGAGACTCCCATCTCCCATAACAGCTGCTTGGCTGTCTCTTCCTGTGGAAAGGTATCTTTCATGATGTGGATCAATTGCTGCCCAATATGGGGCCCTGTAGTCTCTCAAACAGTTTTCTCTTTCTTTCCTCTGGTGCCTGGGGTATCCCAGCCTGCTCAGATTCTAGGCACCACAAGGTCATACACTAGGGGTAGAACAGGCCACATGTGTCCCTTGCATGTCCATCCTGGGAATGGCTGCCCGCATGCCCACCCATCTTCTGCCTCTCCTTCTCTTTGGGCCAGAACGCAGCTTCTCTTACACTGTATGGGGCTTTGTGGGTACTTGGAGCCCCATCCCCTAACACACGTGCAGGCCTTCTCTGCCAACTAATGTGCTCGCTCACTCCCAGAACAAGAGCTTTAGCTGTCAAGTGAGCAGGAAGTGGGGCACGACTGATTTCTAATACTGTCTTGTTTTCTCCTGTTTTCAGCTGTAGAGTAGCTGCTGAGAGGACGTGGCCACCCGGCCCTGTCACACTGCAGCCCCTTCCCCTCCCCTCCTGTGGCCCATGCAGAGGAAGGAAGGGCAGCCTAAAGTCCACTTAGAAATGTTTGGATATGCCACTGTAATTCTTTTCAAAATAGCATTCCCCAAGTTTTTAATGGGAGGAAAAAAGCTTTACTATTGAGAGTGCTGCAAGCTGCTGCTTGGAAAGGTCTCTGTGTGGCTGAAGAACCTGCTTCCACGCCACCGGCAGGCTCTAGGCCGCTGGGCGCCTGCCATGGGCTCTCCTATTACACACGCTCCTTTTTATCCGATCAACCTGTGCACTTTTGATATTTTGATATTATATTTGCTTCCTTAATTCCTTGCATAGAGACGGTCTCCAATGCCGTGGTCTGTGCTCATGGTCCTGTAGCTGTCCGTCCTAGCTCTGGTGTGTTGACCTGTGTCAGTCAACACGAGGTAGAGCTGTGCTCCATCGTGTGTCGCTAGACTGCGGGTGAGGCTCCAACCTGGCAAGGAGCCGGCTAGTGTATCCACGCTGTGGTTCAGCAGCCTTTAGGGGACACGGCATTGTGGTTCATGTTTGAAATTACAGATTTTAAATGCCATGTTCATTAAGAAATCCAGGGTATTCCAATTCTGGGGTTTTTTCATATTGTATTATTATTATTATTCTTAGGAATAGTTCAATGTAACAAGAAGAAAACTTGACCTTTGCTCTGGTTAAAACAGTAATAGGCACTTGAAAGCATAAATCATTGAATGAGTAGTATTACCTACAAATTCCAGAGTTTTCTGGGTTTTAGGATGTTGTGAGGCATGACTGACTAACAGAATTTTATACAACTGCACCAGTGAAATTCCAAATTGGAATTGTTTTGTTATTCTGGTTGTCGTGCCAAATTGTGGTACACTTAGAAAATTCTACAGCCGTCGATTTTTAGGTGTTCTATTTCAACACCTTTTGTTAGTAACCATTGCCAGTAGTGCCTTCATCAGTTCAGGGAGGTGTCCCAGCCAAGTAAGGTCTCCAGGACAGGCAGCGGAGAGCAGGTTGGGAATGCTGAAGGCCATTGTGGACCTGCAGGTACCTGCCTCACTTTGTACTTGGGCATCTTCATTGAGGGAGAGAACAGTGATTGTGCAAAATTCTGTTAGTCGGTGATTCTTCACATGCAAATTCAGGGGCTTAGAAACAAAACAAACACACAAACCTGGACTGTGCTTTGGGAACCAAATGGACTTTAAGGGACAAGCTAAGCAAGCTGTACAGACATCATGTTTGTGAAGAGCTGAGGGCGTCAGGCAAGCCGGCGCAGTCGGCATGTGCGTAGGGGAAGAGGGTCAGCCACAGTATTCTTTGCAAATGTGAAAGTAAGACATTATATCTTCTCTTGCTTGGTGTAACTAATCACTGTTAATTTCAGGAAACAGAAGTCAGTAAAACTCCTTAGTAAATTCCTTGCTAAGTGAGGTTCAATGTGTGGTCAAATTGGTACTAGTGGAGGAAGAGAAATTGTCCTCCAGCCTAAAAAGGGACAAATTATAATACTGTCACTTGTTAGGAACTGAAGAATTCTGTTTCCTGGAATGAGCATTTCTTATTCCTAGTTGTTGGGACTCTTTGCCTTCTGTTACAGTGTTGATTCATACAAAATATTGTTACATTTAAGATAACATCATCTGTATGGGGTATTTATTTGCAATGATGTCTAAGTACTGTATTTTTTCTGTGTGTTACCTTAGTGTCAGAATGTTGGTCTTTATTTTAAAAGTCATATGCATGTCCTCCTACCAAGGCACCTTTACACAGACCCAAAACAATATAATGAGCGGATGCCTTCAGTTTCTGAGAAAATGAGGCCAGGAGAGGAGAAGGCATAGGAAGGTGAGACTAACTGAGACTTTGGTCAAGGTTGATGGCGGACCGTCTCCACAGCCAGCACACATAGGAAAAGTGGGCCTGGGTAAAGAGTCGCATTGGCAGGACCAATAAAGAACAATAAAACAGTAATAAAACAATTGAAGCACATGTGTGCCCTCTGTGATTGAAGCACGTGTGTGCCCTCTGGGATTGAAGCACGTGTGTGCCCTCTGAGATTGCTTTTGCTCCTGCACCAGATGGCTGCTTCCAGTGTGCACGGTAAGTCTGGGCCCCAAACAGTCAGTCCTATTGGACACTGAATGGGGGAGCCGGAAACAACCTGGGATTTATCCTTGGGAGGTAGGATTCTCCTCCAGGGTTGCCCATGGTATTCAGTATGAAGACTTACAGCAGGGTGGTCAGAACTCATTGAAGTTTGCAGGATTCATGGCACAAATAGCCTGTGTGTCCTGTCTAGGTAGCAGCAGTTCAGAGGGATAGAAACCTGTGCTGGCCAAAATGTTGCTTCAGATCTGGGAATGAATAAATCTTGGGGACAAGGGTAATTCGCTTGTCAATATAAATCTGTATTTACCTGAGGTATATGTACAGAGATACACAGTGCTTTAGAGTAACTGCTTACAGGTGTGAGCCCGTGGGCCAGGGTCTTAACTCCTTAGACAGTAGATGCTAGGGTTTTCTCCAGTCTCTTCTGATAGCCTCACCTACCCAGGGTCTCCTTCTAGAAGCCTTCCCTGGCCCTCTGCAGTCTCCTTTCTCTGGCAGTACTTTAGGTAACCAAGGCAGAGAGGTAGAACTCAAATTACTGAAATAAATGAAAACAGATATACTACGGTTTTACAGAAATATTAAGAATATGAATATATAGTGTTTGTGTGTGTGTGTGTGTACCATTGTGCACCAGAAATATTGACTCTCTTAAGTCCAAAATAAGAAAAGACTGTTTAAAAGTTAGAATGAGACAGTGCTGGAGACACAGCTGAGAACTTGCGCTCACAAAGGGCCCTAGTGCAGTTCCCACATCAGGACGCTTACAATCCTCTAACTCCAGCTCCAGAGGTCTGACCTCTCTTCTGGTCTCTATGAACACGTGCACTCCTATTCATAGGCACACACACACACACACACACACACACACAATTTTAAAACATTCTAGAACTGTATAAGTAAAAACTTCAAAAAACTAAGTTTTCAAAAGTGAAAACTTAGGCCAGCAAGATGGCTTTGCGGGTAAAGGTGCTGGCTGATACACCAGAAGACATGATTCAGAACTCACGTGGTAGAAGGAGAGAACCAACTCTTTGAGCTTGTTGTCTGGCCTCCATAGGTACACTCTGATGAGTGCATGCATACACTTGTACACAAACAAATATAATTTATTTAAAAGGGGGAAAATCAACAGACCCAAAATTTTCTGTAAGAGGGGGAGGGTTAAAAAGATAAGCTTATGCACTTTAGCCTGTTTAAGAAATGGGCAGTAGACATTGGGGAAGAAATTTAATTGATAATAGAAATATTCCAGCAGGAGTCTGGTACGGAAGCAGCTTAGAGGACACCACTGCATTCCAACAAGGTGAAAGATGAAACACTGGACAAAAAGCAGCTCTAAGACCCATATTTTGGGGCTGGAGAGATGGCTCAGCGGTTAAGAGAACTGGCTGCTCTTCCAGAGGGCCCAGGTTCAAATCTCAGCACCCACATGGTGGCTCACAGCCATAGTAACTCCAGTTCCAGATCTGACACCCTCACACAGACATACATGCAGCCAAGCACCAATGTACAGAAAATAAAAATTATTATTATTTTTTTTTTTAAAAAGACCCATATTTTAAGCAAAGTGTTAATGGGACAGGTTCCTTGGAACTGCTTATAAAAATTCAATACTACGGAAGAAAGATTGAGGAAGAACAGGTCAGAAGGGAAGTAGAATTTTAATATCTGGGGAAACCTCAGCCTACTCTCATTGGAACAAATGAGATAGCCTGCCAGGGAAAAGGCAAAGGTGTGGCCATAACCCTTTGATGAAGTTGACCAGTAGGGATCAGCAAACTCCATGGAAGCACGTGCCATTCATCAAGAGAAAGCCATCAGCCAGTTATCTATAAACGGAAGACAGTGGACGAATGATCACTGTAGTGATCACAGGGCCAGAGTCTGAAGCTGTGGGGATATAGCTGCTTTTACCTAGAATTTAAAGGCTGTGTTAGGAGCCATGAGGCTCAGGAAAAGGATAGCACAAGGTCAGGGCCACCACAGACCCGTAGGAGCAAGCTGACTCAAGATTTTAGCCTAACAGGTGCTGTTGACTGATTCCAGTAAAAGCTTACACTGCTGACTCAGGCACAGTGCTCCTGTGGAGGTGGGGCTACTGCTGAGAACCACTGCAGGAGTGTGCCAACGCCCGGTGCTTCCTAAAGATGCTACTGTCACCTCTGCAAGTCAGATTCATCCCACGACAATGATCGGAAGCCTTAGGATCTGTTACTGTTTGTCCCACTGGGTTTCAGACTTTCCTAGGACCCACCACTCCTGTCTGCCACCCCCGTTCCTTCCCGTTGGAGTTGTGAGGGAATCTTGTCTTGTGATCACATCACAGCCATAACATGTGGAGACAAGAACCTTGTTTGATTTACAAGCACAGAGCAGTTTGCTGAATGACTGAATCAGGGAATGTCTTAACAGTTTGGAGGCTTCTGACATGGAGTCATGAACTTGAGTTCTTTGAAATGTCCAGATGTTATCCTCCCAAATTCCTGTGTTGAAACTGATTTCTAAGGTGCTGGTAGTAGGAGCTGGGGCATCTGGGAGGTGATTAGGACATAGATGCAGAGACCTCACTATTGGAAAAAACACCCTCAGCTACACAAGGAATTCAAGACCAACCTGAAGTAGAGACTGTCTCAGAATCAAAAGGTGTTCTCTTCCTGTAAGAGGACATAGCAATCCTTGGCATATATCCACTTAGCAGTAGAACAGCAAACACATGCAAAAACTTAGAACCTTCAAGGAAAAATAGTTGAATCCACTGTCACACATCAACACCTCAATACTGCTGAGCAGGAAGCAACCAGATCCAGGCATAATAGACCACATCTGTAGTCCCAGCACAGGGAAGGCAGAAGCAGGAGGGTTGTGAGTTCTAGGCCTCTGAACTACACAGTGAGTTTCAGGCCAGTATCAAGACCTTGTCGCAGAAAACCTGGAGATGAAGCTTCGCAGTAGAAGAGTACTTGCGTAACAATGCACTAGGGCTCTGAATTTGACTCACTCATGGTGTGTGTGTGTGTGTGTGTGTGTGTGTGACGCAAACACACAGAAACAAAGAGCAGAAAATCAGCGAGGACCGTTTGACTCAGCGCCATGAGTTATCCTGAGGTAATTGACAACTACATCTTTCAACAACAGAAAATAAACTTTCCGGAAGACCATGTGGAATGTACACCCAAGACACCCAAGTCTGGCCCCAAGGCACACCGTAAATTGCAAGAACAGAATTATATGATGGGTACTCTGAGCCCACAGTTGAGTTCAACTAGAAATCATTAACAGAAAGAAAGCTGGAAAGTACCCAAATATTTAGAGATTAAACAGCACCCTTCTGCAGAGAACAAGAACAAAACAAGTCAAAACAGAGATGTAAAATTGCACTGAACTAAATGAAGGTAGAAAAACATCTTAATACATTTCATGTTATGTAGCTAAAGCATTCATAAAGGAGAAAAACTTAGCTACAGGTCAGTGGATAAGAAATAGAAAATTGGTACAGGAAATGACCAAAAACGCTGGTTCTTTGAAAAGATTTTTTAAAAGGGTGGAGAGGGACATTTAACCAAGGTGACTTGGGGCAGGGGAAGAAATACACGATACTGATGCTGGGAATGAACGAGGAGACACCATTAGCACTCACCTGGCATCCGAAGGATGACAAAAGTACCCGATCACCTCTGCCTACAAGTTCAGTGATGGGTGAAACAGATCCATTCCTGGAACAGTCTACCAAGAGGAATGCAGTTCCCACGGAGGCCAGAAGGGGGCATCAGATACCCTGGAACTGGAGTTATGAGCTGTCTTGTCTTGTGGCTCTTGTAAGAGCAATCTGTGTTCTTATCCACTGAGCCTTCTGTCGAGCCCCTTTTAAAATCTTTTTTAAAATTTATTTTATTGTTAAAAGATACTTATTTTAGACAGGGCTAAAGTATGAGGAGAAGGGTTATATTTTTGTCTTTATTTTAATTTTTACATTTATTTTGTATGTGTGTGGGCACATGTGTCAGTGTACATGTGTGAGCTCAGAGGATGACTCCCCTTCTGTTATGTGGGTTCCAAGAATCAAGTTCAGATGATCGGGCTTGACTACAGTAACGTGCCTTATTTGCAGAGTCATCTTACCAACCCTTAAATGAAGGCTTAAAAAAAAAAATAAATAAAATCCTTCTGAGCAGTGGTGGGCCTTGGCAGCACTCGGGAGGCAGAGGCAGGTGGATCTCTGTGCTGTGCATTTGAGGCCAGCCTGGTCTACAGAGCAAGTTCCAGGAACTACATTAGACCCTATCTTGAAAACAAACAGAAATCCTTAATGGATTGAAATGTGCTCAAAAAGATAGTAATGGCCCATTTAATTACTATAGCTCATCCATTGGACAGGGATGTAATGAGGACTGGGGGTGAAAAATGGGGGCTTAGTGTGTTGTTTGGGATGCTTTGGGTGGGATCTTACAGACTTCCCTAAAATTCACCATCCTGCCACAGCCTCTCAAGTGTTGAGATCATGTTAAGTGTGATATTGGTCCTGCCTGTGATGTGGTAGAGTGTTATCTAAAAAAATGGTCTTAGATTAGTTGTCGGTGTATTGAAAACTCTGGGGCAGGTATTTACATTGTTTTAGATACCATACTAAAATAATGAGCTATAAAAGAAGATGTCAAACTAGCTTCATTAGAATTTTTAAAAATGTGATCCAGCAGACACTTAAGGGCTGAGTTGGCTCAGCACTTGAGAACACTTGCTGCCCTTGCAGAGGTCTGCAGTTCAGTTCTCAGCACCAACATCAGGTAACTTACAGTCACCTCTAATTCCAGCTCCAGGGGCTCTGTCACCCTCTTCTGGACACCGTGGGCACTGCACACATGTGTGTGCACATACCTGTCCACATAGAGACATACACAGGCACATAATTAAATCTATTAAAAGGAAGCTAGGGCTGGAGAGATGGCTTCATGGTTAAGAGCACTCGTTGCTCTTGCAGAGGACCTGATATGATTCCCAGCACCCACATGGTGGCTCACAGCCATCTGTAACTTCAGATCTAGAGGATCTGATGCTCTGTTCTGACTTCTGTGGATACCAAGCATGCATATGGTACACAGACATACATATAGGCAAACACTCACAAGAATAATTTTAAATTTTTAAAAGATTTTTTAAGGACCCAGATATTCCACTCCTGGGCATATACCCAGAAGATGCTCCAACATGTAATAAAGACACATGTTCCACTATGTTCATAGCAGCCATATTTATAATAGCCAGAAGCTGGAAACAACCTAGATGTCCCTCCAGAGAGGAATGGATACAGAAAATGTGGTACATTTACACAATGGAATACTACTCAGCTATTAAAAACAATGACTTCATGAAATTCGCAGACAAATGGATGGAACTTGAAAATATCATCCTGAGCGCGGTAACACAGTCACAAAAGAATGAACATGGTATGTACTCACTATTAAGAGGTTATTAGCCCAAAAGTTTGAAATACCCAAGAGTCACTTCGCAACAACAGTAGTTCTGAGTGTGACATCCCCAATGGAGGGCTTGGAGAAGGGACTGAAGGAGCTGAGGGAGTGTGCAACCCCAGGGAGGTAGCAACAGTGGCAACTGGCCTGACACCCCCCCCCCCGATACTCCTAGAGACTGATCCACCAACTAAAGAATACACATGGAGGGACCCATGGTGCTGGCCACATATGCAGCAGAGGAGGGTCTTGTTACCCGTCAGGGGGAGGAGAGGCCCTTGGGCCTGAGGGTGTTAGATCCCCCAGGAGAGGAGAATGCCAAGGAGGAAAGACGAGAGTGGGTGGGTGGGTGGGAGGGTGGGTTGGAGAATATCCCCATATTGGCAGGGGGAAGGCGGAGGGAATGGGGAGGTTCCAAAGGGGAGATCTGAAACATTTGAAATGTAAATAAAATATGAAAATAAAAAAGACTTTTTTAAGGGAAGATATTGAGAAGACAAAGCAATAACTAGAAAAAATATCCTTTTGTATATCTGATAGTTGCATAGATGAATATATAAAACATCATTTCTCTACTTTGCTTTGCTTTTTTTGAGACAGAGTCTCATGTAGCCCAGTGTGTCCCAGAACTCCTGATCTTCATGCTCTACCTTCCGAGTCCTGGAATACAGGCACACTTCACCACAGCTGTTTTATGTAGTGCTGAGGACTGAACCCAGAGCTCTATTCTGTAAGCATTCTACCAACTGAGCTACACGCCCTAGTCCCAGAACTTCTAAACACTTGTTTGTTTGGGTGGGTTAGTGCCCCACAGTGTGTGTGTGGAGGTCAGGGGACGACTTTTGGGGGTCCTGGGCATTGAGCTCGGATCATTAGGTTTGGTGCCACGTGCCTTCCCCCACAAAGCCATCTTGGCTCTCTTGTAAGTCGGCAGTAAGATGACATGTGTTGGAATAAACTGAGACTACAGATGTATGAAGAGCAGAGGCTGTTGCTGAGAACCTCCTCTCAGTGGAGCAGGCCCTTGCACTTAACAGAGACTGGGAGGCAAAGGGAGAGGAAGCCGCTTTCTGGTGGGGAGGGGGAATTGCTTTGAGGCTGCGGTTAGGGACCTGAGAGGGGAGTAGATTTGGCTTTCTGGTTGGTCCTAAGTTGGAAGCAGGTTATTGATCAGGTCCTGGTGTTTGGGACTGATTGTTCTAAAGGTTAATATTTAGCTTCCCAGGAATCCCTAGAGATAGCATCCCACTTCCTGTAGGCTGCCCACAAAGGCTGCCCTCCTTGGCTGGTTTCTACAGATAAGGGTTGCCTTCCTGTTCAAGTCACTGTGGGTGGGATCAAAGTTCCATTTTTATAGATGATCTGTCTGGACCTTGTCCATTTGGTTGATCAAGATCTCACAAGCAACCCAATTTAAAGTTGGGTGAAATGCTTGAATAGATCTGTCAGAAAGAAAATGCAAACCAAAACATAGTAAGTACCTAAATGTCATTATCACAGCAAAACAGTCACACACCACACACATGTGCACCGTGTATACACATCACACACCATCACCAGGTACATGTACATTCATACATATGCATGTACATACACATAAATGCCTCTCTCTCTCTCTCTCTCTCTCTCTCTCTTTCTCTCAAAGTTGTCTTTAGACCCCTAGGTGCACTTTCAAAAGCACCCATCCACCTACATACACATCATGTACATGTGTCATGCATATACACAGTACACACAATTAAAAAAAAAAAAAGACCCAGGAGTTTCTATGTCTATAATTGTTTTGAAACAGGTTCTAAAGTAGCCCAGGCTGGCTTCTGACTCTGTATGTAGCCAAGGTGACTTTGAACTTCTAATTCTCCTGCTTCTTGTCTTCCCGGTGCTGAGATTACAGGCATGTAACATCACAACCAGCTAGAATTTTTCTTTATGTTTTTGAGATCCGTACAATCTGCTATTTATAGCTCAGGCTGGCCTAGGACTCTTACTAATCCATCTACCTCTGTGTCTTGAATAATGAGATATGCAGCCCCAATGCCAGCTTACCCCAAGAATTCTACTCAAGAGCAATATAATGGAACATCTACTCAAAGACTTAGACTCAAAGACTTAATATCATTATTATTTATACTAGCAAAAAAAAAAAATCTTGTTTATGAGCTAGCTGATGGGTATGCAAGCACGCTGTGATGTGTTCCTATGATGAAATGCTAGAAGTTTAAAATGACCCTAGAATAAACTGTGCCCATTGGGTTCCAAGAGCTTATTGCTGCAGCCCAAAGTTTGCTTTTCGGAACTTGTGAAGCTGGAGACAGGCTGGAAGTCTCCTTCAGCTCCAGCTGCAGGCCAACGCTCCATCCTGGCCCTCGGATCAGACCCTCTGCAGTGGTGGCTTTGAGGAGTGTCACAGGGGACATCTTCTTCCCATGCTACAGCCTCCGGCCCCTCCGAGTCCAGGTTATTGGACTTTCTCTCTGGATGCTGCCTAGGATCTGGCTTCCTCCTTAGTCTTCTTCTGACCTGGAGTACTGAGTGGTTTCACAGCTCGACTCAGATAATGCTGGTTTTACATTAGGGGGAGACATGAGGGTACCTCAGTGCCGATTATAGTGCTTTTGGTTGTAAACAGCTGGAAGCTGGCTTCTCTGATGACTCACGTTGTGTCTGAACTGTGGGAAGGCACCTAGGCACCGAGAGGAGCTTGGTCAGGTTTTGGCTGCTGTGTGTGTGTGTGTGTGTGTGTGTGTGTGTGTGTGTGTGTGTGTGTGTTCCAAAGTGTAGAGCCTTTGTGAACTGGGGTCTTGTGAGTGGATTTTGAGTCATCTGATGTATCCCCACTGGTGACTATGGTGACAAGCAGGTGACCGTGATCTTGGCCTTTTGTTCCCTGGCTGACAAGGTAAGCAGTTTTACCTCACCTTATGTTCTTTCTGGTCATGATGTTCCACCTCACTGCAGACAGGAAAGCAGAGGACACAAGACATGAGCTAAAACCTATAAAATCTTGAACCAAAGTGAACCCTTTTTAATTACCTCAGACATTTTGTAACTTTAACTGAAAGCTCACTATCACATGACTTTTTGTTTTTAGATAGGATCTTGCTAGGTAGTTGAGGCTAGCCTGGCACTCAGCCCTCCCATCTCAACCTACTAAGTGCACAGGTATGCACCACCAAGCCCATTCTTCTGTCCTCCATCTCCTCTCTATGTAGCTCCCATCCCCAGAGCAGACAGGTTACAAACTGTCTTCAGGAGCTGTTGCTGGCTCTGCATGGCCCATCGCACCAGCCACGGAGACAGAAAGCTGCCTTCTTCCCACCGATAAAACAAAACACTGCTCTCCTCCAGGGACCTTGTCAATCACTTGTCTGCTTGTCAGAAAATGCCATGGGTGGTGTGGGTCATGGCTGGGAAGAAAGACTCTGATCTGGCTAAGGCTAATGAGAGGTCTCTCCACCCAGAGCTGGGATGGCATCATTTCCACCTGGATTTCATGAGTGCTGTCTTGTGGGCTCCAAGGGAAGCAGTGGTGGGATTGTAAGCACCATGTTCATGTAAGCACTATGTGCAGGATTGTAACCTACAGGTCTTCAGGTTACCTGGCATCGCAGACTACAGGCTTGAAAGGCCCCCACTGCCCTACAGGTCTTGACAGATGGCACAAGCCTATGCCACCTCTTCCTTGGGTGTCTTCTGCAGTCCATGTGGAAGGGGCCCCCAGCCCAGTATTTCCTCCAGATACCCCAATCCTGCAAGTGTCAGCACGTGGACTGTTCCAATTCACTAGGGGCAAAAATTCAAGATATCCAACTACCCAGCTCAGGACAGAAGCAGCCTCCTTGTGAGGGACTCCCACTGGGGCTAGAGACTATGATTTTTTTTCAGTTTCATAATAATTCAAACAAAAGACATAGAATTGAGAGCCAATGGAGATGTGAGGGGCCGGACTGAAGTCAAATATCCGTTCTTATGCCTCATGATGACTAAAGGGTACTCTGGCAGGCCTGGTCTGCTTTACATGCCCTGGGACCCAGATGGGGATGAAGTCATCCTCACTTGAAAGTCTGAACTTTGTCATTTTGATTTGGACTGTCCCTCAAAGCCCAGGTTAAAGGCTCGATAAGATAGCCTTTATTGAGAACCTTTAAAGGATGGGACCTGGGGCCAAGAAATGTGACTCATTTGCCTAGTGTGCCTAGCTCTGGGTTCGATCTCCAGCCCACAGTAACTGGATGTGGTGGAGCACACTCCGGGGAAGGGTGGAAGAGGACCAGAAATTCAAGGTGCTCCTCAAGTGTAGAGTGAGTTTGAGTCTAGCCTGGATGCAGGAAAGCTTCTCTGAAATTAAATACATAGGGGTCTAGTAGGAAGAAATTAGGTCATTGGGGGTATTTCTTTGGGGCGATCTTTGGGACTCTTCTAGGTACCACAAGGCAAACAGTTTACCACCTCATACCACCAGGATGTGCTGTGTCTACAGGTTCAAAGCAACAAGAACGAGTGAGCTGGAACTGAAACAGCCAAAATCTTCCCTCTTTAAAACTTGAGTGGTGGCGCACACCTTTAATCCCAGCACTCGGGAGGCAGAGGCAGGTGGATTTCTGAGTTCGAGGCCAGCCTGGTCTACAGAGTGAGTTCCAGGATAGCCAGGGTTACACAGAGAAACTCTGTCTCGGAAAACAACAACAACAAAAAACAAAATAAAAAAAACTTGACTGTCTCCGGAATTCTGTCACAGTAATGGGAAGCTGACCAACACAGAGGTGAGGGCTGTGTTCCTGTATAGAGAGGTGCTGTCTGACTCAGGACCAGTGGTGCTAGACAACAACACAACACGGTCTGTTAGTCACCACTGGGGTTTCCAGAAGCCTTAAAAAGGAAAGGGGGTGGACTGTCTCCCAGGAAGGAGGGGCTGCAGAGGCTGTAGCTGGCTTTCTGACCTCTCTGAAGAAGGATAACTAACACAAACAAACAAACCTGCCCCTGCACTAAAAGGATGAGGCTGGAGGGGTGTGTGTGTGTGTGTGTGTGTGTGTGTGTGTGTTAGACATTGGCTGTCTTTCTCAATTGCTCCCCACTTACTTCTTTTTTGTTTTTTAAATAAAATTTTACTATGTAACCTTGGCTGATCTGGAATTCATTATGTAGACCAAGCTGGCCTAGAACACATGGAAATCTACCTGTCTCTGCCTCCTAAGTGCTGGGATTAAAGGTGTGTTCTGCACGCTCAGCTTCCACATGCATGCAGATGCCCACAAAGGTCAAATAGGACATGGGGAAAGGAGGAATTAGAGAGGTGGATCTAGCAGAGCCTAGGTTCAGTTCATAGCACCTGAGTCTGTGATTCCAGTCCTGGGGAATCCAGTGCCCTCTCTGGCCTCCATGGCCCCAGGCTTGCAGGTGGTGTACATTATCTATGCAGGCAAAACACTTTTATACATAAGATGAATAAGTCTAAAAAATTGAGAGATGTTACACCTGTAACCTCAAAGTTCAGAGTCATCCTTGGGCCGGGCAGTAGTGGTGCACACCTTTAATCCCAGCACTCGGAAGGCAGAGGCAGGCGGATTTCTGAGTTCGAGGCCAGCCTGGTCTACAGAGAGTTCCAGGACAGCCAGGGCCACACAGAGAAACCCTGTCTCGAAAAACAAAAACAAAACAAACAGAGTCATCCTTGGCTTAAGGCCAGCTTGAGACCCTGTCTCAAGAACAACAAAACCCAAACAGTCATGTGACCTTATATACCAAAGCCATGCCACTGGTTTCTAATGTTTGTGTCAGTTGAAATCAAATGGTAATGATCAGGTTTTTTCCTAAAGGTTGTGTTACAGGTCTTTTTGTCCTCATCATTGCCTACGTTTTAGAGGCAGCTCGCCAGTTTCTGCAGTGTCTTGCTGGGAACATTAGTTACATCTATTGTGTTTTAGCACAGACAACGTAAAAAAGAAATGCCACTTGGTTAATACCTTTAACTTCGAGCACACCAGAAATGAGCCAGGTGTGATGATGGTATGTGCCTGAAGTCCCTGCTCCTGGGGAACACAAGTGCTTAAGGCCAACCTAGGTGACCTAGTGAGACTTCTAGAGAATGGAGAAAGAAAAGAGGAAAAGAGACGGGAGGATGGGAGAGGAGGTGAGAGGGAAGAAGGAGAGGAGAGACCTACACGTTCTACACATTGTCCTGTGGCTGCAGGGCTTTCTCATCCCATGGTTTCCACTTACTGTGGAATACTGCACAATGTCTGTTTCTAGCTGAAGGCCAGGGAGGCAGTTTCCAGTTTGCTGGGGCATGTCTCTTCAGCAGCCAGTGCCCTGGAGTCAGTACGGTGGTTTGGGGTGGGGGAAGCTATGTGGAACCAGTGTTGGGGGGTGCTCTGCTAGCCGGTGGGCTGCAGCAGCTAGGAGCCAAGGTCAGGGCCACCAAGCAGGAAGTGACCATGTTTGGCAAAAGCTCAGAGAGGACTCTTTCCCAAAGTGTCAGCTCATATATGGCAGATGCTCGCAGACAATCTTTGATAAAATAACTCTCATGCTTTATTCCTTGTGAACGGGGTCTTATATACATTCTGGGGAGGGCTGAGGTCAAAACCAGATGCTTTCTATTAGCTTGGTCTGAGATGTTAGGGATGCCTCATCTGCATGTGGAGGGGCTTGTGCCCATCTCTCCTCCTAGCCTTCCATGGCCCTCTGGGCAGCTCTAGGGGTCAAGAGTATCTCAACCTCAGGACCTTTGCATTTGCTCCTCTCACCATAGGTCGTTTTCTTCATCTCTTCCCATTGCCCTCTGTTTTTCTGACCCTCACTGTCATTGTAGCTCGTTGACTTCCCTGCTGTGGGCACTGTGTCCGTGCTCTTTGCTTCGTGCCTGGGAATTGAATTTCCCTTGCTGGAAGGTGTATACAATTTCAGTTGTCACAACTGGCATGGGGGTGGCTGCTGGCATCTAGTGGATGAATGCCAGGAGCACTAGTCACCCTTCTGTTCTTTGTACTCCACATATGGAATAAGGCTTCTTGTCAGGAAGTGGCTCGTACATCTGTGGGGACTGACAGGTCAGAGGCAACAGCCTCAAGAAACCTAAAGGTGTTCAAGGCCAGCCTGGTATACAGAGTGAATTCCAGGACAGCCAGGGCCGCACAGAGAAACCCTGTCTCAAAAAAAAGAAAAGAAAAGAAAAGAAAAACAACAAGAAACCTAAAGGTGTGTCCAGTCCATAGGCTGTGAGCACCTGAGAGGCATTTCATGTTAAGCCCTAGGGCAGGAAAGCCCTGAGAAGTCACAGTTAACCTTTTCTCAGACTTTGGTCCCTTTCGGGCCTTTAGCCCCTCCATGTGGCTTTATGCAGTGCTACGATCTGAATGTTGGTACCTTCTACGTGTATGTGGTCAAACCCTGCCCCACAATGTAATGGTGTTAGGAAATGGGACCAGTGGAAAGGGGATCAGGTAGTGGGCTGGGAGCCTTCTGAACAAAACCAGTGCCCTTAAGAAAAACTTAAGGGATCCTACTCCCCCTTTGGGTCATATGTGAGTACACAGTAGATGCTGTCTGTGGGGATCCCTGTCCACCAGAGCCTCCTTGATCTTGGACTTCAGCTCCCAGAATTATGAGAAGTCAACTTTGTTTATAAGCTCCCCTACCCCCAATCTGCAGCGTTTGTTACAGCAGCCAGAACAGACAGTACAAGTCAGTGCTTGTTTAAACACCAACTCATCCAGAAGTATCTTGTAGGCACCTCCTGACCTAATCAAGGTGACACATTAAAATAACCCTCACATCATCCTACAAAGCCACAGCTCTCCAGTCCAAACATCAGGAGTGTTGAGACGGAAAAACTCTGGCCTAGGGTTGGGGTAGGATTTATCTCAATTCAAAGGTTCTAGGACAGGTTCTATGAAAAGGCATTTGCTTGCTTGATTTGTTTATTTTTATGATAGTAGGATCAAACCCAGTGCCTTTAACATGGTAAGCAAGGTGGGTCAAGAGCCCCACTATTGAACTACACCCCAAAACTACTCACATGTCCTGTTTAATAGATACTGCCATATTGTCTCCCAGAAAGATTACTACTAATGATTTACTTTACAGTGTCTGAGGGAGCTGGGCATGGTGGGCCATGACTGTAAACCCAGCTCTTGGGAAGCAGAGGCAGGAGGACTGCTGAAAGTTCCAGGCTAGCCAGGACTACTCAGCAGGATCTTGTCTCATACAATGTAAAACAAATTAACAGTGTGTGAGAGAATGTATTTTCTTGTCACCGTTGACAAGACCTAGAATCACATTGGAGATAACTCTCTTGGCATGCCTGTGAGGGATTGTCTAGGCTAGGTTAAATCAGGGAGGAGGACTCAACCGGTGTGGCCAGCACCGTTCCCTGAGGTAGAGTCCAGGACTGAACAGAAAGGACAAAAGTGCCCAGGGCCAGCATCCATTGCTCAATGCTTCCTGACGACAAATGCAATCTAGCCTCAAGCTCCTGTGTGCTGGAGTGTGTAGTCCCTCAGACTGTGAGCTAAATAAACTTCCTCTCAGCTTGTCTTGTGTCAGGCATTTGGTCACAGGAAGGCAAGAAGTAACTAATACTAATTGTGAACTATTTATGCGTTGTTTTTTCTTATCAAAGAGATACATAATCAAGTCTTCAATCAGCCAAAACTATGTTGCCCTCTACAGTGAACTGATACTTGCTTTTTTGAGTCAGGCTGTCCTGTAGTAAGCCAGGGTACCTTAATTTGCTACTAGCTGAGGCTGGCCTGCCTACACCTCCTGAGAGCTGAGATTACAGGCATGCCAGATGCAACCCTATGCCAGACTGGGTTAATTGTCTCCTAATTAGTTTGCTGATAGTTTGCTGACTGTTAGCCTGAAGCCCCTGAGTCATCAGTGTTCATTGTAAGTGGCTTTGCTGGCTCCACACGTTGCTAACCTGAGGTGGGTGCACTGGGAGAGGCTGAGGTTAGTATCTGGCCTGAGTTGTCCATGGGAGCAGTGTGAAGGGACATCTTTTCCCTGGAGTGGGATCTCCTCAGATCCTAGGCACCCTCATAAAGTCTCCTGGATAGGGAGGTCCCTCCTGAGCAGCCCTAAGCCTGGCCACCTCCCAACTTCCCTCTGCACAGCCTCACCTTTAGCGTCTGTGCTGAGGGACTGAGTTTCTTCCTCTTGGTCCTGCAGAAGGAGCATCTTTCTGGAGCCAGATGTGCCTGGGGGCTGTTGGCTGGATTCTAGTCTCTGGATAGCTTTGCTTCCTTGTCCCCTTAGTCTGAGCCTGAAGGCATCCCGTAGCCCTGTGTTATTTGTTGTAAAATGGCTCCTGCTTGTCTGCCCACCTCTGGGCACTGACCAGCTGTTTTTAGGGTCTAGAAACCATCTCTAGGTAGCCTGGGAGTTGTGGGTGCCACCATTCCTCGGCACATGCAGATACTCTTCTCACACAAGTGCCTGCATTTCCTCTGAAGTACAAAGGGGTGTGGTTGTTGCTGGCCAAGCCTGCCCTGCAGCATACTCCTGCTCTTTGTCACTGGGTCCACAGTACTTGCATAACCCAGTGACTCAGGGAACTTCCCATCTGCTGAGATTTGTAGCCACTGTTCCCATCTATTGTCCCAAAGGCTGGGCCCCTGACTCCCCCACATGTGTAGGTAGCTGGACTACACCTGTTTGCCTCTCATGAGTTCCTCCCTGGACAGGGAGTCTTGTGCTTCCTGCCCTCTCTTCCTGTTCCCTGGGGAAGAGAGGTACCAGGTCCTTTTAGCCAAGTGAAGGGATATGCCTGGTGTTTCAGGGTCATCTCCAGGACTTGACCCCACCCAGCCCATGCTTCTGCTGTACACTTGCAGCTCTTTCAGATGACCAGAGTTCGATTCCCTGCACTCAAGTTGGGTAGCTTACAACTGCTTTTAACTTTTAATATTTAAGAAGTAAAACAGTAGAGACTAAAAACCAGGGGTTTTTGGTTTCCATGGACAGGTGCATGTACACAAAGATAAATAAAATATTTTTAAAATGGTCTCTGTTTCTTTCAGAGTCCCATTCTTGGTAGACACCTACCTCCCAATCCCCTACTGGTCTTGCCTAATAGGGTTCCTGCTTCCTAGGTTCCTCCTGTCACGATCTCACATGTTTGCTGAGGCATAAGCACTCTTAAATGTTCCATTAGCAGCTCTAGCCAGGATTGAAGGACCATGTGGACATGTGCATCCTCCTCTGGACGAGTGTGTATAGGCATTCAAGCCCCAAAGTGAGAGTTCAGTTTCATCTGTCCACCCTTCCATTAACCACCCGCCCATTCACACATCCCTCATTCATTTTGTAGTTGTTTGTGGTGCTGGGCATGGGACCCAGGGCTTTATGGAAGTACCCTACCACTGAGCAACACCCCAGACATTATTATTATTTTTAATATTGAGAAGAGAAACAGGAGAAACCAAGTTTCCTGTGTATCTGTACCCCTGTTGTGAATTTAACAGTGGCCCTGTGTAGTTCTCCTGGCTTCATGTCCACAGACATCACATGGTGATCATTTGCAGGGTTAGTCCAGTGTGGGTAGGATCATCCCAGTATGGAAATGTTCTCCAATGTTTTGTTTCCTTTTCTGCTGTCAACCTTATGTTCTTCAATTCTTCATTTATTTGAAGTACTAAGCACATGTGTCTTAGCTGCTGTATGTGCTGTAAGGTTCTGAAGGAAGACCCAGACTCAGATAGTGTGCAGAGACAAAGAGTGTTTATTCTGCAGAATCAGCCAGCATTCCGGGGTCAACCATTCTTTGAAATGGTGACCCCCAGATAAAGGCAGGCAGACCTTCTTATAGGGAACCAGGGGAACTCTCTAGAAGGATTAGGTAATCTAAAATTTCATTGGTGGGTGCCAGGGGGTCACAGTTCTACATTCCTATGTCATGAGCATTCCATCGTGTGATGAAATAGGGCTGTCCAGCGCAGATAGCCCATTCTGAGATACATCTCCATTTGTGGTTATCCCCAGGCTGTTCTTTGGAAGAGGGTTTTATGCTCTTGTTCTGGATTTTAGGGTCTGTTCCTAGAGCTAGTGTCTTATGACCTAGTTTCTGGGACTTAGGATCTGTTCCTAAAACTGGTGCCTTATGGCATTTTATGAAGTCAGGCCCTGTCGTCAAAATAGAGACAAATGGGACCCTTAAATGGGGACAAATGGGTTTATATTGTCCTCTCAGTGTTAAGTTTGGTGACATCACAGTAATGTATTCTTCTGCTTCTCTTGATGAATATTTAATTTATTTTAATCTTTGCACATTCTTGGGCATGTGTGCACATATGTTCACCTGTGTGAGCAGGGCATATGCATGCCACAGCATGTGTGGGGAGGTCAGAGGGCCACTCAGCCGCAGCGTTTGCCTTCTTCTGGTTTGAGACAGGATCTCTTTGTTGCCTGCTGTGTTCACTAGGCTAGCCAGCCTTGGAGCTTTCCTGTGTCTGGTCTCCATCTGGCCAGAGTGATGAAGTGAGAGAAGTTCAAAGAAAGACCTTGTCCCCAAAAAATTAAAGGTGGAAACCGATAGAGGAGAACATTTGATGCCTATCTCTGGCCTCCATAAGCATACATGAACGCACAAAGGGACAGAGACAGGGAAGGGGGCTTTAGGGTGGCATCAACTATCAACAGAAAGGACAGATCATTTTTGTCCTAGTTTTCCTTCCAAGGTGACAACCTTACGAAAAGCACCTTGGGGGAGAAATGGATTGGTTTAGCTCACAATTCCAGGTATAGTCGATCACTGAGGGGAAGATGAGGCAGGCTAGTCACATTATAGTCATAGTAGCAAGAGAAGGAATGCCTAGGTGTCTGTGCTCAACTTTTTCCACTCTTTCACAGTCCAGGGCCAACCCCAGGGAACGGCGTGGCTCACAGTGGGCGGGGCCTTCCCACGTCAATTAACAAGACAATCCCTGACAACTGGCCAACCTGATCTAGGCAAGCATTCTTTTAGATTTCCTTTCCATTAGATTGCGTCAAGTTGACAAACCTAACTACAACAGTTCTCATTCAAGTCAGTCACAGTCGGGGAGGGGCTCATGTGGTCCTGTGGCTGGTGGGGTCAGGGAGACTCATTGTTTAATTTTCCCACCCACTGGCGACTCCACCAAGCCTCAGTAGGTAGTTCCAAACACAGGCCACACAAACAACTCTGGTTAAACTAGTCAAAAAAGAGAAGGACGTGGGTGGGGACAAAGGTTTTGAAGGGGGGGGAGGGAGTCGTTGGGCATTGGAGGGACAAAGTATAGAAGCAAAAGCTATCAGGGTGCATTATATACGACATGGATTAGAATGTCAAAGAGCAAGTTTAATTAATAAAAGAAGAAAATAAATTTTGTAAGTCTCCTGCCCCAACCCAGACAAATTATACTGTGCTTGTTTGTTTGTTTTGTTTTGTTTTTTGAGATAGGGTCTGTGGTTGGGTCTCTGATCTTCACGTCTCCCAGTCCCTAGTGCTGGAATGACAGGAGTGGGCCACATGCCCAGGTCAAACTGTATGGTCTACAGGTTTGGAAAATGCATAGTGATATGTGTCTGCCATTGTAAAGTCATGCCCCGCCTCCCCCTTCTCAGTTCCTGGCTATCACCAATCTCTGTATTACATACATAATTTTACCTTTTCCATGTAGTGAAGCAAAACTCACAATGTGCTGTGTTTGGGGGCTGGTTTCTGGACTCATTCCCTTTGAGTCTTCTCAGGGCTTGGGGCACTCCACTCTTCACACCAGCTGACAGCTCTGTGTGGATGTGTAGAGATCTGATACTGAGCTCCCCTACTGAAGGACCCTTATGTCCTCTAAATTCAGACAGTTATGGACAAAGCTGAAACCAATATCTATCTATATGCAGGTTTTTGAAAGGACATAGAGTTTTGTTTTTTGGTTTTTTGAGACAGGGTTTCTTTGTCTAACAGTCCTATCTATCCTGGAACTCACATTGTAGACCAGGCTGGCCCCAAACTCACAGAAATCCACCTGTTTCTGTCTCCTGAGTACTGGGACTCCAACATGCTCAGTGGAGAACATAAAACAGTGGTTCTCAACCTGTGGGTTGTGGCTCTTCTGCTGGTCAAATGACCCTTTCATAGGGGCCACCTACGACCACCAGAAAACAGATATTGACATTATAATTCATAACAGTGCCAAAAATTTCAGTTATGAAACAGCAGCAAAAACAGTATTATGGTTGAGGCTCCCCAAAATATGAGGAATCGTGTTAAAGGGTCTCAGCATTAGGAAAGTTGAGAACCGCTGTCATTTTCTTAAACACCAAGAAGCATACTAACTGACCACATAGAGAGATCACATTTACTTTTGTAAGAAAATGTTCTGCATCTTCTGGTTAATGAGTCCATTTTTTTTTTTTTTTTTTTGTGTTACCAGTAGCCATGGTGGTTGCTTGTTAGGAATTTGTTTTTCTCTTCTCAGAGATGTGCAGAGGGGTCTCCTTTTTATTATTATTTTTTTTATTTTTCAGTTTAACTTACAATTCCCTGCTGGTATTGATGATCACCTTTTGTCTTGTTTGCTGACTGGTGACTTTACTGCTGAGCTTTAAGGGTTCTTTGTGTAGTCCACACAGCAGTCCTTCACATGCTGAGCTTTAAGGGTTCTTTGTGTAGTCCACACAGCAGTCCTTCACATGCTGAGCTTTAAGGGTTCTTTGTGTAGCTCACACAGCAGTCCTCAGTCCTTCATCAGATGTACCCTTTTGCTAACATGGCCCCCCCTCTGTTACTTTTCTTGTTTTTGTGACTGTGTCCACGGAAAAGCAAACTATTTAAACTCCAGCTTTTAATTGTCTCTTCCATAGATTGTACCATTGATGTTTTATTTAAAAGATTATTTGTGGGCTAGGTGTGGTGGTGTATGCCTTTGATCTCAGCACTCAGGAGACAGAGACAGGCAGATCTCTCAGAGTCTGCAGATAGAGTTCTAGGCCAGGCAGGGATATAGTAAGACCTTGTTTCCAAACACACACACACACACACACACACACACACACACAAGGGCAAGGTGGGTGTAGACAAAAGCTGGCCCAGTGAGAAGGCTTATCAGTTAAAGGTTTACTTACCAAGTCTGATGACTTTAGTTCCATCCTCAGAACCTACATGGTAGAAGGAGAGAGCTAACTCTCATAAGTTGTCCCCTGACCTCCACCCATGGGCTGTGAACATCTCTCCTACAAAGTAAATAAGTAAATGTTAAGAAAGAAATGAGAATTTCTGAGATTTGTCCATCTCAACTGGACAGGGTTGTTCATATCTGTAATTTCTATAAGCAGGAGATTGAGGCAGGAGGATCACTGAATTCCAGGCCAGCCTGGGCTACAGAGTAAGACTATACCTCAAACCAAACCAAACCAAACCAAACCAAACCAAACCAAACCAAACCAAACCAAAGAAACATAGGATTTGTATCTTTCTCTGCTTACACCGCCCAGAACTTCCAGCCCCTCAGAAGAGTGTTCGTCATTCCCAGACCAGAAGGTCCTGGTCTGGGAAGTCCAACATCCTCACCATATTTGAGTCTGACTGACTGGTCTGGGAAGTCTGA